>VZRI01010676.1:466888-680814 GCA_013397515.1 Upupa epops | reverse complement strand
CACTTCTCTGAGTCTGCCCGGCACATCGTTATGGACCTATTCGACTTTTTCAGGGACTGGGACTTAGAGCAGCAGTGGTAGGTGGTTTGGTTTTTTTGGGGGGTGGGTTTTTTTTGTTTGTTTGGGGTTTTTTTTCCCCCCACCTTCGTCTTTCCACCCCGCTCCTCCCAACAGCTGCCTTCCTCCCCGCTCGCTCCCCGGTGCCTTTGCCTTTGTTGAGGGGCGAAGCGACCGGTGCCCGCCGGGGAGCAGGTCCGCGCCGGGGCCGGTTCCCACCACGCTCAGCTCCCGCGGCTCGGCCCCGTCAGTGGGAGCATCCCGCGGTGCGGGGCTGCGGGGGGCGAAGTTGGCCGGAGGGGAGAAGAGGCAGGGGACGCGCTGAGATGTGCCGGTTGCTGGCTGGAACAGCACCGGCAGCAGAACCCCCGCCCCGAGCGGAGAGGCTGTTTTCCCCGGGATCGCGGTTTCGCTAACGTGGGGTTTGCTGCTGTCAGTGACAATATTCCTCTCACAGGGAGAAACGCAACTGTAGTTTGGCTGTGCTCGTCTCGAGCCCTGGTCAGTGTGGGGTTTGCTTGTTTCACTGATTTCTTTCCTATTGTGAATGAAGCGTTATTGAAGTTAGTTTTGGAAGTGGGATGATCAGTCCCTGTTATAACAGGTCTTTTATTTTTCCTTCTTATGATTCTTTTTCTTTTTTCTTTTTTGGTTTTTTTTGTTTTGTTTTGTTTTTGGATAAAGAGTGAAATTTTAGGTTAATGTTGCCCTGAAGGTAAATGCCCACCTTGAAGAGATCGGAGCATCTCTTTCAGCGTAACGTAAACTTGTTACCAAAGTGAATGTTAAGGAATTCTCGACGGGTGACAAGTAGCTGGGAAAGTTAGAATTTCAGTCTGTATTTAGTCAGTTTCCAGGCTGATTAATGAGATTATGCTTATTCTTTGACTTGTTTTATTGGTTCTTCCTTTACTTTTCAATTTAGCAAATAGAGTTACAACCCTTTAACTGTGCACGGTGAAATTCAGTGGTCGGTTACTGCTTTGTTAAATGCTTTTAGGCTTGAGTGCAGTCTGCCGAGAGAGAGAGGCTAAAATACTGTATCTTGTGATCCTGGTCTCTAAATGTCGCACGGACTATATGCATGTGTGCATGTACGTTCAGCCCTCGTGTTCTGCAGAGGATTTACTTTGTTGACAATATAAAGGTATGTCTAGGGAAAAGATAACGTACTTAGTTAACAGCAATTGTTTTGCCAAACACAGTCTAAGAGCTATGGTTGCAAATCCAAGATAATCAGAAGCAAATACCTGTCACGTTCTGTTTTACAGCAGTTTGTAGTAAGTCCTTGGAACCGTAAATTACACTTTATCAATATTAATCTGTTAAGCAGGCATCTTGGATCATGTGTGTGTTTTATCAGCTCTGCATAAAACATCATATTACATCTTTTAATAACCATGCTGTTGTTATTTAAAAGTAATAATCACAATAAAATTAGTGCTCAATTAAATATTATGCTTCTACCACACTATCTATACTCTGCTACACTAATTTATTTTGCAGACAACTGATAACCACTGTATTACTACTGAAATAATATTTGCATACGATTTGCCTAATTTATAGTGTGGGTAACATCATTTAATTAATAGAAGCTGTTATAACCCAATATGTGGGTGTAGTTCAAATACTAAGCACATTATAGGTATTCAGTTTTAATGTTTGCTTAATAACTTACTTTCATTTGACTATGGTTTTATGTGGATTTAAAGATATGCATCAGAAAGAAGGGAACTCTCAGACCTCTAGTTTTCCATCAAATTCAAACATATTACTACTTGTTCTAGAAATTCCATTTGCTTGCTTGCATACAGTGAAATATAATTGTTTTAGTGTTTTTAAGGTCCATGAGAAAACATTTTTACTTTGACAGCTTCAAATTGTTTGATACCTACATAAACTCATTTGCACGCTGTTAACGTATTGCTGAGACCAACTTGGATTTAGCTTTTAATAATCCAATTAATATGTGCAAGTGCACATGTATATCATATGTGCACTGATAACTACATGCATTTTATTGCACATGTACAGATTTTTTCCTGACAGCTACTTGCACTGCCTAAGGAGAGTTGAATTTAGCTCATCTATCCGTAAATATGTGTGTGTATAGATATATGTACATCATCTCTGCACACCCAGAAGCATGCATGCTCACCATCGAGATTTATTATTTTTCTCTGTGTATCCAATGTGGTGTGATGGCTCCATACTACTTACAATTAAGTCTGTACTACGTGATGTGTGAATGGCTGTTTCTTATTTGGAAACTGTCCTCCTTCCTTTCTGTCTGTAAGCTGGTCTTTGTAAAATGTGTTTCACAAGCATTTATAAGGCAATTAGAGACCCTCTTCTGCATTCCGTGCAAACCCAAAACTTCGGCTAATCTGCGCTGCAATCATCAAGAAGGCAAGCTCAGGCCTACAGCCTGTGTGGGTGTTTGTATGTATTATCTGGCTGCAAAGGGCAACAGAAACATAGCCTGAGAAATACAGGGAAAAAATTGGCTTGAGCAGAGATGGGTTGGTTTTCTCTGACAAAAATTGTGAAGGTAACACTCTCAATGCATTGCTGTTGTATCAGGAAATGACTTCCTGAAAGTTGGCCGATGGAGAAAATAGTTAATTTTCCCCCCGTCCAGTGGGGGACCCTGTCTGTGTTACTTCTTGAAATGTATTTTGTCAAGAACTGTCAGAGTAACAGTGTGTGCTGCCACTACATGTGCTCTTAAATTCTCACCTGGCATTCCAGATGATTACTGGGAACTTTGTCTTGTTACAAACTGCAGAATCAGCCCTTTAGTTTCCCATAATAGGAGAGATGGTAGTATGATAAGAACAAAGTGTTTCATTGAACCTTCATGAAGAATGTGGTTGCAAGGGTAGCTGAGGGTCTGTGTGGGGTTGGTTTTTTTGTTAACACTTGGATAAAGTGTGTAAAATATCCCAGTGGATGTTTTGCCAGACTTCAAAATCAGAAAAAGCTCCTAAAATGTAAATGAAATCTAAACTCTGGTTGATGTGAAAGGGCCAAAGCCAAAGTCTGCCTGGATGAATAAGCAACATTTACCTGGGCTTGCATTCACTATGAGCCATTCTATGAGAGAGAAGGGGAGGGAGATGGATATAATGAAAAGCTCGAATGCCTGTGTGTACCAAGGGGACCACTTGCTGTTAAAAATCAAATTTCATCTTCTAAATCACTTTCCACGCTTGTCTGTGGTAACCAAGTAAATGAAATCTTGAAGTGTCCTGGGATCATGTGGCTGGATTTGAACCTGCTTACAGAGTAAGGTGGTGCCATTAATCACCAGCTGGGAAACAACAAAACCCAACAAAAAACCCAACCACTCCAGAACATATAGCTCCTTGCTAACACAAACAAAGGCAGAGAAACCAGTGGTTTATATTATGTTATTGTTGTTGGTTTGATGTTTTTCTAAGTTACAAAAACTGGAAGTCAAGAAAATGCTTAGTGGAAAAATGCATATTCTGGCATATTAAATAAAACATGGCAAGGGGAAAGAAGATGAGCAGGTAAGAGGATCATTGTAGCTGTGTGGTGGTGATGGACAAGACTTCTCACTGCAGAGAGACAAGCATCTTTATTTTCCTTTTTTCTTTTTTTTAATATTATGTATCACCAGTAGCCTAATTACAGCAAAACCAGCAAACTGCCAGTTACACAGGAAGAGGCTTAAACTCACTAAACTGTTATATAAATAGAAAGTTCAAAGGTCTGTTTGTGGCTGACAAAGCTGAGAACAGGCCATCTGTGGGCCAGGTTCCTCTCCTGTATGAATGCAAAACCATGCTGCATGCCACAGCAGTGTGTTCTTTCAATGTGGTCTTCAACCTGGAGGGGGTGATCCAGATCTCCAGACAAAGGTGAACTGTTTCACTTCCACCCTTGAGTATTCACTGTTTTCACCCCCCTTTTGCTCTTCCCACCTTTGCCTTGTGCCTCTGCAGAAGACCTTCTGGGTTACCAGGTTGTCTAATAGCTCACTTCTGAAAAGTCTTCTGAGTGTGGAAACAGTGTTGTATTTCTGATGGAATGTGTTCAACAGAGTAGACAGGCTCCTTGGGAATTAGACTGAGAGGGGTTTTTTCTGTAATTATTCTTTTTGGGGGGTGGTGATGGTGAGAGAATTAGTATAGGAGAAAAACCTTAGAGAAATCCATTCAAAATGTGGCTTTCTTTTCCTCCTGCTCTTCTGCTTAACAAATGTTGCAGCTGAATTGCAGTTACTTTTTGGATTTGTGTTACAGACATCCTCAAGTAATTATTTGAAAATGTTTCATTTTCAATTTGCTTTGAAAGTGTAAATGGATGGATTGTGTAGCTGCTGGTGGGTGGGTGAGGGGGATTAGATGCTGTCAAAACAAGCAGCTGAAGAAGTCCAAAAATAGTCCTGGGCCAAAACCTGTACTTGAAGCACATCCTGATTTAGTAATTCTTCCCTGGCTGATATTGAACTCCGTGGAGTGTAAATCTTAAAAGAATTTGGCCGTTTGCAAACATTAAGCTCACATCTATCCTATGAGGCAAAATTACTATCAATTTAACAGCATTTGAATTGTTTTCCTAATGATTCATTCAAGAATGTAATGATTTTTAAAATACACAGATTGGGTTGGAGAGTAGATACTTCAGATACTGTTCAGCTATTTTGAAGCCAGGCAGAACTTCAGAGCATTTAAGCACTTTGTATGTGAATGCCAATTATATTATTTGGGATTCTCTTTTTGAGTAAAACATGATGTTGTGATGTGGGTCTTTCAGTCAAGCAGAATTATTCCTTTTGTCTGTGTGACAAGTCTGTCATTGCAACCTGGAATTTAATGGAATAATTTAAGAGGAAAATATGTTAGTCTGTAAAGTATTATGTTAAATATTCTAAAGAATCTCTGAAAAAAACATGTGGACATTCCTGGTCCTCCTGAGCTTCTCAGGACTGTGGCACTGTGCTCCAGCATTGCAGAGTGCTGTGATGCTTTCTGTATTGTGAGGTCCAAATTCAGTTTTCATCTGAGTCAGTCAAAATTCCCGTTGCGTGAGGTGGGACAAAATTTGTTCTTAGAAAGAGCAGACAGGTCTTAATATAGAAGGGTCAATAGGCAGGGGTGTGTTTTCAGCATGCAAGCAGACCTATTGAAACAACACTGTATTCAAGATAAGTTATACTGAACTGGGTTCTTGATCGCTCACAAAATGCTCAATGTGTTTTACTACTGACTAAAGTCCATCTCTGCATGTATTGGGTAATGGAAATGGATATTATTTATGACTGCATGGTACACATCCATTTGCCTGCAACCTATCAGCAGTTTTACATGATTGCACAAATAACTGGGCAACCAGAATGAATGTAAATATTACATTTCATTAAAACCCCCTATTTAGAATTGTAGGAGACATTTCATACACTGAGCCCATGAAGTATGTTGTATAAGCATCTAAACAGACAGACCTCATCCTGTATTTCCATGGTGCCTTTGGTTTGAGGTAATGGAATTTCTTTATGTACAGGACTTAAAGGATTCGGCTCCTGGATGCTTGTTAAATGTATGTAATCAATGGATACCATAAAGTGCCTATATCTTCCTCCAGCTTGGGCCCAAGCCAGTAACCAGTGACGTCAGTGGAGATGCTCCCAATTGACTTCAGACTATTGGATCTGACCCTGTTTTGGCCAAAAGGCAAACTTCATGAAATGTGGAGCAACTCTCTAGTGACAAGGAGCAGCACGGCACTTTGCACACACCTAGTACTATGCATGTGGAAAAAACTCCACAGAGCCCAATTCTGAACCTGTCTAATTCAAATTTACTGCCTTTCATTTGAGAAGAAAGAATAGAAAAATGGAGAGGAAAGCTTGAATCTTTTCTCTTGGTTGCAGTTAACAGAATGGATTTTATAAGGCCATCAAACATCTATTAACATGGGATACTGAAACTGTGCCACAACACTGGCTTTTGCAATGTTAAAAAATACTTCTTAAGGATTGTAAAAGAAGATAGTAAATCCACGAATATGTCAAGTTGGTATAAGCTTCCAGACCATTCATGATATGATATAGCCAGGAAGTCATAACAGTGACTTGAAAATACAGCTCTTTCATCCTTTTGTTGTTAATGAAGCTTATATTGATGCTTTGTAATCAAAATATTTGTATAAATTGTTCTAATAGCTTTGGTCAGAAGTCAGAAGGTACACTACTCCTGACTAATGGACCACTGCAGAGATAAAAAAATGAGAGGAAGGATGGCAATGTGCACGTCAGTACCTCTTAAGTTTCATTTTGAGTAACTTCTAATGATACAGCGGTTTGACCAACATTTCTCACAAGGGTCATATGATATTCAGTCTGCATTTGTGAATGAAAGTTTTGGGGAATGTGCTGGGGGGTTTGTTTTCAAAAACTCTGAGAAGCTGGGCTCCAATATAAACCTGAAAAGAATTGCATATTGCTCCTCAGTTTTGACAAGACTGCTGTTGAGTGCAATCAGTGTGATGGCTTGTAGTGCTGAAAAAATAATATGGAACTAGACAGTTGAAGTAAGGGAATAACCCAAAAGTTCCTGCGGTTAACTTCCCAGCTGTTAGGAACTGTTTTATCATGAAGAGACCAGTTTTCAACCCACACACAGCAGATCCACACCATAAATTATTGTGACTTTTAAACAAAGGTCTAGTCAGTAGTCTCTTCTTCTGTAAAACTTTATCTCACGTTTTAATGATGTTTTATGAATGTGTTCAAAGCAACCCATGGAGAGAAGGAAACTCTTGGGGAATTTTTCCTTTATGTGACCTCTGCAGTTAATCTGTGCCCTTTTACTGGAGATTATTCATGAGTCCTTATTCCAAGTGATTTGACCTGGTGAGGTTTAAGGAGAGTTGGAGATGATAGCACAACTGCAAACTGATTTTAATTATAAGTGACACAGAGAATGGGGGAATGCCATATACTACATACAGCGTGTAAGCCTTGTTTAGTGAGGAGCTGTAGTCAGCAGTTCAGATTCCTGACTCAGATGCTGCATGGTGCTACCAGTTATAGTAAGGCATGAATAGCCCACTCATAATTGCATGTTTTTATAGGGGTGGGGTATTAACAACCAGCAAAGAAGAAAATGAGCTAGAGCACCAAGTTAAAAATCAGTCAGTTGTTCCTTTGAGTATTATGATCACTATTTTTGTATCACTGTGGGTGTACATGGTGTGGAATAAGTAAATTCTGTAGCTCTGCACTGCTTTCAGTGCCTGGGGCTCAAACGTGCAGATGTCTTACTACTGAGAGTAATGCTTTTTCCTTATGGCACTTCACATGGACTCTTGTCAGTGTTTGACCGCAGTTTAAGTTTTCTTCTTGGTCATTCAAGTGTAGGCCCCATGATAGGTGATTCCATCTGCATACTACAGAGTGATAAACACCTAAACGTAAGACTGTTTAAAGCTTGAGTAGTACTTGGTGGCTTGTGATTTGTGCTATGAAGTTGGGCTTAAGGCTTCATAATGGAACATTTTTAATTTATAGTAATTTTCAGTTTGAGGATCACAATCCATTCTGTAGGTCTGCTTGTTCTTTTTTCTTCCTTTACCATATCCCTGGTTTAGGTCAAGATCTCATGTGTGAGGAAAGAAGTAAATAACTGTCTACAGAGAAAGCAAATGCAAAGCTTTGAACATAAAGTAAGGAAATATAAAATGTCATTAAGATTGCCAGTTCCCATTTGTGTCATGAGGGAAACTAAGATCCTGCAGTAATATAGTGTTTAGGTGAGTTTGTTTTCATGCTGCTGTCAAGTAACCACATTTATATTTGAGAACGTAGTATTCAAGACTTGGAAGAATATGTCGTTTGATCACGGACCTCCTTGCTTGGAGACCAGTGTGAGGGATGATTTCAGGGGTCTTAATTGCAGAAGGTTGTGTGCTTTTTAGGTTCCTATCCTAATTTCTCAGGTGAGACACCCATAGTCTGGAGTAGCCAATTCATGCATAAAAACTTTGAGCTGCTTTTTCGAATGTGGGGGTGATTTTTCTTCCAGTTCCTTTCCTGTAGAACAATGGAACGGCATTCTTCCTGGTGTTTCCTATGAAGAATAATGACGAGGAATTATCTTCTCTGTCTACAAGTGTTTAAAAACTCATTAGTTAGGGTCCCTGAAAGAATTCCAATACAAGTCAGTGGGTGTGGTGAAACTGATTGTAATGGGAAGCGGACTGGGCCCTGGGGCTGGTGGTCAGCAGGGAGGCAGAGCTGTAAAGAATACTGTGCATATGCTATAGTAAGCATTTTCATAGATCTCCTCTGTGGGAGAGGACAATGGCTTTGGAGCTCATATTTACTCAAAAAGCAGTCCTTTGATTTTCATGGCTTTATGCTTCATTGCACATTGGAAAGCCCATTTGTCTTCACCAAGCCTTTGAAGAGGGATAGGTGAAGGGATTGAGGTATTGGCCAGTGGCTGAAGTTAGCGGTTGCTCGTAGAAAGAGCTGAGTTGCCTTGCTGTTTTTGATAACTCTTGGCAGAGTTGTTGTTGTCCTTTTTAACTTCCCTAAATCAAGGAAGAATAGAACGTGGATTCTCTTGCTGGATCTCCCAGGAGCTGCTTTACTGCGTTTGGAAAGTCACTTTGTGCCTGTCAGCGTGGGGTGATGAGTGATGTTTAAATCTTTGTTACCATTTGCTTTTTTGTTGTTGTTCAGGTGGAAATCATGAGAGAGAAGGACCATATGGGTAGTTACATCTTGCTGTTCACCTTTTCATTTTCCTGGAGATCATCTGGGAACAGTTTTTGATGTTTTCTCTACATAGTCCTTCACTAGCATTGCCTATAAGAAGAGCAAGCAGAATTGACGGCACAGTTTACCCACTGAGATCCTTTGCTGGATACAACTTCTGTGATGACATCAGACATGTTTAGAAAAATGGGGTGACTTTTCTGGCCACAGACCTCTCAAGCTTTTCTGGCCACAGACCTCCCTCTGATTTATGCCTCTGTTTTACCTCCCTTTGCAAAAGGAGAAGAATACCATATCAGAATTTTACTGGTAGACTGAGACATTTTTCAGAGAAGTTGTTACCCCTTTTTACACAAAGGAGGATGGAAAGAATGGAGCAAAGTGACTTGCAGAAGGAACTTATTGGTCAGGACTGCTGTCAGCTGAGTTCCAGTCCACTGCTTGCCCACTCTGGTGGGTCTATTTTCCTGTTCTTCAAGGGTGTGATGAGGTTAAGTTCTTTAATGTTTGTGAATGCTTTTGGTGATGGAGCAAGACCCGAACCAGGCAGACATATTAGTTGCAGAAAGGCGAGCCTGTAAGAGAAATGGTAGGATTTGGGCAGAGTGTATCTACAACAAAAGATAATCAAAGCAGAGGAACTGTTCTGAAAGGAAGAATATATCAACAGTTTGCATATTTTATATTATTTACCCTGCTGGAGAGTGAAGGCCATGGACCTTTTGGAGGCAGAACAATCTTGTTGCTCTAGAAGTGTTGTCATTTACAGGGTCTTATAGGAAAGCTTTTATATGCAGCTGTAGCTTAAGTAAATGTATTGTCTTAGCTGCTTCACTGAATAGGACATCCCCACTTCTTTCAGAAGCATTGTTTCTCTTTGAGGCAGATGCATTTGTTTCTAGCAGACCACTGCTTTGTTGGTTAACCCTGGGCAAGAGTCTTCTTCACATATGTTATTAGACTGTCGTATTTTCCATTTATACTACTTGGGTATACAAATTACTGTGTTGCAGGACTAGGATGACCACATCTTTTGTGATGTAAAATATAATAAAAAACTACAGAGGAAAAATTTTATTCAAAGGCTCTTTCTTTCAAGGTTCAAGCAAAAACAAGCAGTGAAACCAACTCATGGTCTTTATGTCCTAGGAAAGCAGGATGTATGTACACATATGTGTTTTAATATATAATGTTGGTGGAATTTGGCTCTGAAATGAACAATAGGCTTCTGAGGAAGAGAATGGGTTTTGATGAAATCCTGTGTCATTTCAAGGCTACTAGGGAGGGTATTGATAGCACACATACTTTAGGAGTATTGTTTTCATGGCTTTGATAGTTGTCTGCAGGACAGTAATGTTGCACGAAAGGGCTGAGCCGAAGGCTACTGCAACCAGCTGAAGTTTTTCATTGATCTAGTAAACTCTAAAAAACATGCAGCCAGAGATTCTTTTGCTTTCTCAGTCCATTCTGGAGGAGCTGACCTTTACCTATTCTGTGGTAGGGCTTCAGAAATGTTATGTAATCTATTGCAATGTTTTTGTTACTGCTCAGTCTTTCCTTCTCTTTTTTAAAAGCCCTTGCCCAAACCGACTGTCCTTTTATGTGCGCATGGACAGATCACAGACAAGGGAACACAATTAAAGAGGGCTTTGATGTTTGTGTAGGAAAACACCTGTGTACTCATTCACAATCATACAGTCCCATCAGGAGCACATTGAGCACCCTGGGATTGTAGACCATGACTATCCTATCAGGATAATAAATAATACACTTTCCTGTCACTTCCCTCTGCCTGTTTCTTTCCCCATTATCCAAGACAAGCTGTTGTGTGAGAAATGTGCCTGGTTAAGACGGCTTATGAATCTTGCAGTACATGACATGCAGACATCTAACAAACATGACTAGAAACTGCATAAAGTATACAGACATAACACAGAAGTCATGTGTTTGAAAACACATTAGAGCTTCACAAATAACCTGATATCTAGAAGGCTTTTTTCCTCTTGTATATCCATAACCAAGAGTATTCTGGTAGCTGAGCTTCAGCCAGATCAGGGCTGTTTTAGATTTTGCAATGATTCTCACTTGTGTAAACTCACACAATCTGCCTGCAAATTCAACTCCAATGATAAAAGGTCTCATCAAAAAATTGAGGCAGGCTAGAATATTTGATTAAGATTTAATATCTTTCTAACTAATTATAATGTAGTGTCAATATATACTCTAATATCTGTGGAAAGAAAAGAAACATAAATGATACAGTTCCATTGTACCAGGTCTTTTCTAAACAATTCATAGTTACGTGGATGTCTGAAACAAGGGCGAAAGAATTGATAAACCTATTCCAAAAGGCTTGAAAAGTTGAAGTGAATTCTGAATGTAGATTAGGAGTAAATGATGACAACCAAGCCAGCATTACCTCAGTTGATTAATTTATAACGATACTGGTCAATGATTTTAACCAACAGCTATGCATAGGAGAATCCTAATGGGATCTGTCTGTTAAGATTACATAAAGTAGAGCACTTGATTTATTTCATAGCTTTCCAACGCTCCACTTTAACTTCATACAAATAATGCATTAGTCACACTGGATAAAATGGCGTATTGAATAAAGTTGTGATTTTGTCTGCTTCTTATAATCTGATTTTTATAAAGGATTAAATCTGTTTTAGTAGTTTATTCATATCATAAAAGAGACTGTCGGTTGAATGAAATCTTTACATCTGCCACTTTCTATCTCATTAGAAAAGACTGTGACATAAAGTTGCTCATTTCTTCACAGACTATTTTATCCCCTGGTGTGTTTGAGTGTGTACATCTTCTGTACATGTTCCTATATTATAACATCAGTTTGTTTTCCATCTTGTGGTCAAGTCTGCATCTCAGCTTTGGGGCTCTAATATGAGGGTTTATAAATGTGCTGGCAAAAAAAAATTTCCAACTAGGAATGAATATAGGACACCACAAAGGGTGACAGTCAAAAATCTGAATACGATGGATTTTAGCATCATGGCCATGTGTGTGTACATTGGCAGGTTGTGCAGCACTTCACTGTCTGCATGGCTATGTCAGTGGACACAAGTGCGTGCTTACTGATAAGTGCATGCCGACTAACATGCTGGCTAATTGAAAAGGACATGAAGGTTGGGCACTGCTCTGAACTTCAATGTGAATTGTCAGTTGTGATCAAATTGTCCCACTGTCAATCATCTCTCACGGTTCCATTGGTTTTTAAAACATTCTGTGTGGTTGTTGCTTTTATTAAGCTAAATCTCTAATGCCAAATAACAAATTTCGGCATCATTATCCATTGTTGCTTATCCATGTTGGCTTATAGTCTGTTCTATTCCTTTTGTTTAAATGCGTGTCCTGGGCAGGATGATGCTGTCACAACTGTCTGTATTTTAAACGTAGACCTTTAAGGAGTACAGCAGATCTATTATTAAATATTTTCCTATTTGTAACTAAGGTTCTTCCATTTTCTTTTTAGTGTCATTAAGTGCTTAGGGACAGCCTTGTCTTCCAAGCATGAGGTTCTCCTGGTTTCTGCTCTCTGAGCAGAGGGATGATCCTCCAGGTCTTTTAGTTGCCTTTTTAGTCAGAAAAGCAAGATCTGAGGATTTCAGTTCTCCCTTCTGAGCACTTGCTTTGGGTGAATTTCTTCATTCACATTTTCATTTGTTGATATATGTTGCAGTCTTACTGGCTCTGGCATTTCAGTCTTGGCTCCTTTTCCCTCATGCTTTGAATCACTAGAGGTATTTTGGTATAAAATAGATAGTCAGCCTCTTCTGTAGAGCAGGGAGCTGCTCACAAGCTTTGCTGCAAGTGCAGCTGCCTGGGTGAGCAGTGAGGTGATGGCGGGCTCTGCCCTTCCAGAGGACTTTGAGTGGCCAGGGTTAATGCAGGATTGTACCCCTTTTGCATCTCACAGGACTGGACCTGTGTCCGCCTCCAGCAAATGTCTTGAACAAGACTTTTAAGGATCACATAGCGTTCATCAGCCCGCTTTGTTTTAGGAGATGTGACAGTGGGTCATAGCTCTGCACTGGTCGTGTTCTCTGCAGCAGAGCCGCTCTCACTTGACTGAGCTGCATAGTTTTTACTTCACTTGTGTTCATTACTGAAATTGAGGGTAAAAAAACTCTTTACTTGTCACGAAATATTTCTGGTCATGAGTACGTTACCATGATGCAGAATGTTCCTCAAAGGGGCACATATGTTTGTTGTGGTGGAGATCACCCTAAACTGCAGTTTTTGGGGCCAAATCCAGGCAGTATGCTGGGTTGGTTTGTTGAGGGCAAGTAGTTTCCATGTGGTGGTTCTAAATGAACAGTGCCTTCTTTCTCAGCTATATTTAAGTAGCCTTTGCTACTGGATAGCTCCAGTATCTCTGACCTTCCTTTAAAAAAACAGATAGTCATGAGGAGCAGACAGAGCTCCAGTGTGTGCTGGTGCATGGCTTCAGCAGCACTGGGGTTGATGAGCACTGCAGGTACCTCAGAAGCCTTCTCCAGGCACTCTCCTCCTCAGGAAACTCTGCCTTGTCAGAGGGGTCATCCTGGAGTTGCACATGGCTGGAGCATACATCTGCCACTGCTCTTGAATAGTGTCCAAACCTGTCACTTTTTGTATGCACAACTTTTTAAGTGAAGGTATCTGTCAGCTTTCTCATGCAGTAGCATGATTTCAGGAGTAGAGAGAGTGTGTTCGCTATATATGGTTCTCGTTGCCATCCAAGAACATGAGCTGATGCTGGACCCAATTTTGTAATGCGTCAAGGACTAATGCAACCTCACAGCACTAGGTTAGCAAATTGTGCTGTAAGACGGTTATGGCAGTAAGGCACAGCGTAAGTATTTAAATATGGAAGAGCAGTGTCACACTGTTTATTACTGACTGTATCTGCATAAACAGACAACAGCCTTCAATGGGAGGGTTTTTTTTGTGGCATTTTATCTGGCAGCTCTTTTTCTTAATAGGAATACTTCAATAGTATTTATTGTGTTTTGTGCTGGTAGGGGGGAGAGCCAAAGCAGAATCTGAGCAGTTTCACTTGCTTTACTCATGAACAAGAAGAAAATATTGCTGTATTAATTACTGTTGTGCTTTATTGGCAAAAATAAAAGAGATCCTATAATATGAAATTGCTAATGTAAGAAAGGCTTTGATTTTCTTATTAGCACAGGATATTTTGCATCTGTTCTGGTTCAGGAGTGCATTGTCGGCACTTAAATAATAATAATGACTCAGTAATGAATAAGAATAACAACAGATAGGCATGTGAGTATGCAGCCAGTCAGGCACCCTCCCGTGTTTATCAGGAGGTTGGTTTTGGAGGTCTTGCAAAAATGAGCTGCTCCCATATGCCCATTCAGATTTTCTTAGATCATTGCACAGCTCGGAGAGTAATTTTGCTGCTGACATGGCTGGGTTATATAGAAGCGATTTTATATTGTACTTCAGGAGTAAAGTGTTAAAATTCTCACTTGAAATGGAAAACGTATGTTTCTTCTACTTAGAAACGTTTAAGTCTCCATTTTTCCACTCTTCTTTTTTCTTTCTCTTTTTTTTCCTTTGTGTGTGAATAGAACCTTACTTAAGACTCTTATGGGTTTGAATTTGTGAAAATATCAGAGCTCTGGATTGCTCTGCCAGTCTTTCAACTATGTTATTAAAAATGGAAACACCTTCACTACAGTTCAACTCTGTTTTTATATCAAATTTTTGCTACTTCTGTAGTTACTATTACAGCACCAAATAATGTTAAACTGTTAGTTAGGAATCTGTCTTGAACATCAAAAAGCCTAGGAATCTAAAATTTAGGTTGATTTTTGACTAAGATTTGATTCTCAGTTTCTAACACTATCTCATCTTTACTTAAGTCACCTGCCTGCCTAATATGCCACATGGTATGATAGATGGATTTTGGTTTTTTCCAGATCTTACCTAATGCTGGATAGTTAAAGATCAGTGATAAGGATAACACAGTACTCCCTTTATTGTTAAAGCACTGGCTAGTTTAATCTAGCCTTATTTTCAGAATAATTTGGGTTAATGTGGTGTAATGGTTCTGAATTTAAGAGAAAAAGAAAATGCTGAGTTCAAGTTGGGGGAAAACCATCAGCTATTATGCTCTGAGTTACTATTTTCTTAAAACACTACTCTGCATTGTAAATTATACCCTTATGACCTTGCAGCGCAAGAGAAAGTCACAAAAAAGTGCATGTGTGTATAAACAATGATCTGAAATTTGACAATTCTGGTTAGAAAAAGGTCTGGGCTGACAGATGAGAGGGCATCTTCTGCATGAAGGGTCTAAATGGTATCTGCCATTTAATGCCATTAAAAGACTATCTTAAAGAAATCAGTAAAAAGTGGCCTTCCTGATTGCTCTAAGTGCTGCTTTAAAAAGTTTGCATGTGTTAATGGGTACAGTATCTGTGGAGCAAAGGAAAGCAACAGTGAATTTCTTTCTTTTTTTTCTTATCAATTAAAATTGATAAGAATTTGGTCCAAAGCTTTTAGCTGGGATGTCACAGAGCTTAGAACACATTAATAATTAAAATCACGCAGCAACTGAGGAATAAAAAAACCAAACCAAAACCCAACCTTTCACTCCAACTAAAACAGTTCAGCCCTGGATAAGCCAAAAAAATCAGGAAAGCAAGTGGTTTAATAGCATATGACCTGCAAAGTACGTAGTGTGATCTGTGAATGGAAGCTACTCTTGTCTGTTTCTTGTCACAGGAGTTTTTCTGGCGTAAGGGCAAAGTAAGTGGGTCTCCTTGGCAGTACGAAACCAAATAGATCACCAGGTAAGATCAGAGTCTCTGGTGGTAACAACAGAACTACAACAAAGCTCTTCTTTTGGCACCATTTCCGCTGCTGTTACTGCTGTTAATAAGTGTGCTAATTATCATGAACCTGATAAGGCTTATATTAATTGACTGAACTAAATGTAAATTCTGGTTAAATAGAGAACAGATTAGTAAAACTGACAGGTGCTGGTTTGCATAGCTGCTGGGTTCATAGTATAAAGACATGCTTCAAAGCAAATTGTGTATCTGTACATTGACTCAGCTTTTGCAGAGATTTAATGTTTTTGGATTTAATTCCTCAAGTAGAAGTGTAAGGTTTTCAGAATGCCTTTTACCTTTCTCCCCTGTCCTGTGATACTTTATGCAAGGGCAAATAGTTCTTCCAGTTTTTGTATTGCAGTAAAATCCCTGCCTAGTCATTTGTCACGTATTTGCATGTGGCAAATAGTGTGGCCTAACTGTTCAGTCTCCAGATGCTGTTGCATTAGTTAATGATAATAAATAGCAACAATAACTACCTTGATGGACTAGAAGTGAAGTCCAATTAGAGGGTGTTGGACTTCTGGGTACCTCATTTTTTCTGTCTTACTCTATATTTTTACCTGTTTTGCAAACATATAGAATGAGGAAGAAAGAATGATCTGGATATGCAATGTACATGCAGTACTACACACTTGGCTTTAGAGGTGGTTTAAGGAATGCCTAGTAGTTTTGAAGGTACTTGGAAATCTTTCATGTATCTTTTCATATGTCCAGGCAAACCAGTATCAGTATTCATGTGATACTCTTTTGCCTGGGAGCAGGGTGTTTCCTGACTTAGAGAACTGTTTAAGTGTTCAGTACTCTCAGTGTAGACACGGAAATGGACATGGAAGAAACAGAAGCAGAATGATACCCCTGCTGGTAAATGTCACAGATATTCTTTAGAAATACTGGAATATTTGTAGCACTTTTTATGTATTCAGTAATTAGGCATTGCCATTAGTGCATACGACCTCTTCATTTTAATTGTCGGGAGAGCTGTCACACAATAATACACGATGCATCATGCTGCAAGAGAAATTGGCTTCTGTAATTTCTTAGCTACATTTTGTTACTTCTAAAATGTTATAATTCCTTTCTTCCTTCTCACTCCAGTAAACACAATGTTCATGTGTAAGGCAGACAGCTCTGGAAACCAGTGTCCTCTGCCTTTCAAGAGGCTTTGGCAGGTTCCTTGGTACTCAGGTCTGGCTGCTTACAGAGGGAAGATTGAGGGGGAGGGTGGGGGTGTTATTGCAGTTTCCCCTTTTCCTGGACTTGATCCCTACTGTAATTTGGATCAAGCTTGCTAGGGACTGTCTTTTAATTCTTGCTATACAATACTCTTCCTAAAAAGATGCTCCCAAAGCGTTCTTCCCACCAATGCAATGGAAAGCAAACCTGTCATGAGGCTTGTGCGGTTTCAAGACTCTCTAGTCTCGCTGGGAATGGGGCTGGAGTGATACCTCAGATTTAGTTTTGATGCACATAGGATAAAAACAGCTGTGTGCTTTCTGACCCGTGCATGCCACCTGTTCCACTGAAAAGAGGAAGCTTTAGTTGCTTATAATGGCCACGAAACTAGCTGCGTTTTACTGAGATATACAGGTGCAAGTAACCCCTTTTTAAAAATACATGAGGTAGTAAATTGGCTGTTGAGAAATTAAAATGCAGTAGGAATTATGACCAGGATGAGGGTGGCTTATTTTGCTGAGTATTCCCTTCTCTATAAATGCATGGATCTTACCAGATGTTACACACGAGTCTGGGTTACAAGATCATCGCATGCTTTTACTACACGCAGTGCTTTATTGATGCTATCCTGCATTATGTCTACAAAGTTTTTTAAAAATAAAAAAGGAAAAACCTACACTGTACTTCCTGCCTGAGGAACATGCTGCAGGACTTGGGTTTTGTTGGGTTTTTTTTTTAGTTTTGTATTTAGTAATTTACTGTTTGTTCTAGAGCAGCAGTGAGTGGGAGTTAAACTTTAAGTGCACATTTGGCTCTTTAAAAAGACATTTAGTGTACAATTACTGCTGTTTACCATCTTATAATTGTTGTGTGTTTAGGCTTAGTCAGGCTTAGAAAGATGGGTATCTGTAATCTTTTGAGGGCTACAACTCCCTGTCCTAGTTTTTACAAAAGAGAAAGTAATTATAGATATTGAGATAGATACACAGATAACACTTTGTGCTGTGATGTTTTGGAGATTAGTGTAAAATGAACACATAGACAAAGAGAGAAGTTGTACTAAAAGATGCTCTATGTGCAGTTTCAGTCAGTGATAGCCAACTTGATGCTCAGATCAGGTGTGGGTGTCAAGACTCCCTTAATGGAGTCACCAGATGTGCAGTTCTGTTACACAGGTGCAGAGTTTGCAAAACACTGGGTTTTAGGAAGGGACTGTATTTGTAGTAACAACTGTACATTACACCACATCAGAGTAAAATGAAGGAACTGCAGTCATGCCTCAATGGGCAGCCAGTGAACTGGGCTGTTGGCATATCCAGTGCCATTGAGAAGCATCTCCATCTGTCTTTTTCAGTGGGCATCTTTGTTAGATAGGAAATAGAAAGGTGAAGGAGTATGTGTTTGGGAAGACCCAGTTTATATTAGGATCTCAGCAGTGTTTAAATGCAGTTTATGGGAGACCAAAGAGTTGAAGCCGCAGTTTTCCCAGTTTGAGGTCTACCATGGGAAAAGGACAATTGCATGCTCCAACCTGCTAGGTAGCTTGTTGCTCAGTCAAACCATTTGTCTTTTCAATAATACATGCACAAAGCACTTGAGAAATATCACTGAATCCAGGTGTAAAATACATTGATGGTGGTGTTTCCATTTTACAGGCACTGAAGCATGGTCTTTGCAACTTTGGCAAATGTTTCTCTGCTAATCTGTGTTGTCTGAATTTTCTTCATGAGAAAATACATCTGTGAGGAATGGCCTGTGATGGGAATGTGATATCTGCAGTGAAAATATGAATTAAGTTGTATGGGTTGATTTTGCTTTGGATGTGGGTTGGAAAGACCTGTTGTGTTAAAACAAAATATAACAAGTGCATATCTGAAAAAGCCATAGTACTGGAAAGGAGTGAAAGACAGGTACTTAAAAAGCATCATTGAACTAAAGGAAAGGAGTGACTTCCTTTAATTCAGTATGACCTACTGTAATTGGAAGACATATGTCCAATGTTTTTCTTCACACAGGAAAATATTATTGGATTTCAGGCCAGTTATCTGAAACTTTTCAGCTGTGTTTGTTAGAAATTTTTTTGGATTACAGATGCTATAGAGAAACAAATCTCTTTGAGGGCTATTTTGTTACTGAAAGCCTTTGAGAAAATGTTTCTATCACTCAAAAAAGATCTGAAGCTCCGAGTATGTTTTGTGTCTGTCATATTAACTTTCATACTCGGAATGCAAAGGACAACTAATCCTGCCTTCCCTTCTTAGCAGGAGTCATAGGCTGCTTTTTAACTTTCTTCACCATGCTTTATTTTTAATGTAATTTTAATGAAAAGGTGGATCTGGAATTATAAAGCGGTTGGTTGTTGCTTCCCTTCTGATATCACGGTGATAGAAGTTCTAGCAGTGTTACTTTTTCTAGGAATAATATTATACTTAAACTTTGATCTTGTATTTAGTCCTACAAGTTGAAATCCATGACACTTTCTTTTGGGCTTTATCTGTAGCCTTTTAAAATCAACTGTTATGTTTTGAACAGTCTGTAATAGTGTCTGGACTGAGACCACAGAGCTTGAGTACTTGGGTGTTACAAAGGTGGAATATGTGGAGGGAGGTGATGAAGATCAAATCCACCCTCCCATTCAAAGGGTGGAGATGAAGCCTGACATAGCACCCCACCTCTTCTTGATAAGGCTGCTCTGTCTGTGTTAATGCTGTTCTTCCTTGCAGTGTTGAACTTCACCCACTGACATTAAATCCTGTCTGGTAAGTGATTGGTGTACAAGCCCATTCTGTGATTTCCAGGCGTGTCAAGGGATTTAGCTGTACAAGCTTTTTCTTGTATTTGAAATGCAACTTTTTGATAGTAATGGGAAGCATGGATCAAAACGTGTGATTCATCCTTTTTTGTACCCGTAAAATCCTTTAACAATAGCCAAGCTAATTGATAGAGTTAATTAATTTGTTCAGACTACTAACTAGTAGTTAGGGAAAAAACCAAACCACTGCAAACCAGAAATCTTAAAGGTTTTCTACTTCATAGAAGAAGGTGGCGGGGGGGTGGAGGGAGGGGAGGGGAAGAATTTTTTCCTCTAGAGAGAATCCAGATTTTTTTTAAAGTCCAAACTTTTACATGGGAAAATCTATTTTCCCATAAAATAGAGAATGTCAGCAATTTTATGTCATTACTGGTAGAAATTTCTTTTTAATTTACAAAAGGCTTTTTCTTGCTAGTGGAAGTGGAAAATTGTTTTGGTTTAGGAAAGAAATCTGAACATCTATTAATGAACACTAGCATTGCTGTGTTTTTTATCTGTATGCGCTTTCATAAAAGGTTCTTTTTTAATGCGATACACATTTGGTTAAACACTGCAATACCTTAACGCCTTTCATGCTAGTGCATCCCAAGGCACTTTACAATCTGTAAAGTTAACATTAGAAATGCAGCACATAAAATTCCCTAAGACAATCCTTTTTAAAATGCTGAATAAAACATCTAAACTGTTAAGTTTGGATTAAATGGCCCAGCAGTTGGTGCATTTTTTTCTTTCAGTGGAAAATATGTTTGAAACAAATGACTGAAATGAATAAAGGCTCTGTAAATAATATGACTTCAAATGATATTCACGAAGGCCAAAATCTGCCATTCTGCAGGAGGAAGTCTAGACATGTACAAAGTTCAGCTCTGTTAATTAAGAGGGAGCAATACACTGCAGTGAGTCAGAGCAATTTTATAATCCAAATGCTGCTAAAAGGGACTCTTGTCAACCTCAAAATCTTATTTGTTTTGTAATCACTGGGTAAGGAGTCTTGCTGGCTGAGGAGATACGTTTCTCTCTTAGGTTTGAATGCAGTACAGCCTGGTAGTGACCAAAAGCTGTTACCATCTGATAGCTGTTTGTTAGCCCATGTGAAGTAACGGTGGTCTCCAAACAGTTGAGCGACCCAGTGTCAATGTCAAAAAACCCCACCCCCATGCTTGGCACTAATTATTGCCCTTGCTGGCAGCCCAGGCGAGGAGGCCAAGGTTTGACTGCTATTTCCCCTTTTAGTGCTTGCTGTGGTCCTGCTGAGCGTGTGTGTGTCTGGTTTGTGGTTAAACGATGTGTGCTCTGTTCTCCGTGGGGCTGCCAGCCTGGCATCTTGTATAAGTACTGATTTTTATCATTAAGAAAAGAAGATCCTTCATCGTTTTCTCACTCTACCTTTAGGTCTGTTGTGAGCTGATTTATTTTTCTTTTTATGTTGATGCAGATTTTTTTAAAAAATAAAACCCCAACAAACCAGCAGGACAAAACAAAAGCAGCACCAGGTACAAATCTGTTGTGTGAGATGAGGCCAGAAAGAATTGGTGCTTTAAAAAAAAAATACACATACTTTTTGTCAAATTAAATGAAACAAAATGCACGCTGAAAAATAAACCCAAGAATAACAGCCAGCTGATAGCAGTGGAATAGATGAGAGAAAAAAAACAGGATTATGCAGCCTTGGAAAGAGCCAACAGATGTTCAGGGCGGGTTAGAAAAACAACATGATCAACGGTATGAAAGCTGCGACAGATCTAAACAAAACCCCAAAATAGATACAATTCTAGAATAAGCCTGAAAAAGAGAAAATCATTACAGGCTTTCCTCAGCACAGCCGACAGTCTCTGATAAAACAAGATTGAAACTCCTCAAAAAAGAAATTTATGCCAATGTGGATTTGCACCTTCATTGCCAGAGATTTCTCGTGCACCTCTGCCAGTGGGTAAATTGGAAACGGGATAAAAACAACAACGCTGATCCTCAGGCAGAAAAGGTGCCTGGAATAAGAGCTACTTGCTGATCCTGCAGAGGAACGGTGCTTTCTTAGGAATTGGCACCGTAGCTGTTGTAATCCTTTAAAATAGTTATTCCTTTCACTGGACAACTTGGTCTGTAAGTAAGTTCACATAGACCATGTAGTCATATAAAATCACCTCCCTTGCCCTTGTTGTAGGGATGTATGTTCTCATAAGGTAGAATTCTGAAACCAGATCAGTGTGCAGTGGTGTTGGGGATGCTGGTGGCACTGGGGATGCCGGTGTCCCTTGCTGTGGATCATGGCCGCTGCTCTGAGGTCAGGTCAGTGTTGTTGCCTTGACCTGAGTGGTCCTTTTGCCTCAGCACCAGGGAGATGGCTTGTTGGGTCAGACCTATGGACTGGCAGGTTCAGAGGGTTCAGGCCTGTGTGAGCCTGGTCATGCTGGATGTGTTTAGAAGTCACGTAGACATGATGCTTAAGGACATGGTTTAGTGGTGGTCTTGGTGTAGATGGTTGGACTTTGTGATCCCAAAGGCATTTTTCAACCTAAATGATTCTGTGCTCTCACTGAGGTCCATAATGCATTTCCTACAGACATGGGTGAGATGGGAATGAGACCTGCATGATATATTTAATGGTTTGAGGCCCTTTCACTCAAACTGTTTCTCAACCAAAGTGCCGCTGCATGGCTGGATGCTTCTGGCTTGGAGGAGACATGTGATGGGAGGCCCGGCTGAGCAGGAGTCTAGGGCTGGGATGGCTGCCTATGATCCCACAACCATGACAGCAGCTCACAATTGAGACATCCAAGGCCAGTCTCATCCTGGCAGTGGGAATGAACTGGTCAAGGAAACCTCCTTTACTGGGGCTTTGCATGATACCTCTTCCAAAGTGAGACCATGGCCTCATACCTGCAACTGGGAAGTGCGGTTTGGAAAGGGCAACTATGTACGTATGGGGCTGGTGTTGCCTTATACAGAATGTTGCTCTGGAGAATCACCAGAGTGAAATGCCTTGGCTGGGTGTTATGGGAAGATGTGCTGGCTGGGTGGGTGCCCACTGCTTGTGTGGGAGAGCCACTGCCGTGCCTGAACAGCGCGTTGGGAAAGAAGAGTGCCTCCTGCTCCACCCCAAACTGCACTGGGCTCCAGGAAACACTCTCGACATGCTCATTACGGAACGCATTAATCGGCATAATTTATGCAAATCAGGTGGCAGTTGCACACTGATGTGGTTTGGGTGGGTGTCTTTTTATTCACTGCAATAAATGGCTTTGCTGTGGTGTGTTTGGGAGGCAGCTGGTAGTAGTCAGTCAGTGGTTGTAGGTGACACTGGAACACTCTGTTAAGGTTTATTTAATAATAGATCCCAC
Source organism: Upupa epops (assembly GCA_013397515.1). Classification (NCBI taxonomy): domain Eukaryota; kingdom Metazoa; phylum Chordata; class Aves; order Bucerotiformes; family Upupidae; genus Upupa; species Upupa epops. The sequence continues at coordinate 657,813 of VZRI01010676.1, read as the reverse complement.
AGTGGAGAAATCCAGAAGGTCAGTGAGCTTAACTCACTGATGGCAGTACTTGAGCCATTTTGCTGTAGGGGAGGTATTTGTGGAAACATTAAAGGAAATATTAAAGTGATTGTATGCTCTATTAAAAATACAGAACTTGTTTTTCCTCAGGTCTAGGAAACTGAAATTAGCATTGGATTGTACTGAAGTGGGGCAGGTTCAGTAGTTTCCTTTCTACCTTGATTTTCAGCGTTACCTCTCATTGCAGCCTTGTGCCACTGGCTGCTCTCCCCTGCTGTCTCCTGGTGACATCCAGCATCTTCCTGCGGCAGCACGCCAAGCAGAGCTGAGCTTTGGGCATATGTTTCCAGAAGCAATCCAGCTCTAGCTTTTCAGATGAAAAGGTTAAAGACTTTGACACGAGATAATTATAAAAGGAAAATGAATCTTTTCTCAGATCAAAAATTATTGTGTAAAAGAGTGTGTAAATTATGGCGTGCAAGTTAAGTAATGGCTTTTATACTGAAATCTGGAATTACTGTGATGAAGGAGATGGTGTCAAACTGTGGTAATTTATTTCGTTTTGGTTTCTCAGATCTGCTATGAATTTAGGAAATTCAAATTTATAGCAAGTGGGTCTTTGTAAGAATTTCTCTGCTAGAATGAGGATACTTTATGGAACTTCCAGCGGGGTCATATTCATACCATTATTCTAGCTAGGACTTCCAGTTAGAAAGTTTCCTCATGTGATTTGTTCCAGTGGCTTCTGTAAGTGGAATTTTCAAACTTTTAATGTTACTTCCATTTTCTCATTTAACTTGCATCACTGCTCTTCAGTGTTTGAACAGGGTTGTGGTGATGAGCATAATGCAGTATTTCACTAATGAACCGTAAAACCTTCCAAGCACTCTTTACCTTTTTATTTTTTCTTTCTTGTGTGAAGGGTTTGGAAGTTGGTGGATTTCTTTCCAAACAATGTACAATTGTAGTTTTCATTGTTACACTACAGTACTCTGAGCCCAATTTGACGTTTCCCTGGAAAGAAAATTAAAGCTGTATTTTTTTGGGGATATTAAGTCAGATTAACTACAGGGGCTCAATTTGATTTTCAGTGGCGGATGCTTGTGAATTGGTCATAAGCATAATTCACCTTCACGTCTCAGCACTTAATAGAGAAAAGTACTGTTGATACTGCAAAGCATATAGTCTGCCTCGCAGTAAATCAAAACCTGGGGTGTAGAGTCTTCCAGTGCGTGTTTAAAGAAAGAAATGAGCAGGCTATATATCTGTGGTATCTAAACCCCGCTCTTTTGTAAACAGAACGGTTATTTTTGAACATCTAGCAGGATGTTCCTGGCGAAGGCACAATGCAGATGGATCCTTGCATGTGCACCCGTGTTTATCATCCAGTGAAGGGGCTCTGAGCATCATTCATTTAACTGGCAATTCTTTTGTGGTGTCAGTATCATTTCCTAGCAAAATTGGCTAAAGGAATTGTTTCAAACACAAAAGATGTTTTGAACTGGCCTAATTACTTGCTCCACAGCCAATAACTTTGGGAATTGTTTTCTGTGTGAATTCTAGATACAAATTGGGATATCTTTCCATTTGTTTAAAAAAGATTAGGCCAATAGGAGGAAAAAAAGGATCTTTACCCATTTTCACTGAGCAGTGAGGTTTGAATATACAGCTTGCAATTGAAACTATTTTTTTCCAAAGCCTTTGAGGGCTGTTTCTCAGTCTAGTGTAAACAATTTATTGTTGAAGTCCTAGAATATTTGCATTTTAATTAAAGACAATTTTAATTAAATACAAAACTTTAATCAGAAAAGCAGAGTTTAGGCAGATAGTGTACTTGCATGCTAAGTAAGCTTACTCTGAGGGGACCTGTACTCTATGTAAAACTGGTTTGTGTGGTAGTTTAAGTAGGAAAGTTGTAAATGCATCTCTCTTGTTTAACTTCCCTACAAATAGTAATCTGCCTCATGAATCTTTTGCCTTGCAGTAAGATATTCTTCCTGAAGCAGTTGAGCAGAAGAGAGGGTGATACAGAAGTCTTAAAGGGGGGCTGAACGGATAAAGGTGCCTATAGAAGCAAATGTTAAAATTGCTGTTGTGATTTGCAAATGCTGTTTTGATGATGTGTTCAAAGCTAGTATTTTTTTAAAGCATAGGCAATGCTATGGCCCTCTGATGTCAAATAATAAACGTCACATCTGGATTTGCCCGGTGCTTGGTAATGGTATAATGCTGATGCTACAGCAACCTCTCGAGGCATGACCTATTGGTTTTGCCCTGTTTGTAGATGAAACTTTCTGTGCCCAGTCATAGAATTAATCGGGGTCTAATGGGTGCATGTGCAGTAGAAAATTGGGGTCTACTATGATGTGAAGTAAATTCTGAGGTTTAATGGGCAAATGTATTTGTGAAGCTTTTCTCCTTCATTCTGATGGGAGTTTACTTAGGCCAAGGCTTCATGTGAGGGGTGAGTGTCAGGAGGATGGAGCCAAGCTCTTCTCGAGGTCATCTAGTGACAGGACAAGGGGCAATGGGTGCAAGCTGGAACAGAGGAAGTTCCATATAAATATCAGAAGGAACTTCTTCCCAGGGAGGATAACGGAGCATTGGAACAGGCTGCCCAGGGGAGTTGTGGAGTCTCTGTCTCTGGAGACGTTCCAGACCTGCCTGGACGTGTTCCTGTGCCACTTGGTCTAGGTGATCCTGCTGTGGCAGGGGGATTGGATTGGATGATCTTCTGAAGTCATGATTCTGTGATTCATACTTGGACACTGGGAGTAAATCCTCCTTCTGAGAAAGGCAGTGGTAGCCTGTCTCTGAGAGGTTTTGATTTCTGTTTGCTGTATGACCTTATTTTTATATATAAGGTGTTAGCATGCTAAGGTAGACAAGAAGTAGGTGATCTCCTTTGCCCCTTCTGTTTACCTCCTAGAATTCATTTAATCCTTTGTGTAGTAGCAATTAAGAACTAGAATGATAAAGACCATACCATGAAATGGTTCATGTTTACCCTTACTTCTCATTAATGCCTCATCATTGACAAAATAGAATGCAGGTGTCAATCACAATCTATTTAAGACTGAGACTTCAGCTGTGATTTAGCATCATATTGGCATCATGTTTTAATTCAAAATGGATATATATCATGCATGAAAAGATATCTTCTCCGAGGCCTGAAGTTACTTGCAGTAATGGCAAAGCAGTTAATATATTACCTTTGCTCACAGGAAAAGTGTTGCATATAAATACTTTTAGTCAATAATCTATTTTGAAAAAGGTTTCTCAGTGGGATCAGATTTATGTTGTCAGAAAAATTTATTCAGCTGACAAGTGCAGATGCCCGGCACATCATGTATTCTAACATTTACAAAGCAGTTTCTCCCTGGATGTCAGTTGGATGTAGTTATGGTAGGGTTATGTGGAGAACTGGGGAATCAGTCCAGGAATCCTTTTGTGCAAAATCCTGCCTTAGATTGGTATGATCCAATAAACCTCTGCCTCTACATGTCTGTAGCAGCTTCTGGTAGCATTAGATACTCGGGTCAAGAAGGGGCAGAGCACTGGAGTCAGGATCTGTGGTATGGATCTGAGAACAGAATTTTGCCTGAAGCATTTGAGATTTTCCTTATGTATTAAATGGGCCATTTTACTTCCCCTATTACTTGTGTGCTGCTGCCAACTGCAGTTCAGCTAGGTAGAAGTTGGAGCTTGCTGCTTTGGTTATCCGCAGATAAAAAGTCATGGATAATAGTACTTAAGATGTAAGATTTTGCCAAGCGTGCATGTTTCAACCACTGTTGGTACAGAGTGTGTGTATTGTTTGTCATACAAAAGAGGCATATTAAAACAAAATAAGCTTGAACAGAGAGTTCATGTTGCATTGAGTAGCGAAACTGTGCAATGAGTAAAAAAGATGCTTCAATCCAATATGAAACTACTTATCATAAATTTCGACTTTATTCAAAAAGTCGTAATTTCCATTTGTTTTTGCAGTTCTGAGATCAGCTTGTCAACTTGTTGCATCAGTCTCTGTAATTTTGGATGGAGCGATATTCAGTTACACTGAATTTTTTCCAAAAATCTTAATTGCTTGAATGGACTTTTTTTTCCCAAGACAGAGTTACTGAAGCCAACGAGGTTTTCAACTGCTTAATTAGCTTGGTTTGTGTAATTATTTGGTATAGGGGATGACAGGAAGAATCTGACAAATCTGTACTGACTTTGAGGTAATCCATCAATTTTATCAAATAAAGAGCTGGGATTTGGGGGTTTTTAATCAATAGGTGTAAAGTAAGCTGAATTTTTCCCCCTTCTTTTCTATGCCCTTTTTCTGAGTAATTCTAGTTATCTCATCAGCATAAAATTTGCACTGCAGTTAAATAGCAATGTGTGATTATACCTGACGATACACTTCTTTTTTAAAAGAAGAAGAATCTAATAGCAGGATTCCGTATTGATTGTAGTGCTAATTCTGCCTCCTAGCACAGACTGGCAGAAGGCAGGTAGCTGAATTGTATTTAACGGTTTTATTGTGATGTGACTAAGATGGATGTGACATGGTCCTCTATTATTCGTTTGAGAGTGTGGACACTAATGAAGCCATTAGCTGAGCTAAGGCAAGTGAAGAAAATAGGGAAATTACCATTATTCTGAAGCCATTAAGTTGTAATCTGCCACTTTCTCTCCTTACTCAAAAAGGCATCTTCTTTTTAAGGCCTCCCTGACTGTCCTTTAAAGATTCATTAATTCATTAACTTTCCAAAGGAGATGGAGGAAACACAATTGAAATTTTAATCAGCTCAGCGTGTCATATTATTAACATTTTGAATGTATCTGTATTCACTGTTGCACCACATCAGGTTAAGGTTAAATAAACTACATTACAGCAAATAATGTTCTGTTTCATACCGTAAAACATAAAATGTTGAAGGCAGAAATTGGTTTCATGGTTAAATTAAATTACGATACAGAGCTCATATTATAAATTCTCTTATTCAAATGTATGTTCTTTGGGGGAAATGCAATGCTCACTCCATGTTACCATCGTTAATATTTTCAAAATATTCACGACAAGCCTATTCAGTGTGAAAGGACAGAGAAAGCACTGCAAAACTTCTTATATACATGCTGGCTTTACTATACTTGTGATCAATGCTTTTATCTTTGGTAAAGCAACTTGGAAGTCTCTCTTCTATAATGGGTCATTCAGACATTATGTACAACTCCAGCTGCAAAATTTTCTCTTCATTATTACTTTCATTTAGATACTATTTTTAATCCATCTCTATTTTTTATTAAAAGAAAATCCCTTGTGGCTCAGTTGTGCTGGGATGTCCTGGAGGAACAATGTGCAGCTTTTGTGCCATCAGAGCTGATAGAGGTACAGATTAGAATGGATTAGTGCTCGTTCTGAACAATTAACTTACCCCAAATGTGCAGTGGGGGTGACCTCAAACCTGAGTACGGGAACACCGTTTGATTCCAGGTAACCAGAAAAAGAATCTTTTCTTGGGAAAAAATCCTATTTCCTTTTGGGATTTGGAAGAGTCAGTTCTCAGTTAGAAGAAACCAAAGGTTCTAACTCTTCCTGGAAGTCCTAGAAGCCCTCTGGAACTATTCCAGAGATAAGGCTCACACATAGACAAGGCTATGGTGCAAAAAAAAGGTGTTGGAACAGGAAGTAGAGGGATGCTGGCAGGCTGGAGGTAAGATAAGGTATGAGGATGAAGGGAGAATAGGGGTATGTGCTGTCACTTCTGTGAACTTAAAATTCCTTACCAGGGTCTTCCTATAATTTAATGTTTGGAAGCACTTTCTGTTGGGTTCTGGACTGTTTTGCCCTTGTGCTGTACCACAGAACTTTTAAGCAGGGCAAAGCCCTCCTAGCTTGATGTTAGTATTTATGCAAGGCAGGCCAGTCGGGTATAAATCTGAGGTGCTTTGCTTTTCTTTTTTTTTTTTGGGTGGGTTGTTTTTCCCTAGCTGCGATAGTGTCAGTTTGATATATCACCTTTCATGTTGTGTTTGTACTTGAGGTCAGGAAACTTCTGAGCTGTGCGTATCATCAGCATTGTAAATACAGAGTAGCCTTTGGCACCTTAGTGTGGTGCCTTGCAGTGGATTTGTCAAAACAAAACAAAATCCCTTCTTTTGTTTTCCCCTGGAGTCAATCACACTCAGGATGAAGCAGTCGGTGACACCAAGGATAGCAGTTGAGGCATTACAGGTTAACCTTCTTATCAGAATTGCTGGCAATGGTATTTTCTAGTATCACTGGCTGGCTTTACTGGTGCACTGAGATCTTCTGCTTTCAGCAAGGCTTGCAGAACTTAAAATAAAAAAAACTTAGCAGATTTTTGAGCTTCCAGAAAGTAACCACCTAAATAAACAGATTCTGCTCTGTCGGTGCTGGCAGCCTTTCAGGGCAGGACCTTTCCCCTTTTGCCTATGAACAAACCCTTTGATCAGGGAAGTGGAGCAGTTGTTTTGCCTTGCAGGCCAGTCCTGCATGCCCTGCTGTGGGCACAGGGGAGACTTGTGCTGGTTTCACTGCCTTGCCCAGCCCAATGACTCTGGGGACATACTGGCTCTTCCACTGTAGAGGGCATTCTGCACATTTATCTAGGACACAACCATTCATAACCAATTCCTGAGTGCATGTTAGGGAGAGGTCTGTGGCTTTAGACAGAATACATGTAGGTATGTACACACCTTTGTAGGTGCTGGTATTTTTTTAGATGCTGTCTGATAAAACAGGAGATATATATGTATATATATATATATATATACACACACACACACATATATATAGATATACATAGATATATATAAGCATATATATATAAAAATTAGGTTTATATATACATGTACTGCATATGGCATGTATATTATCACATGAGTACAGTATGCCTATAGGTTCTTAAGATATTCTTTGCAGCATCACACAGGATGATGCAGTTGCAGCTGGTTTCGGCACACATCTGGAAAATGGGCTGGTGAGCTGTGGCTCTCTCGGTTCAGTACAGCTGTAGCATAGTTATTTAACAGTAATTGCTTTTCTGTGTCTCGGATTTCAAAATGCCTTCACCTATACACAAGTACGTATAGCTTTGTAATAAGAAATAATCTAAATAGACCTTTTTCTGAAAAAAGCTTTTGATGTTGTGCATGAAAAGTTTGTTTTGGCTCCCTTCTCAGCTCATTAATTACACTGTAGCTGCAATGGCATTGTAAGTATGGTTGTGTCCCTTGTATCATGTCAAATACAAGCTTGCTTGTGTAAGTAGTTTCTGTATGTAGGAAAATGTTCTGAAAAGAAAAAGAAATTCAAGTTCCAAGGGAGAGAAATAATTGCATGCCTCTGAAGCAGCAGAATCTAGATCATGCATTGCTGTGTTCATGATTACATCTGTAGGTGTTCATTACATATCAGTAGATTACAAAACTACTGTTGGTTTGGGATGGGGTTTCCAAATCTGTCTGTGGATAAGGTTTGGGACCCAGTCACACCTGCTATGATGTTCTTCACTAGAACAGAGCTTTCTTCCTGTCTCCTTTTGCTAGCTGGAGATGAGCATTTGAGTAGAGTCAAAGGTCCAGACATCCTGGCCAACAATCCAAATATGGTCTAAAATACTTAATACTGCCTCACATTTCTCATAAGTGGTCTGTGATTACTCCAGTCACCAATAACATAGAAAAGCTTTGAGGTTGACTTCATGTCATATGGTTATGGGTTCTTTTGTAAAGAAAGGCAGTCCTCAGGAGTGAGCATGAGTGATGGTTGATCCCGAAAAATGAGGAATCGAGTTATGTTTTGAGGCTGGGTGAAAGAAACCTACGTGTTGTAATTTATTTATTTACTTCCATTACTCTGCACTTCTCTAAGCACTGAAACATAACCACAACATAAGAACTTATTGCAGATCTGCAAAGTCCTGTACAGCAGGGACTGGTCTTAGTTATTGCTATCAGCAGCAATAAATGTAATAAACATAAAGCTCTCACGACAGCCTCATACATCCCTCAGTCTGTGACTTCCCCAGTGGCCAAAAAATAAATGAACTTTGCAGCAGGCCTGGAAGGGGTTATTGGCAAAATCTGGGTCTGCAGCCTTGAAGAAAAAGATTAAGTTTCAGTGTCCCATGTTCTCCATGGAACATACTGTGGCATCAGGACATTCTAAATTTTGGGGGGACTCTGGCCGTAATTGTCAACATCTTTCATATGAGGAGTAGGAGACTTTTTAGTAGGCAAAATTCAAACTAGCAGGAGTGTTAGGAGCTAAACGTGGTGTCTAAAAGCCTACTTCAAAATCAGAAATCTGCTGTACAGAGTTCAGAGCACCAGTGCCACGTGTGAAGTGACACTACAGAAATGGGTAGCCTGAAGAATGTACACTAGTGTCTTGTTTTGGAGGTGAAAACCATGAATATGGCATAATCTGAAAAGAAAGACAATCTCAATTACAACTTTGCTGAGTTTTATGATGAACTCTGCTTATCTTCAAATGGTGTGTTCCTAGTGATCCCAACATCCCTTAACTGTGTTTCAACACCTCTCTCTAAAGAGATTTTGTGATTTGATTTTGTTATCCCTTCCCTTGGGCACATGCAAGAAAGGATCCTAATACTCTGGGGTGGATCCCCCGAGTCTGTTGAACTTATGAAATGCAACTCTTGTGAGCTTGGTTTGAGATGGAAATTGATGTGAATAAGCAATGTTTACGATTCAATTCTCCCTCTCGTGGTCAGATGAGGTCCTTCTCACAGCCTTCAAGTACAGACATATGAGATGTTTCTGTTTGTTTGATGTAACCTGCATCTGTTGGAAGACTCCCATGTTCATAATGCAACTAGGATTTATTAGGGAAGTTACTTCTGGTTCTTGAAATACATATATTGACTTCTTGCCACGCCGTGACTGGACAGATTGGAGATCTGAACCGAAACGGGACATTCAGTGGAATTGTACTAACCTTACTTATACACACCTACCCTAAGTGCTTCTAATTTGTCTCTGTTTAGGTGTTAAAGTACTTCTGAACCATAGCTCTGTTTATCATCCTCCTGGCACTCCTGTTGATTCCTGTGGGTGATACAGTGTAAGCTCTGTTGTTTTTAAAGGATGCTGCAGTGGTGTTCACTTTCTCCTCTAAATGAGGAGAGTAGGATTTGCCTCTCTGTTATATGTTCTGCTGTGTTTGGTTTGAAAAGTCCTATGGATTTCGTTCCCCAGAAGGAAAAAACCCCTCAAACTCCACTTAAACAAAACTGCACAAATATGCAGGATTAAGCATTCCAAAATCAATTCTTAATTATGGTTTAATTGATTTTGGACATGAAAAGGCAACAGAAAAAGAAATTTTTCAAAGGCATCGTTTACGTGGGGCTTAGCCATCAAAGTGAATATTAGAACAACACCAAGATTCTCTGGTGGACAAAGCCATTGGACTGCAATAGGCCTTTTGTTTGAGGAGCAGCAGATTTACTTTATTAGTTTTTCTATTTCACTTCACGGTTATCCATCTGTGGCTTGTGTCATTGGTAACACTCCTAACGCTCGCTAGCATGGGAAAATACTCGCCACTGCTTTTAAAACTCCTGTTAAATTCGGAAGCAATAAGTTTAATTGCTTATTATGTATTTCTAAGTAGTTAGTTTCCTCTAAGAATTGGCTAAAGATTTTCTTCACACAGATCTTGACTCAAAGATTGTCCTTTAGTTAGAAACTATTGATTTGCTTTTGTTTGGCCCCCGTGGAGAGCACCTTATCTCCAAGACTGGGTTTTGTTACAATGAATGTTGACAGAATTCAGATTTAGCCAGGTGAAGTCTGTCGCATCAGTAAAAATGGTAAAGAATCACAGTAATAAAATACGTTATTAATCTTGTGGTTTGGGTTTTTTTTTCAGTTTTAAAGCCAAGGGAGTTTTTAATGATGCAGAGATTTTGGGGGAGTTCAGGCTTATTGAAGTAATTCATGCTAATTGTCTCATCTGCTTTGTATTTCATTTTTCTTCCATGAATATCAATGTCTACATTCATTTAATCCAAAATCATTAATACCCAAACAATTAATAATGAGAGATAGCATCTGAATTGAAAAGGACTTTAAAAGATGTTTAAATATATTCATGATTGTTAAGACAGAAGATAAATATTGCATTACATTTCAAATTATTTTATCAGAAAAATTACATGAAGGACTAATAGAAAATCATATGCATCTCTTTTGTTAGGCATGTCAGCTATTATTTTATCAGTAAGTGTATTGTGTCAGATCAGGGATCAGACTTAGGTGCCATGGTTTGGGTATTGTGCAAGCTTAGTAAAAGGATACTGGCCGTAGATGGACAGCCCAGACTATTTAAGTGAAGTGCGGTGGCTGCCTCGCTGATGTAAGCAGGGAGATAGGTGCCTTTGAAGAGTGAGTCAGCAGCTCTCAGTGCTGACTAATCACTAGATTTAGCCACTAGCAAATGCAAGATCCACAGTGATGTCTGAGCTCCTGCCTTTTAGGGCTGGCAGAAGGCTCTGACTCAGGGTTGTATCTGCCCACTAATGATCTGGTGCCTACAGCCCTCTTCTGATGCGAAATATCTGAGCCCATCTTGTTTCTTTAAAACTGCCAAAAGCCCTCAACAAAATGTTTCTGCCTTAATAGTACTTTCTAGCTTTTCTGTAATAACCTAGCAACAGAGGAAATATGGCTTTGGGGCTCTCAGCACCCTGAGGGGACACAGCTTGCTGCTGCCCTCACCTGGGAGAGGATATCCTGGAAAAACAGCCTCTGTGCACCCGCCTGAAGATGAGCTACAACACAACTGAAAATGCAGCAGTCACAGCAGCAGAAGTAAGTCTGATCCTGTAGCCTTGTGGCCTGGGATTCACCCAAAGGGGGTTGTTTGGGTCTTATTCGGAAGTGTTTGTATGTTTTCTCTGAGGTAGGAATGGGCAAAATAGCCAAGATCACTACTTGTAGTCTTAGCTGACAGGTGCAAGCTGATGTTGCAACATGAGAGCATCTGCATTACCTGTGGGGTTCAGCAGGACCTATGTGACTATGACTTCTACACCACAGTGGGGTTCTTTGCTTCCAAATTCCTTGTTGCTTCCTGATGTCATTTGGTGCTTTGATTTTAGCAGATCTTTCACACTGCAGAGGAAAGGATGTTAAAAATGTCAGGGTGGATTAAGTGGAGTCAGAAGCTGAGATCCTGTCTCTGACTCCCAGAACTGACTGTGCTCATCTGTGTTCTCCGACATAGTTGTGACATGGTAGCGTGAAGGGTTAGCCACGTGTGACTACTGGTGGAATGTGACTAAACACACAATTTAACTGCCTTGTCTTTTAATGCTTATGTCTTTCTTCAGTTAAGAGGGGACAGTGCACCCTTGGTCACCTCTTTTCTGAGCGTTTTAGGGCATTTATGTCAGATGTTTTTCTCAGCATTTTTGGTGGTCTCCATGCTTCAGGAATTATCCCACCAATTAATGGTCTCCATGAGCATGTTCTGTGGATGTTATTTGAATTCATTTTCCTTACTACAGGTATGCCTGCAGTCTATAACAGAGCTGGCATTTGGCCATTCCAGTTCTGTAGAAAGAGCCTCATGTGCTACCGCTGCCTGGCAGTGAAGACCTGGTAACGTTGTTAGTTGTTACAGTGATAGACAGTTTTATATGTGGGTGTCTAAGCCAGAGGTGCTGTGAATTTCCAATGGTGAGAGTTGGAAAGCTTGAGAAGACAAAGGGGATAATGAACCTTGGATATTTTTTAAAAAAGTCTGTAAATTTATCCTCAGCCTGGAGACTGTCATTTGTAGGTGTGTTCTTCATTCGCTTTAATTCTGGCACAAGGCTGCCAGGACAAATGTTGTCCTGTCTTCTAGTCTTACCCCATCTATGCGTCTGGCCTGTCTCCTTGTACTGGTACTGGCTTATAGGATGTCATGTTGTGAATCAGATCAAGGAAAAAGATCCTGCTGAAAGCATTCTCTTTTTTTTTTTTTTTAAGTGGGTATGAGGAGGAATGGAAGGGAAAGAAATTACTTTGCAGCCAGATTAATTTCCTGATCTATCTGTCTGTGCAGTTGTGTGAATGCCACTGCCAACACAAGGAGGGGAGCAGAATTACTGCTAAATTAAAATGTTTGTGAACTGTCATCTTTAGATATGAAAGCATAAGTGTGATTACTTTATTAATATTGCTTTTATCTAGATTTTGACACAGTATAGGCTAGGACCATATGCCTGTAATCATTATTCACTCTTGAAATGTAGAGTAATCATCAGGCATGTTTTGTGGCTTCTCTGACTCTATGTGTATGTATGTGGTGTTCTTTGTTTACTAGATGGAATACATTTATTGGTGGGAAAGCATAGCATGATTTTGTACCACAACAGCCTCACTTGCATGATTATACTGCAAGATGGTGTTAGTATCTTTGAAACACTTGTTGTTCAGACGATACTTTAGCTATTTCTCACTATTTCAAGCCTGTGGCTTTCAGAGGCTGAAAATGCTGGATAATGCAGCGGTCAGTGCTGGCCTGGTGGCCATGGTTTGTCATCTTGCCATTGACTTTTTGTCTTTTTTCCAGCTTTTGTGTATGAATTTACCCCGCACTACACTGTAGAGTCTAATGATTTTACAAAGAGATGTGTATCCAGTGTTAAAGTCCTGTTGTAGAATTCCAATTGGTCTTTAATCAATGACCTGCATATCAAAAGAATGAGTAATTCTGGCATATATGTTTAAATTCTATAATCATAGAGGTTTGATCATAAAGTTTCTGAAGCAGACAGTTGCTTCGCATATAGCTTACACTGAAGAGAGTACAGGAAAACTGGGGAGCAGCTGTTTCCAAGGGCTTGTAGTAGTAGGACCAGGGGGACTGGTTTCAAGCTGGAAGAGGGGAGGTTTAGACTGGAAGGCAGAAGGACATTCTTCACGATGAGGGTGCTGAGACGCTGGAACAGGTTGCCCAGGGAGGTTGTGGATGCGCCCTCCCTGGAAGTGTTCAAGGCCAAATTGAATGGTGCCTTAAGCAACCTGGTCTAGTTGAGGGTGTCCCTGCTCATGGCAGGGGGGTTGGAACTAGATGATCTTTAAGGTTCTTTCCAACCTGAACCATTCCATAAATCCATTATAAATTACCTAAATACTTAAATTCATACTGTTCCCACACTTAGTTTATCAAGGCACCATGGCTTCAACGGATGCAGGGAAAATCATAAATGCCTGTGAATAGCAGGTTTCTGGACAAAATGCTATTTTTGATTCCCTTGTAGTCTGTATTTCAAAGAATTAATTCACAAACTACTTAATAACCTTGTAAATGCAGTTAGTGTTTTATATGCAAGATTCTACTTCTTTCCTTTTTTAAGCCTTTTACATGCAATTCACTCAGTTTACTTGTATCTCTTTGCATAAATACCAATAATGCTTTAATTTATGGGCATTTGCTGCTAGGCTTTGTTTAAATGAGCTCCATCCAAAAGGAATCAGAGCCTTCTATTCTTGCAGAAATGAATAAACCACATGAGGTGAATTTTCATACAACCCATTTCAAACCTGGAGTTTTCAGGGTATAATTTAGATATTGCATTGGTGGTTTATGACCATATAAAGTGTAGGTGTGTAGGTAGGAGGTTAGATAGATGTACTTGTAAATGGCTAGAAGCAAGGAGGCAGTGTATGGTCTCCAGCAGTGCATTTTTCAGCTCACAGTTTCACATCTCTATCCTAAGGCATTAGATGTTACTAATTCTCCGAAAGCCAAAGATTTGTTTTACAGAAGGATATTCTGATTTGATTAAGATATTGCTTCAAGACCTAATCTTCCTTTAGCAAATCATTCCATGACTGGAAATGTACATGATTGGAAACAAACTGCATGTTATCTGAGAAAGAGAGAAAGTGCCTCATGATTTGGAATGATCCTGCAGAAGCAGCGTTTAGTGTAATGACAGTACACTTAGATTAATTATAGCGCTGCTTGCAGGCGCCACTATAGACTTAATGTGGTGTCAGCACTTTTGCTGTTAACCCTGTGTTGCAAAAGTTTTTAATTTGTCTATAAAAGATGAATAGATCTTCTGGTATGGATTCAGGCTTTGTGCTGCATGCACAGGATCAGATTTTAATTAGGGCTTGAATTTTATTGTCCCGTTAGCCCTTCAAAGTGTACAGCTATAAAAAGAGTTGTATCTATTTAAGAGTCTGTGTTTTCTGATCTGCCCACTCTTGATGGACAATTTAAAATTTCAGTAAATGCCTAGACTGTTGTGAACACTTCAGATGGTTTGAAATAAAGCACTGTGTGTGATATTTGACCTTGAAAACTGAAAGCTGTAAGCATGAAGCCATCATTTTTCCACTTTATCCTTGAGTTAAACTTAAATTTGGCTTAACGTGTATTTATATGATCAGCTGCAATGGCTCTGAAGGGTTTTTAAGGTCTGAAATAAGCCTTGAACATGGCTCAAAAGGCTGCTTATGCAAAAAATTGGAAATAGTCTAAAGAAGAATTATAATTACTCATATAAGCTCTACAGAGTGGTTTTTAACGTAAACATTCAAAATATACTGTAGTCATATAAGTGACAGTGATATTAAGTAATTTTTTAACCAAGTGATCAGAATGCTTTCTGTCCTCAATCTCCTGTTGATGAGATGGTAATATATGCTGAGCCAATAAACTTGGTTGTACCTAGAACATCTCATCCCACAAATGTGGGAATCTCTGCACATTTCTCTAGCAGCTCTTAGTCTCCTATCCTTTCTTCTTTCTAATTCCCACTCTTAGATTGTATTTTACTCTCTTTCTGAGTAGTGCTGGCAAGTGGCTCTTATCAAGAACAAATGATGCCATAAATCAGGACCAAAATCAATGATACTGTGGGGCTGTAATAGCAAGATGCGGTTATGTGGGCCTGAGTGTTTTACCTGCCTCAGAAGCCAAGAGTGAGGCCCTGGGTACTGCTCCAACCCTTGGCTTCTGTTTACTGGCAAGTATATATATACAGCTGTTCTGCCTCAGAGTGGAGATACCAATATTATCTCCTGCTTTAGTATGCCTTTCCTTATAATGCAAACAGTGAAAAGTGGACATTTGTATTCAAGTAGAATTGGATAGGAGTACGGAAAACACTTAATCCCTGCACCCTTAATACTACTAGAACAGGATTTAGGACTGACAGCACTGAAAGAGATTCCTGGCAGTGTGCTGGCTCCCTTCTTACTCCTTTCAAGCATGTGTTTTCTATAGGTGCAAAGGATACTGGGTGTTCAGAGAGTAGGACTTGTTCCTTGAGTTGGAGAAAAGTTTATTTGCCCAAAGCAGCAGGGTCCTTAACACCGTGACTGGCCATTTTCAGCTGTAGTTACTGCTCTTCTTGGGGATAGGTGGTAGTATAAACACGGAGTGATTTGTGCCGCTGGAATAAGGCCGTGTGTGTTATGCCAAATATAAAATGAGAGGGCTGATATGAGTGCCTCTTGGACATGTCTTTCATTACCCTTTACGCTTCTCTTTCCTAATAGAATTTGGAGGAACCAAACACATGCTGTATGCAGGGTTTTATTAGAGTGCTTTGCCTCGGGCCCTTAACTCCTTTAGCTGGTCATTACCTGACCAGTAAAGACCTCTAAACGGGTCATTAATGCTTAAGTAATAAACTGTTTCACAAGTCCGTCTAGTACAGAACCTCTTCTGTCATTTTTACAGTTACTGTTTTATAGATAAATCAATGACCAACAACTGGATATTCTTGTTTTGCTACATAATCTTGTAATAGCAGTGCAGCAAATAGGCAGTGGCTTCAGTTCACTGTGTTTGGGAGAGCTTGGCACGGCTACATGCAAGTGGGACTGGGAATAAGGTAAAGAATGAAGACACGTTCTCTGTTTATCAAAACAAACAGTATCTGGGGTTTTTATGTTCCATTCTGGAAGGTGTATAATGTCCATAACGTGATGACTTTCCCCCACTGCCATACCAGGGGCAAGTGCGCTAATGTTGGCAGAGAGAGATTTCTTTCTTTCACAGAGTTTTTCTGAACTGTCAGTTAGTTAATAATGTAAATCTTGCAGTCTTCCATCTGTTGACTTAGACTTTGGCATGTATTACATACTTTCTAGATACAACAGAAAAAGTTTACTGTGCTGATCATTCTTCTCCTGATTCTCTAAGTGAAGTTTTCACGTACCTCCTTTGACCAGCATACAGTCAATGTATGAAGCTGTACGGAACTGTTTCTCCCTAGAAAGGCAGGAAGAGAAAATGCAATAGTAGGTACCATAACATTTTTGGCAGCGTATGTTGATTGACTGCTGATCTCTACAATAAGCAACCCAGCCCAATACATCTTTCCTTGCGTGTAAGGAGTGCTAGTCTGTGCTGGGACTGTGGGGTTTTTGGATTGATTTTTTTGGGGGGTTACCTTTTTATTTAAATGCATAATGTTGCAAAGCAGAATATTTGATTCTGAAAATGGGTCTTTGCAGACCTACAATATTTTTCTAGGGTGAAATGGAACAAAACTTCTGCAGATTGATCTCTTCTAGTATGATTACTGCCTGCAGAGCAAACATTTGGGAACTGATTTTTCTACAAAACTGAAAATATGATAGTTATGGGGCAAATTATCTTTGGCAGTGTAAAACAATTAATATCTAGCAGCTGATTGTATGATGGGACTAACTTTTGGAAAAATAAAACATTGGCATGTTTCCTTCTCTATTCAGTTCTTCTACATTGAATTAGGAGGTTTGCATTTGGAGCTGCCATCTTGAGTCTAACATGAAAAAAGATTTTAAAATATGAGGCAGGTTGATTATTGAAAGAAATAATACAGTAAGCTTTTTTCTCCCCCTTCTCTTTATTCAAAAAATATTGTTTTCTCATTCTTTTCTCAGAAAAATCTTAACCAGACCCACCAAGAGCTTTGAGGTGGCTTCAGTCCTGCACAGTATTGTGCTAGATCCTCAAAGATGATGCTGAAAGTTGTTAACGTTATATGTGGTGGCAGAAGAATTGTGTGCTGTCTTACAATTTAAGTAGGGATCAACCTGACACAGCACTTTGTTCGGTTTACAACTCTCATAATATTCTCAGCACCTGCAGAAGGATTTTAATTCATTTAAAGCAAAAATGTGCCAATGCTAACACAGGATTAGAAAGCAAATAACGCTTCCACAGATTGCTACTCAACAATTGCCCCACAGTCACCTTGGGGGATACGTAGGTGGTGCTGGTGTGGTAGGGGCATGAGCAAAAGCAGTACTTATACCGAATGCCTTCCTCAGACTTGCTGGACAGAAGCTGTCCTCTCTGTATCACTTTGCTGTGTTAGAGTGACATCAGGAATCAATTTGGTCCCATCTGCAATTGCCTAATATAATCAACCTCCATTCTGTTCAGTTCAACTCGCTACCTGCAGTAAGTGGTTTGTGTGTGCATGAATATTAAACTTTGCAAGTAAAACGTGTGAGTAAATATGAGTTGACTATAAAAGAAAGTTATTTATGTGCACTGAAAACGAGTGTCCATTATTGTTTTTATAAAAAGGCATTATACTGCATTGTCGTGGTGTGAATAATGATTGTCACTCCTTTTTTCTGTTGGAGACAAGAGTACACCTCAAATAACATCTTTGTATTACTGCTTTCACTTCAGGCTAGTGGAGTCTCTCTTAGACTATTTGTTGTAAAGATTTTCTTCTCTAATTTTTTAAAGTCAAACCTGTGCCTGAGAAATTTTTCATGGCTCAACAGCTCGTGGTTTTGTTTTGTTTTTATATGACTGAGTGCAAGTATATTTGCCTAGTGATTACAACAAGGCAGATACAATATTTACAAGCCTTAGCAATTCCTGTGCAAATGCAGTCTCCGGAGAAGGGCACAATAACAAAGCAAGCAAACATCACAGTTATCTAAATAATAAGTTTCAGGCGTTGGTGTGGTGACTCACAATGTGGATGGGAACCCTGGAGTTTTTAGAGTAATTTATGGGGATGCTGAGGAGATGGATTTCATTTAAATACAGTAACTGCTGAAATATTTCTAAGTTAAAAAGTCAACTAGTGGTTAAGTAAATATCCTCTTGACCCCTTTTAACTCTTGTGATGTACCGTTGTTTCAAAGTATTTACTTGGAAATGCTTGAGTCATAAAATGGCTCAAGAGAGATGGATTGACCACAGATAGTTAATGCATAGGGCTGAGTTGCTTGAAATTTCACCCCCCTTCCCATTTTTAATCTGCTGTTCTTTAATTGAATGAATGAGGTTATAAATGGAGGGCTGTTTAGAGTCTGAAGAAAATAAGTAATAAAAATTTGGTTTCATACAGTGCTGCAAAAAGCATTAGGGGAAAAAATTTAGAGAAGAACAGAGATTCCTTCTTGTTTCTATAGAAACCAATAGTGATCAGGAGGGGAGAGGATTTCTTTCAAGTGTACATTTTAGTGAGGCTGGCTCAGTAGCTCAGCACACTGGAGGACCAGTCTTGAAAAAGCCCCTCTAGTGGCTCAAGATGGTCTGTTCCAGCCCTGTGAGAACAGCTGGACCTAAGGGTAACACTTCCCTGAGAGGTTCTGGTTGGTACTGCTGTGGGTGAAGGGAGCAATTTGCGCTGCCACAGCTCCTGGGAGCGCAGCCTGGCAGGAGGCTCCCAGCAGCTCAGCAACACTGCCAGGGGAAAGCAGCCACCACAGGAACTTGCACAAATCAGATGTTAGAGAGAGAAAAAAATGCTGAAGAATACTGTCCTGTGTTAAAGTTAACTGTGCTAATTGCTTTGAAGCAATAATTTCTTTGGGTTTTATTGTGACAGAATCACAGCCACTGAAATACTGTGCGTTGTCAAAATGATTACAGCCAGGATTCAGTGGCTTGGCTTTTGAATTGTGAGCTTCTTCTCGGTGTACGACATCACACGTAATTCCCTCCACAACAAAAGAATATTCTTAATTATGTTCTGTTTTCCTAATGTCACTTAAGTGTTGCCGTAAAGAGCAGATCAAGCAAACACTTGAAAACCAAATTCTAAACCAAATCTAAGTCTTAATACTATATCTTTAAAATAATTGCAGGATTCCTTTAAATGAAGTTCAGGTCAAATGCAATGTCAAATGCAATGTCAAAAAAAAAGGCAGTTTCAATTTGCTGCAACCTGACAGATCCAAGAAGTGACTGAGGAATATCTAGTAACTGGCAAAGACACCTCTGTTTGACATTTACTTTCACATGTAAACAATGGAGCACTGTATATTGGCATCTGAATGTATTAGCTGGTGGTGATCCAAACCCTGGTATGAATTTAGATGGTTTTCCTTTCTGTTTATAAATATATAGTCTCGATAACAAGGGAACATTTACTGCAATCTCGCTCTGCAGTTGTCAGAGCAGAATGAATCATTTTGAAACATAAACCTCCTCAGATCTCAAAAATCTAAAGAAAAACATAAAACATAAGGGAAAAGGATTATAAAATACAAATAAAAAAGGTTCTTAACGTATTTAGAGGCCTATGGGCTGTAAACACTGTAGATTATCATTAATGAAACTCTCTGCCAAGTACACAAAGCACAGTTCGGTAGCAGCTGTTAAGCAAGCATTGTTCAAAGCTGGATAATCCCTTGAACATTTTACCTTGTGGCTCTGTACCTCTTCCTATTAGTAATCAGATAATTGCCTCGCACACTGTTACACGATTTTCTTTTAAAATTCAGTTTCATTCCGCTTTTAGGAGGCTTTCTTTTGCAATAATCACTTAGGCAAAAATCCTGCAGAGGTCAACAGGCAGGGCTGTAGTCTCCTTTATTTTGTAGAAATCTGGTGTAGTACAATTCAGTCCTGTGGTGTTACCGTGCTATTACAACGGTGAAACAGAGAACAATCACACTCTACAAACATAGTGGTTGAATTGCATTGTAATTTATGGAGTTTTTCCTATAAAATGGGCTCTTCTAAATAATTCAGGAATGAATTAAAAATATTTTGTGAAACTGGTTTTTGCTGTGATAATGTTTGCTGTTACCTGTTGGGAGGAGGAGGAGGAGAAGGGAGAGCTTTGCAATTCCATTGGTCCAAGAGTTCCGGCCTCATTGGAAGGCTTCCTAGGACACGTTATTTAAGTTTCTTACAGAAAGAAACTTGGAAAATATGGCAGCTATTTTTTTTTTCTGGCATTAAAATATTCTGAAGTCATAACAGCACAGAAACAGTGAGCCATAGCTCTGGTGATTGTGAGTTCCCTTGAGCTCCATTGGATATTAGGGTCGAACCGAGAGAGAAGCTTATCTTGCACTTCGGGAATTTCTCATAACCCTACAACAAAGCACTATTGATTTTTCTCAGGCAGATAGTAGGGGAGGAGGGATTGAAGAAGGTCATATGTAAATGTGCTAAGTTTGATAAACAGCTGGACCAAATATTACTGAGTCTAGAACCTCCCATATGCTAAGTAAATCCACTTTATAACCTCCAAATTAGGCACCTGCTCTTCTTTCTCAATTAGTCCATCATGTCTCTGCATTGAAGTCTTTAGCCTGACTGACATGAGCTGTTCAGGTTAAAACCACCACATCTTTTTGATGGGCACTGGCTTCACAAGCTGTTGGCATCAAACTCCTTAGCTCAAGATCTGGTTCCAATTGCAAAAATCAAAGCAGATAGAGACTTAATTCAAAGAGCAGAAAATATGATTCATCCTTAAACCTGCAGGGTTGCAGGGTCTGTTTCTGTCTAGTACTTAACAGTTGTTTTAAATCACATGTCATAAGCGGAGCTTTGAGAGATGGTGTCACACCTGCCATGGGCAAGGCATGGTGGGTATTGTCTAGCTAACATATCTCTCTACCTATATAAGAAGAAAAAATTGCCCTTTTTAAAAAAAAAGGCAACATTTTGTTTTCAAGAGGTTCTCACAACTCCTGTTTGTTGCAGAAGCAATATTATTAAATGCCAGTCAGCAGGGAAAATTAGCAAAAGGATGGTCTGAAAGACAAAAAGAAATGCATTTTCTCTTCATTTCTCCAAAACACATTAGCAATGAAACAGGAGCTATCTTTAGGCAAGGTTTCAGGAGGCAGATTAGATAGCAAAACTCCCTGTTCTAGTGAGAGGCAGTGTTCATTGAAGACAGGAATTTAGGAGAATTTCTAAAGGTAAAGGTCTTGTAGCAGAAGTACAAACTGGGTAGCACTGTACATAAAGCAGATAACACGCTGATCCTCCCAGCAAAGTAATCCCAATTAGAAAAGAAACTGTAACCAGCAAAGTACAAATGTACTCTTATCAGTTGCTATGAAAGGGAGACATGTATGAAAGACAATTTTTATTCTACAGTGCAACCTGAAAGGTTTGGAGAAAGTGTGCTGCTGTTTCTTTGTTGTAAGAATCCCTACTCTGTGCATAGGATCTGCTGACAAATTCCTTTTAGCATATGTATTAATTACTAGGAAAAATCCTGCTCCGTAAAGATTCTAACTTTTGGAGAAATTTACTGACATTAGGAAGTTAACGTTGCACGTTTCCAACAAACAGCTTTAACCTCTGTAAGAAGGTTTTGACAGTAGCAGTTTCGGCTCCTGTTTGCATAGAGCCATCTGGGGCTTCCTGGAGTGATTGTGGGCTTCTACTGAAAGATTTTCTTGCCCTTATTAATCATCTTTACAGTTGAATAAAACTCTTGAATTATCTTGGCAGTTGTGTGTTGGTTTGGATTCCATTTCTTTAGAACACAGAATGTGTCCAAACCTGCCAAACTGTGTCAGCAGCTCTGCTACCCAGGAAGGCTAAATAGGCTATGATGGGCTCCTCATTTTATAGTTTAGGGTGCTAAGGGAGTTTGAAGGTAACTATTGGGTACAGGACAGTGCTGATATTGCTAAGCATTAATTATGATTTATTGTTAAACATAGCATTGTCCAACTGTAAAGGTAGTGTTGATGCTCTCATTTGAACTAACAGGAGTATATAATCATTGACAGTGTCGAAGTTCAGATAGACGGAGAGTTTTGACAAATGTTAATCGTTGGGTATTTGGGCATGAATATGAAAATAAACCACTTGGATTCCATACTCTATTTTAGTTGTTGGAGTTTTGCCTTTCGTACAAGTGCAAAGGGAAGGAGAGAGGTATGGAAAGTGGGGAAGGGAGAAACTGGGATAAATGTCAGTTTCTGTAACTAATCCCGTTGTAGTTTTCAGAGAACCTGTGAAGCAATTGTTTAACGTAAGGGACTGAAGAGTGGTTAGACCCCCACTGCTCCCCTTCTCATTACCTGGCTATATTCTGGGATAAAACATTGTTTCTAAGTCTAAAACCCAAAACCACACATCACTGAGTTGCCAGGCAAACACAGTCTGTGACTTGTCTTATATTTTTAAGAGAAAACAGAACCCGACTGTTCACAGTTCCCCTCCAGTGCAACCCAGGAATCCCTTCAGCGTTTGACTCCAGATGCTAGAAGGCAGCTCTCAGCTTTGACCAGAACCCAGTCAGTAGCCATGTGTGATTTGGGCAGCCTATTTTGGGTGAAAGGATTGAAAACCTTACATTTGAGGGCTAAAACCTACCATTTTTGTCATTGACCAAATGTGGGGACTTGGAGAATAGAATTCTCATTAAAGGAGTATTCAAGAAACAAAAAGGCTCTGGCTTCCCTACTAGAAGAAATTTACAAAAGCTGAATAGCTGCCGTTGAATTGGGTAGAACATCCACTTTGGAAGTAACAGTGGAGAATATCCACAGTAAAATTATTACACTGTTGTAAGAAGGTGGTGTCATTAAGAAAGCAACAAACCAAAAATGTATGAGGAAAAGTAAACCCAGAAGGAAACAGGAGGGGGAAGATAGTGATTTCCTTGTAATTTGCCCCCCTCATTCTGTGTTTAATTTAGTAAAGCAGTCATAAACACTGCTAAACAGTCAAAAAATTAAATGTTGCTGTATAATTTATGGTGGTTAACAGGATACATGAGAGTGCACTTTAATTAGCAAATTGCATGTTTATTTTATTTGCTTAGCATATCATTTAGATTGGATAAATGCGCTTTGACTGGCTATGGCACCTTGGTATCCTCATTTGGTATAATTTTTAATCACATTGTTTTGGAATTTTATTGCAGCATTATACAGTTGATATAACAGTGCACAATTAAGTATGCTCTGTTCACACCTTGCTCTTGAGGAAATTACTTTTTATCTGTATTTGGATGGAGCACTTTGTATGGCAAGTGAGAACTTGGGAGTAATAAAGAATGTGCACTGTGAGCGCAAGAGCTGCAATCTGAATAGTAAATAATAATAGTAATGATAGTGCCCTGTTAGTGAAATGTGTTTGGGAGGAAGATAAAACACAAACATGCCCTGGAAATAGGCAACTGGAAATTATTATTGCATGTGATGGTATATTAGCTGTGTTATAACAGTGCCTTGATGTTCCAGCTAAACTGAGGGAGGCTGAGGTGCTGGACGTAGCCAAAGAAGAGATATTAATCTATCAAACATAGGTGAGGAGGCAGATACTGAGTCAGAAGGTAAGAAGGAGATACAGGGTGTGTGAGATGATCTGACACACTGCCATCTCAGTCATGGGTCCCCCTCTGCTGCCGTACTATGACCTGTGTCACTTAGCAGGCCATGTTTTAAAGCGCTGTGAGTGTGAGGAGGACTGTGCAGGAGAAGTGTGTTGGGAGAGGCACAGGTTGTGTTCCTGTGATTCTTAGGGTTAAAAATACTCCTGCACCTCTTGGTTTGTTTACTATTGTCTGTTTGGTCACGCTTAGGGAGTGCCATCCAGGGATCTGTTGCGTGGAACTCTGACTTCTATACGCTTCGAGTCTGGAGTTCTGTTTTCCCTGTTTTTCACTTGGCTTTTGTATGTGGTGAGAGGACTAAAAGAAGGCTCTATCCGTGCTTTGGGGAAATTCAGATTTGCCTCACCATTTAAATCCCCAACGTTAGGTGAAAAGGTCAGCAACATTGTTCAGGTATTCAGTAGATGTTACTGGTGAAGGTAATAGCACTGCAACTAGGAGGTTCTGGAAAGCAAAATTAAATAGATCCCCTCTCCTTGAAAAATATTCCCTGAACATCTAGAGGATATTATTTTTGCAGGTAAAACATGGAAGAAATGTAGAGCATTTAATTGAGATCTAGAATATACCTCAGCTGTGGCATTTTATATAGTGGCTCAACATACAAATTTGTGCAGAAAAGCTATCATTGTCTTTTACATTCGATGGACTTTTTCCATAAGGGCTGCCTGACTATTACATATATGCCAGTCTGAGATCCCAAGCGACTCTGTGTCGGGAAGATTGATGCTGGGCCAGATTATGCTTTCAGTCACACAGGTATAAATCTGGAGTAACTCTATTGTCTTGCTTCCACTGAGCAGAGGATCTGGCCCACTTCCCTTTCTTCTCTGCCTTTGAGTAATTGGCCCCGTAATGCACCAGTTCTGCTCTCATATGATTGGCACTGATCGTTTCCCTGTGACAGGCCGTCGGCGGGGGTATGTAGTACTTGAACGCTGACATTCCTTACTTTGTTACAGTGTGTTTTGATAACGTTATCTGTAAAGAATGTTTCTTGCACTGATTATGGCTATTAAAATATACAGAGATCAACAGATATGGCAAACAGCTGCTTAGTCACAGCTGATGGGAGAAATTTGATTTAATATAAGTTTCACAATTTGAAACTATATCCTCTAGGAAAACAAGGGCGATTAATCCCTCCTGCATGCAGGCTAGTTGACTTTGTTTAAAATAGGATTATATCAGGATGATAAACAGAGACGAGAATTAAAGCACCTTTTCGAAGATTATTGAAATACAGAAGAAAAAAAAGCAAAGATGAGAGGTTGTCTAGTTTGGGGTTTTGGTTTTGGAAGAGGGGTTTTTTGCTTGTTTTTACTGTTGGAGTGGAGTGTTTAAATAATATTTATGGGACCTATCATGCAGATGTCATAGTGCTGTAAGAAAATACTGGTGGTATTTAGAGCCAGCGATGCAGTCCTTTTAAATATCTGTATTGCTCTATAAAGGCAGACAGTGCTTCCCAGAATTCCTTATGGAACGCAGGGAGAAAGGCATGGACCTCTTGAATAATTAATATGGTTTTCAGAGCAGTAGTCATGGAAACCCAGGCAGTGTCACATATATGGATTTTAGGAATTAGGCACGTTTTGAATTGCTCATTTAGCCAAAAAAGATCATGCTGCAAGTCCTAAAGATCAGAAGCATTTTCACAGTGATCTCTGTTTACACTGACAATACAGAAACCTTATATATTTTTTTAATCATATAATATTTGGATGTCTACAAATTTGCATTGTAGCTATCTAAGGGCCACTAAAGGCACTAACTGCCCTAGGTAATCCTTTCGGTGTCTTACTCTTGGGTGTTTTTTTTTCTTCCCTTCAGCCTCAGACCCCTGCAGGTACCAGGATGTAGGTTTTAAACTGTGTAGCCGATTGCTATTCACTTAAAGAACACAGCTTTACCACTAAGTTGCCAGGCCCTTCCTATTAGTTCAGTTGTGTGGCTTTTTTATCTGTCTCAAAAAATGTCTCTTCAGGATCAATATCGTCATTACCTTGGGTGTGTATGTGGAAGAAGTCAACCAGGCAGCAGTGAAAAGCTATCATCCAGTCCTCAGTAATATTGTACGTGAAAAGAATAAAAATATGTGGAAGTTATTTATAGACCATAAACCCTCCTGGTTTCATAAACCATTTTATACTATTATTTGTCCAAGTCTACAGAGTCTCTCCTGAGTTCATGGCACACTCAAAAACCTGTTTTTTATTTCTAGCTGTTTGAATTGGGAAATTAATTAGAAATACACTTAGCAATTTATGGACATGAAAAAGCCATTTGGCCCAGTAAGCCTGCTTGCTTTTACCTTTTTTTCATCCTCGTTTTGTTTTGTAGCTCTTTTTCAATCTACTCTCTGCTAATAAAAATATCAATCTGTTTCATAAACTCATTGAGACTTTGTGGCAATTATATTCCTTGGCAGCGTAATGTGGCATATTCATTACTCTCTAAGCAAAATTATTTTTCTTTACGTTTTGCCATCCAGATTCCTCAATTAGATGCTGCACACTTGCAGCTTTCATTGAAGTCAATGGGAGTTTTATAGCTGCCCCTGATGGTAGATAGTGGCTTTTTATTTCCAAAGATGAAATGTCCACAGATTTGGTTAAACTGATAATGAACAGGTCCTCCTCCTCCTCTCCCACATCTCAGCTGTATTTAAATTTTTCATAATGTGAAATGAAATATTTTTGTTCAGTCATTTCAAAGTTCTCTCTTTTATCTGCAAGAGTAAATTCAGCCATGTTGGCCCATCGTGGCAACAAATCTGTAAGTATCCAAGGCGGTTTGGGATTGTTTAAAGTTCCATCCCCTCTACAGTAAAGCTAACTTACCTGTGCATTGCTTAAAAATGTGGACAGAATTCCAGTAGTGAAGTAGTTATTAGAGAGATCATCTCACTTCCTATGATTTGTATTGCAGCCCTTTGTTGATGCGTCTCTGTGTCCTTGTTGCTTTTTCTTTTACTGCAGCCATACACAGAACAAATGGCTTCAGAGATTTTTCTACGCTAAGCTCTAAGTACCCTCCCAGTCGCTCTGAGCACGGTTTGGCTGTTTCTTTTCATGTGTTCCCTCGTTCCTGGCTTATTACGCTGCAGCACTCTCAGCTATGTCCATCTGTATCCCTTTAAAAAAATGTATGCTGGTGATGGTAATAGTCAAAAAAATAGAGAAGACCAATTCAGAAGAAGATAGGTAAATGTTTGCTGCCTATTGGAAATGTAGTGTAATTACCCGAGGAGTTTCAGGACTCAACCCCAGAAATTCCATGCAGTTGATAATCTTCACAGCCTACAGTTGTTTTCTGGAAAGAGTTGCAGGGAGTTAATTAAAATACTGAGTGTCCTTCAGACTTTTAATGATTAAAGAACTTAAGGAGGGACAAGAATATTGTTCAGGACTGCAGCTGCATGCAAGATAGTTTACTGAGGAGTCAAACTGACATTCCCACAAGAGCAGGTCATACAGGAATTGTAATCAGCCGCCGAGCTTGTCTTCTGAGCATGTTGGGCTCCCCTCATTTTCTGCTGCCTTTCAGGTAGGGCTTTGAAACATCAGTGCTACACACTTTTCCCATTGTAAACTGATATGATAATCCTGGCACCAGTACTATCCTAACTCATTCCAATTCAGGGCTGTTACGCTTCCCTAGTCATAGTAAAATTCGTCTTAATGGCAACTTTTGAAAGAATCCATCTCCCATTTGTAATGCAGAAAGTCATTGATGAGTTATTCAGTTTCCCTCTCACAGAACTATACATATATTTTTATATATGGAGACACACACAATACTGTAGTCTCAAACAATTGATGCTGCTGTCATATCTGCAAGTAGCCTTCAGTACCATTGTGGCAGCAACCTTTCAGACCACTGAATGAAAATGAGATTCTTACCCTCTGATGGTCTCTGTGGCAAACTAAAATGACTCCCAGATTGTGTTTGAGCAGCACCTATCAAGTCAGATGACAGTGCAAGAAGCCTATCATCATTCTGGTTGCGCTGGCACATTTCCAACGCCACACCAACTGCAGTGTTTTACAAGGCGATGTGCGGTTAGTCAGGCGGTGTGCAGATCTGTGAGCTGTCACGCACTTGCCCAGAACCACCGTGTTCTCTCTGACTTGTGCCTCTTATTGATGGGAATCCCTATTCATGTTCTTAAGTCAAAAAAAATGTCTGAAGAGAGTGGCTTTGTGGCTTTGGGTGTTTTGGATGGAAACCTTACAATAACATCGTGCCAGGTTATCAGTGGAAGATACTTCATGTACTGTGTTTGGTCAGATTTGCCTCTTTCTTTACAAGCACTGTATTTTGAAGTCTGGGCAGTTGTTTTAGCACTGAGAGATTTTCAGCGAGCTGCAATGCCAGGCCCCTGGGAAGAAGGCAGTGCAAAAGCAGCAAGTGCAGAGGAGTGGTGTCATACTGGAAACTCCCCTTGTGGGCTAGTAAAATTATCCATCTTCTGGCCTGCAGGAACACCAAACTTCACACAGCTATTTCTGGCTTAAAAGAAGGAAAAAATGTATTTGTTTGGATGTCTTGGTGTTCGTAGTCTGTTTTCATCATCTGCCCAGGATTGTGTAAAAGGGGCTGGTATGAAGCTAGATTAAAGAGGCTCAAAGCACAGCTGATCTGTCTTTTCATATATTGTCAGTAGAAGAGGCTGTCTGAATGCTGCAGTGGGCTTTAGATCTTGGTTCCATCAGCTCACAGTGGAGATCAGGTGAACCACTGTACCTCATAGAGGGAAAGAAACTGAAACGATGGATCTTTGCCATAAATCTACATGGCACGTGGCCAGTTAGGAGTTGAAATAGGTTGGTGTTAGCGGCAGGGAAGTCGGAAAATGCTCTAATCATACCTATCCCAGCAGCGCTTTTGGTGCAATGACAGGACAATCGTCTTGACAGACTTTGAGAACTTTCTTCTTTAAATACACACAAAATGGGAGGGATGAAAAGGGGAGGAAGAAGACAGGAAAAGCTTTAACACTGCTGATGTGACTTCTTTAATTTGCTGTCAGTGATGCCACCAGTGTTAATTCTGGCAGGGTTAATTATGAGAAATTAAAAAGCCGCTCAGAACAGACTGTACCCTTCGTACTCCAATAAAGAGGCAGCTCTGGCGTGAGAAAATTTCTTCATTAATATATATCCCCAAAGGGCTACTGCATGCAGCCTTCTGAATATGAATCATAAACTCCCAGGGACCCTGCGGGAAACAGGGGAGATAGGATTCAGAGGAGATTGACTGTGTTACTTTTACTGCTCCAGGAGAATGACGTTCAGGCTGGCAGGAAATCACCATGCTGGTGACATTTGGAAAGAAGAATTTATTAATTTGCATGTTGGCATGTTACAAGCTTTGAAATATGGTTTTAAATACGCTCTGTACAGACACTGCTCTATCGATGTTCGGTGTGTCAGTCTGTAATACATGCAGCTGTTAACACGGGGTTTAGCATAAGCATTGTAATTGTTTACCATTTAGTATTTTGCAAAAATGGCTTTAGGGCATGCATTTATTTCTCAGGAAAATTTCACTGGCTTCCCACAAACTAGGCGCTATATACCCTTAACCTAATACATTATACTAAATGGCGCTGTGCTTATACCGGATACCCTGTAGTGAGTAAATGGAGAAGAATACCACATAAAAATTGTGCCGCTCTGAAATATAAGCTGAAGAAAGAATGTGTCCCAAAACAATAATCTATAATTTATATTAGTGTAAGTCGGCAAAGCCACATTACCAAGCAAATAGAAGTGCAAATGGCGCTAGATAAAAGTGAAATACCTCAGTGATATTAACTTTCAGCAGAAATAAAGCCCTATTGTTAAAAAATTATGCACTTAGACCATTTGCGGTGTAAGTCTCTGATGCTGACAGGGTGTTCCGAAGTGCTGGTGCAATTTTGAAGTCTCTTGCCAGGAAAGGTATTATGGTCTGTAAGTCATTACTACAAAGAAAGCAGTTAAAGTTAACTTACAGCTTGGAAGTCTAAAAGGAGGCCAGAGAATTAATTTTCGTGAGAAAACACTGTTTTTTAAAACAGTTTATTTTTCTTCTAACATACAGTGAAGCATCAATATTACAGCATGAAGCCTTTCCATCAAGAATCTCAACAGTCTTCAGAAACATTAATTAATTAACCTTCATAGCAGCTAGAGTCCAGGAGTATTATTTTGAAACTTCCTATAAATGGTCATTCAGAGGGCTGGTAAAAATCAATTGAGACATACCTCTAAATGAAATGAAACATTACTGATAGCAGGTGGGAGTACTTGGGGACAACCTCTTAGGAGAAGTTCCTTGATTGCTTTTTCAGGCTGGTATATTGTACATTGCTATTGGAGTTAGCAATGTGACTTTGGGCAGGAACAGGCAGTCCAGATCTCCGTTTTGACAGCTCTTTGTGTACCAAGTGAACCTTTATCAATAAAAATTTATTCTTCTAGTTGCTTTGTTGACTTGGAGCCAGAGGTCCAGATAAACTAAGTAGCAGTCACAAGGCCTCAACACAACATGACACGGTACCGCTGTGATTGAGGAAGAGAGTCAGAAAACCCAATGGCCCTTTTCTTTGTTCTAGCGCTAGAGTCCCACTTTCTACCTATATAACTAAACATCTGCTATCAAAACTAAGGGGAAGATTAGGTATGTGCTATAAAAATGGCATTTCCTTTGCCACTGAAAAATGACTTTAACATTTCCAGGAATAAAGAGCCCCTTTGTTTTCTGCGATTCTAATCCCTGTCTCCAATTTCGCCTCAGAAGTGTGTGTCCCTCCCAAACCCTGAATCCCTGCTGTCACCAGCTGTGCATTTCTTGGCAGAAACCCACTTATCAATGTTAAGGATGAACTTTGAGGTTCGTTGAATCATTCATTGTAATCCTCACGTAACAAACATAACATTTCAGCAAGATTTCTAATTACATTTTGCCTGTTTTTTTCATCATGCCCTGTTGCTGTTGGAATGGCTCTCGTGGCATACACAGAAATAACATTAGACTGTAAATCTATCGACTGGAGCAGTGGTAGGAAGGAAAAATGTAGAAGGGGAGAAGGTCACTTTTATAATTAGTGTAATATATCAACATGCTAGGAAGCTGAAATGGAAGAAGTTGTTAGAAATGGAAATTTGTCTGAAAGGGAAAGTTCATCTGTGAGTCTCTTCTTCCCCACTTCCCTTCTGTTACCTTACTCTCTGCAGAGCAACCCTCCTGTCAGTGCCTGGCGATATGGTTCTCACAGAGTGAGTGTGCAACCCAATACACGGGCAGGGTTAGCTGCTTGTACCCTCCTGGAGGGCAACTGCTTTGAAATATTCACGTGGTGGAGACAGACACTGTTCTCAAATGACTCCAAACCACTGCTTCCAAAGCCCTGAGGGGAGTAAAGCAGCAGACCACTGCAGGACTGGGTTATGCAGCTGTGTCTCTACTACTTCCCATTCAGGTCTGCACAGATCAATTAGAAATCCCCATTTGTGCCCAGACCTTACTAATTGGTGACCACTGGACACCCTGTAGTTCCCAGCATTAAAGGGAGGAATAGCAGCATGTGAGAGTCTGAGATCCGTGGTGAGGATGGCCAAAGCCCAGCCCGACAAGATAAGCTGTGTGTGCTGATACACAGGGTATCAATTGGAAATCAATATACAGGCTGCTGTGATCAGGAGCGGCTGTCCTGAGACTTTCAAAAATCTCTAGGTTTCTAACAGCCTTTCCCAGACATCAGTATATTATTTAAGCAAAGATCATGAAAACTGCTCTGTTTTCAACTGGATTTTTCATCTAAAATGCAGCTCACTCGCAACTTGTTACTGTCTAAAGAGAATGCTAACACTGCCACATTTCCTCATTAGCTTTGCATAAGACAGACTCCTGTGTCACAGCTGATGGAGCCTTTATGAGCCTTTTAGCCAAATGACTGATGTTTCCCTCGTTATGTCAGATCTGAGGGCACTGCTGGCATCTTTCTTTATTCGCTGTCTAACACCATCAATCGAGCAGCTGCCATGCACCCATGATCAGGCTGATTATTAAAATGTGCTCAGGAGGCTGCCGACACCAATTTTCTTTCATCTGAAGAGGCCAATATACACTGGCTCAAGCCGACAGTTATGTACATGGAATATTTAGTGCAGGAACCAGCAGGTAAGACGGAGGCTGATTCCTTACAATCTGGATACAGTCCATTGGGGTTATCATGAAGATGTTATAGAAACAACAGTGATGTTTGTTTTGGGGTTTAACTCTCCTTCTTCCTCTTCTTTTTTAAATAGGGAAAGTGTTCTTTTTATTGGGGAGCATTTTCTCTAAATCAGAGCCCTTCCTCTTATGCCTGGATGAGGGGTGGCAGCCACTGGTGAATAAGTCCTACTAAAAACAAGTTCTTGTGGGGTTACTCCCTCCAAAGGGTTATAATACTAGTTTTGCTCTGCTGTCTCTTCATTCAGTGAGATGTCAGTCTCTTCAAAGGGAGTCAGCCATTGCCTTCCTTCTGATGCTAATAGTAGGAAAAAAAGCCTTCTGCAAACAGTGTAGTTCAGAGCCATGGGCTGACCCAGCATGTCAGGGATTGATCAGTAGCTCAGGCTCACCTGGAGTTTCCCTACCAACAGCAAACACAACCACTTTGCTGCGTATTTAGGTGTGCAGCTGGGAACTCTCCTGATAACCTGCCTCTGCCTTTGGTTTATAATCCTGAATGTCTTCATCTCCAAATAGTAAGTTCAGACCTTTATTTCTAATGTACGTATCATTTTGATGTTTGAGGATGACTGGTGATGTTTTGATTGATTGTTTTTGTGGTTTGGTTTGTTTTTTTTACCCCAGGGCCACACTTTTTTTCACATGAATATTTTATGTTTAATGGTTATCAGATGTAATTTTGTCTTGGTATGGTAACGTGGTTGTGTGTGACTAAAAGGTAGTGCCAAATGTCATACAGTGGGTTTTATACATCATCTCTACATATTATGAATATAGCACAAGATGGAAGGAGGAGAAAAACTTCTGTGGATAGATGTCTGGACAAAGCAGGCTGCAGAGCAAAGGGTCTGTCCTTGATATCAGTCAAGTGTTAGAAAAAAAGGAGCAAGGTGGATCCACACTTCTTGCCTTTGTCCTGCCCAGATCGTTAATGTGCCCAGGTCACATTTTCTCTGTGCTGTCTTTTAAAAAGACCAGTATGCTTCAGAAATGGTTTCTGTGAGGCTGTTCATTCTCTTTAATTGCTGCAGTGTTTAGACCCAGTCTCTAAGTTGGCTGGAGAGGAATTCTGGGAGCTGTATCGCTCCCTCAGTTTGAGTAATTTTACTCTGCTTGCTGTGGTCCTAAGGGAGATGCAATCCCAAGCTGTATCACACTACATAAATACACGTTTCCACAAAACAATTTCTGTTCTTCTCAAAAAAAAAACAAAAAACCAAACCCCATCAAGCTGCCTGTATTCCTTGGGGATGGGGATCCCTCATAGATCACAGATAATCAAAACCACCCTTAAACTCTTAGTACTGCTAATTAGCTACATAGCACTGCTGAGCAGTTAACACTTTTATTGTCTCTTTCTAGTTCACACCTAAGAGGTTATTTCTCTTGCAGAAAGACCTCTCCTTTGGGAGAGACTGGAAAGGACCAGATGAGAGTGGCTGAATTATCAAGATGCTGGGAGTGAAGCCCAAGTTACTTTGAAAACTATTTTGCACCTGATGTACCAATAGGAGGGTTTGCTATAGGAGTTGGTGTAGGCACATGTCATAAAGAAGACAAATTAAGAAAAGAAGCATGTTTTGATTATGGTCTTAAATCTCCAAAGAGCCACTTGTCTGTGCTGCCTTTACGACAGTAATTTTGCGTGGCTGAGCGCATGTGTGTATTATGATGCGTCTACTGAAAATTCAAAGGCCGTGGTCCTGTACAGTTTTTAACTCCTATTCTATGAACGCTTGGAATTAGCACAAATTCCAATAGCATGGTATTCTGTGGTATTAAGTGGATACATTTTTCATGGCCCACCTGCTAGTGTAACTAATTAACAGCCATTCTCATTAATTACATTGATCAGGATCATAAAATAATTTCAAATTGCTGAATATGATCAACAGGAGTAAAATGGTTTCACTTTAGTCCCTTAATGATTTTTTCATGATTAATCAAACAAAATATATGTAGTTATTTGATCCATTTTTTCTTGGAACTGCAACTCAGGGCAATTAACAGTAGACATAAAGTTGGTGCAAACACAACTACATTTCATCTGGTAGCTAATTAAGCAATAAGACACAATAGGATAAGGGGATGCATGAGTGTTGTGAGAAAATCACTCCCCTGAGGATTAAAAAAAAGAAGTACACATGAGGACCTCTGTTCCCCCAGGAATCTGATTATCTCTGTATAACCACATACCCTGCAATTGCCTTCTTTCTAGCAGGAAATTCTTTAAGATTTTATGTGAAACAGAGTTAGGGGACAAAAAAAACCTTGCCAGAGTCTGATCAGAGGAATGGTGAGCTGTACTCCCAGCATCTACCTTGAAGGCTCCCCAGATCAGATGTCATTTACAAATCGTAATTAACCAGTCACCAACTTTCGTCAATAAAACCAGCATTTACTACCCATTCTTTGGGTGTTGTGTAGCTCTGTCTTGGGCTGTATGTAGCTCTTTTTTGATGTGCAAATAAATACAGCCTCTGTTCACATTAGCTTCAGACAGTTGATAAACCCTGAACTTGTGCTATTGAACTGGGACGTTAAATATTGGTGGCCAAACTATGAAGAAGCTTCAGTATAAGTATGTGCACAACATAATGTACGAATTCAGAGAAGGTTTACAGTGATGTTTGTCTTAATTTATTGTACTGTTATTACTGCTCATTATCCCAAATTACTGAGGCATTAACACTGTTTTGCATGGCCATGCTGCTGGAATGGTTTATAGCCATACTGAGATACCAACAAGTTTCTGAGCACAGTAATTCATAGATATTAAGCATATGCCATCCCTTCTTGAAATATAGATTGTTTCTGCTGATGATATGCATGTAAACAGAGTTGTCTAGACTCAGATACCACAATGCTTAGGTACCTCCTAAAGATGAAAGATTAGCATCTCCTCTGGTGGAGAAACATGCCTGGTATCTACCAGTCCTGAACATATCTGGAGCAGATGTGAGAGGCTGCTATCATGTTCCCTGAGAAAAAGAGCTTCAAAGACCACAGAGTAGGAGCACCTTGTGCTCCAGCTGTCCTCTCCAGCTGGGGTTGTGGCAGTCAGCCGTGGGAGCAGCCTGCTGATGGACTGAGCAGTGCTGCTGGTGAGTGTGGCGTGGGTGGGCTGCCCTTGACTTGCTGTTTCTTCATGTGCACCAAGAGGAAAAGGGGTGTGAGATGAATAACCTTGTTACTGAACCTGAATGACCAGCAAATTCAGTAAACTTTACCAGGCAAATGTTTTGTGCTTAAGGTTTTGAGATTTTTTGCGCGCTCGATAGCTTGCGGTTGGACTTGCTGTGGCTTACCCAGCAACAGAAACACAATAGTGTAGTCTGTCAGGATAATGCTTTCTGTGTGGTCATAAAGATCCACGGTATTTAACCTAGTTTTGCATGAAATAACTAGATTTAGATCAATCACAGTCATTTTGTAGAAGAGAGAGAGAATATTAGCTTGGTCTTGAAATGTGCTTAATTCCAATTTGCTGTTTTCAAAGATAAGCGATGCTCACAATCTTGTTAATTAAAAAATTCGGAGTTTTCCATTTTACTCCATGCACTATTTTTAAATGAAATAAGTTCGTCTTTTTGCTTCTTATTATGACTGATGCCTGGCTCAACATGCCACAGGCTTCCTGAAGGAAAAGTGGTGTGTACTTGTTGTGACCCTATGAAATGAAGATAAATGGTCTCATGCAAGATACATTATGGGCTTTATGACATGCATAAATATACAGTAGATTGTATCCTTCCCATAAAAATGTTCTAAGATTTCTAATATTCTGTTTTAATGCCGTTTTGTTAACAGGATGACAAATAGTAAAAATATGTAGGTATTAAATAAGATTCCAGATTTGTGTCCTGTTCATTCAACTGTCAGCAATTGCTGCTTCTCAAACAGCAGTCTGACTTTGACCTTGCTAAATATTCATTTCATGTCTCCACCACCGCTTGATTAAGCCAGGCAACTTTCTGTGCGTAGCTGTACTTGGCATGAGGCTGACTGCCATGTGGAAACACTTTTTTGGTCAAGGTTAGGAATGAGCAAGACCTTGTTAAAAACTAAACAAGCGCAGGAGTTAAGAGATTTGCATGATCCAGAAACACTGGTTTCTTACGAGAACTACTGGTTTCACATCTTATCTCTAGTGCGCAGCAGTTGTCAGGTCTGCATTATAGATAAAGAAGAGGAAATGCCAGTTATTAACGTACTGTAAGCGGCCTGGCTAGGAATACAAAATGACCTTTAAATTAAAAGCTGCAAAAAAGGGGAGGAGAAATAAAATATTGATTACTTTAATTAGCTTCAGGTTTTTTATTGAGAGTGTTTGGATTTTGTTTCTTGCTTATGCTGCTGAACTCAGCTACTAATAAAAACAATGATGACAAAACCAATAATTGTCCTTTTTGAAAAAGTTTTACTGTGCTCTCAAGTCAATATGATTTGCGTGTGCCTGTGCAGCGTGATTTGTCTGTGCCCATGTTGCTCCGTTCCTACGTCTGAAGCCCTGATTGAGAACCACTGTTGCTAACAAGCCGTGCTGTGCTAGGACGTAAGTCACCCGTTAATTGACAGGTTGTGGGACAGATTCTGAATGTGCAGAAAGTTGTGCATCCAGTGAGTCATTTTGTTTGACACGAGCTTAATGTCTGATCCCATGTCTTGTTTGGAAAATAAATTTGAGAGCAAATTGTGTGTTTGTAAAATTGGACTGTCTAATTATTGTTATTATTCAAGAAGGCAACAGGGTGTCAGAATGTTTATACCTGTAAATTTCCAGGTGTTTTACTCTTTTGAAGTAAGCAGCAGTCAGAGTTGATAAATGTCTTGGCTGGAATTTAGCAACACAATGAACCTCTGTATAGATATCCCACATGGTATCAATAGAAGCTCCATTTAAGACCTAATCGTTGGCCCATACAAGCAGAGGAAAGCTTGGCTAGACAGATGGAAAGAGCTGCGTTAAGAAGGGATCAGAAAAGGCATTGCTACTCGGCTGGCCTAAATCCACTAATCTGATGTTATTATTAGCGATAAGGAGCAGCGACCAGGATAAAATCTCATTCTCTGCAAATGTCATTTAAATAGGACTCTGATATTTTCCAGTCAAGTAGACAGGCTTTAGTCAAATAGTGAGCACTTTATTTGTAAATGCAGGAGGAAAAGAAAAGCTTTAGTTCAGCAAGTTCTTAAGATGTCAGCTTACCAGTATTGATTAATCGTTCAGCAGTGGCAGCTGCTTCTTTATTAAAAGGGTAGCTCTCCATACAAAAGATATCAGATGTAGGAAATGTTTGTTGACAATTTACCTTTTCTCACAACGTGGTAAGAGCTCAGTCTGTTACACGTTCCCCTGCTTTCTGGCCTCACGTCTCAGATAACACTTGTGAAGGAATGTATTAGTCCATCTGCACGAGGTAGATTATGGCAGCTGGACTCCACTGGAAGCATCACTCGGTTTGAAACAGACCTGCAGCACTGGCTCCCAGCGTGGGAGTTAATTCATGGAGAGCCAGCTTTGGTTTGGCTGTGCAGGGTTGTTTGGAGTACACACAAAAAAATGGCCTGATGAAGCCAGAGCACACAATGAGATGAATGTCTGTGCTTAGCACAATGAAGGACATGACCCAGGGTGTGTCATTGTCCATTTGCATTTTGAGTGTTTTAAATCTTTAACTCCACCTGCTGCTAAATCAAATGGTTGGTCCAGTAAATGGTCACGCTACACAGGCACCTGGAGGTGTGCATGAATTTGGGGACTTGATGCAGCTAGGCAAGGAAAGATCCAGGTTCCAAGATCAGTATTTTCTTGTATCCCTTCCAGTGCACTACACTCCTCCTTAGACTTAGGACATGACATTACCTGTGGTACTTTGAATGTTTGATCATGTGGACACCTGATGTGGGAAAAGGCAGACAAATTAGGTGCAATTTAGGCGGAAATTATTCACCTTTAGTGTTTAGTGTGGACTGCTGTCGCCCAACTTCCTGAGTGTATTTCTAGAACTAATAAAGCTGGATCCCACTATTAACTTATTCTGGAGCACACAGTACTAGGAGCAGAAGCCAGGCTTATCCTATTGCTTATATCTTCTTTTCTTGCCAAATGCATAGCTCAAAAGAGAGAGAGAGAGTTGCTTTTCCAAGGGATTAGAAGGGATCTTAAGTCACATCAGCATATGTAACATCTTTTCTTATCATGTAAGTACAGTTAATAACCAAATACTGTTCTGGAAATTTGAATAGTTTCTTTGCCTTGACTGAATCTCCTGTCTTGTCTTTTATTGTGGGCTCTTCTCCCTTGTACTTCAGAAGTAAAACAGTTTGACTGATACATGATGAATTTGGCCTCAGCTTTCATAGAGGCAGGGGGGTTAAAATGGAATAAAACCCACAAATTTATGTCTCACCTACAGCAAATACATAGCTAGAGAAAGAACAAAGAAATATACTTTTAAATCCTTATAATTACTGAATGTTGAGTATTCCTGTTCCTGGATTAGTATACAGGCGTTTTTATATATCAGATACACCTCATGCTAGTTCATGCTTGATGAGAACATGTCCAGCATGGCTGTTCATATTAAGTGGAGTTGAAACTATTCAGTATGTGAACTATGGCTTTGAAAAACAACTAAGGACTGATCCAAATCTTCATTATCATGTTCAAGTCTTTGGGACACAATAAATTATTTGATACCTTGTCTTTGTCCTTTTCACTGATATAATTTTGCCTCTGTAGGTAGAGGTATAATCTCATTCCTTGAAATCACAATTTGTAGTTTCTAAGAGCTTCTGTTCATATGAAAATTCCAATTAGTTTATGACCTCTTTGAGTGGCTTACCTGTGACTAATTGTCCTTAACAGTTTTACAATAGGTGGTAAAATATTCCTAATTAGTCCCTAATCCAGTAACTGCAAATATTCTTAAAGATTCTTTGTCACTTCAAGAAATGAAGTGTCCGTGTCAAACACTCAAGCAGACCAGATTTCACTTGTCATCTCTTGTTACTGAGACTGTGACATTCTGTTTGTCTTAAATGCCTGTAGGTATAGTTTGGGTTGTAGGTGTTTTGAATTAGCAATTTATGGAGTCATCCAACAGTAAATTCACCCATTGACCTTTGTTGTGCTCTCTAACTATTTATGTTTAAGAACCCGACTGGAGTGACCTGGTGGATAATGTATGTTACAGAGGTGTCAGGTACTTCTTTTCACTTAGAAATCAAGATCTATTTGTAGATGTGTTTGAAAAATGGCATCTTCTACGCTTACCTAACTCCATTTACCTACTCACCTGTTGCAGTGAGATCAGTATTGTGTATTTTGGTCCTAAATTTGTATATTTTGAAGAAAACAAATCAAATGTCAATAAAACTATTCACTAGTGCTATGATGCTAAATTGAATAGGCAGTTCTGTAGAGCTGATGTATTTTTTACTTGTCATGGTAAGTCTTGAAAGCATATACAGAGCACATACAAAATCATGGAAGCCGGGGTTCAGTATAATTTTATATAGATGTGGCTCAACATTGGCCATGTACATTTCATATTTGTCTTTCAAATACTGTTGCAGCTCTTTTCTTAGGTGCATTGAGCAGGAACTTTTATTAAGTCTTGGTAGTGGATATACAATAGCACCAGTGGTAGTGGGGCTCCCCAGTCTGAGAGAGGAAGAGTGTATTTTCATTTGTGATTTGCCATCTCCAGCCAGGGGAAAACTCTAGATTCTTCAGATGAAAAACATATCACTTAGCTCCATTATACTGTTTGTATAATCCTAATAAAAATACCCCAACCAAAACCTCAAACAAACAAAAACCACCTCTGTCCCTTCCCCCTAAAAAAAATTCCAAATCAAACAGAAAAGCCCTAATAAATAGGAAACTCCATAGGATATGAGAGCATCCAGTTGTATTTGAAGGGTGTTATGCAGAGAAGATCTAATCATTAGATCAGGGCAATAGTAATTCAGCCAAAGTTCTGTTCTCTACTACACTAATGCAAGTCTTCTGTTATCAGCAATACTTGCCCCTAGATGACTGAGGGCAACACCTGTTTCAGCAAGAGTTAGGTACAAATCATCCTGATGTAAATCCTCCCTCCAAATTTTACTTCTAAAGTAAATTGGTAGTTTTAGATCTTTAAGAAGTTGTTACTGACACAAGTTACCTGTTTCTAAATACTTAAAATAGTACTGAGATAATGAAATGGGGGAGGAAGGAAATGTGATGACACAATATATGTTCATTGTTTCACCTCCAAACTTCATGAATGAGCTCACTATTCTGCAGAGTCAAGAGTTACTGAATTTTAAGGATCCTTATTTTCCTTTTAATTAAGAAACAGTGTTTAAAATACAGGGTGTGAAGGCCGTGTTTCATTGGCTTGGGCCTCCAGCCAGCAATGCCACTCTCTAACAGAAGGCTCTCCACAGTGTCCAGTAGGAAATCACTGCAGAGGGAGCACAGAAGGATCCTTTGCAACCCATGCGGATGGATTTTTAAAGACACAATCGTGTATTATTTCCTAAAACACATCTAGAACATCAGATGGTTTCGGTGTTAGCTCCTAGGGACCACAGGAATGCAAATTGAGAGCTCTGTATTTATAAAATAAAAATAGGTGCTGGTCTGAAGCTGTCTGCTACAGTAGAAATGAATTTTAAATTACATGTGCCTGAGGCTTTACCTGACTTGCCGTGGGCAAGGCAGATCCTCCAGCCATGGCACTGTATGCACAACTGTGCTACTAACAAAACACTGCTTTGGGAATAACTGAACCCATACAGTTTGTAAAGCTTTTCCTTCTGCTGAAAAAAAATTACCAGATAATTTATATAATTTTTTTACCATCCTTCCTGCATTTTCCCTCTGTCATGCTGGAGTTAATGCAGAGTTAAACACAAGACTGAACTTCCACTCTGGCTGAAAGTGATGCTCTGCTAATGCCATCTATGAATCTGAAGCTATGAGCCAGATTAATGGAAATGAGATGTTTCACTTTTCCACCAGCCTTAAATGTGATTCCCTGCCTGGCGGGGTGACTGCAGAGGAGACTTGCTTCTGCTTAGTGTAATTATAAAATCCAACCAGACCAGCAGCACTTGAAAATATCAGCTTCCAGAATCAGCACAATCAAAATATCAGCCCAGTCTTACACATCATACTTTTTATTTTTCTTGGAGCCCTTTGGTGATGCCTGTATTTTTGAAAGGAGGGTTAAGTGCTGATTACACAGGTTTTTAAGGAGTAGTCCTATGTAGGAGCATGAGAAAAGAATACGATTCTGTAGGTTAGGATGTTCTGGTTTTATCTTATTTTCTTGCATGGTTTTCAGTGCCTGGTAAGAAGGATCTCTGCTTAATTGGAAAGATGCTGCAGCTGCCAAGTGGAGCTGTTGGCTTGAGCGTGATCGCTCGTGTTGTGAGCAAGGGCAAGTTCAGGCCTTTCTTGTGTTACTTGCTCCTTTGCTTCCTATGAATATAAAATGTCTTTTGGCAGTGGTAATATCAAATGGTGAAACTAACAGTGAAGAGTTTAATATTTACAAAAACTGAGTAAAATAAAGAGCTCTAGAGATTTGATTCCTGAGTCCTGAAAGCAAGTATAAAAACCTCCCACATTCATGAATGTATGTTGAGCAGAAATGAAACATTTAGATTTTGCTTCTCTTTTTCTATTTGTGCCTTTAGGGGGCTGTAGTAGAAATGGAATACATAATGTATTGACAGGAGATATATATTCCGCTTGTGAGTAAGGCTCTGAATCCTCTTGGCTTCTCTGTTTCTGAATCATCATGTCTTTCCTCAGTGGAGAGATAAATATGGCATTCACTTCAACCCATTTAGCCCATTATTCATTTATATAAAGCAGGACCAATTAAGACATTCTTTTATGTATTTGCACATTCTAGATATGGAGCAAAAGGGAGTTAAAAATATCTGTTGCAGCAAATGTGACAGGATGCTCTGCGAATACTGAACATGTTACTCCTGCAACTCCTCTGAGGAGGAAAGTGACATTTGGGAACTGCTGAAATACACAAATAGACACTTGTTTGGTTTTGTGTTTGCTGTGATTCTGATGCATAAGATGCACAGTCACCCACTCACTTATCTAAAAAAGTGCATTCCCTTCCACTTTTGCAGCTGTCTGCTACTCAGAGGACAGCTACAGGCACAGCTCTCCAGCTGTGGATAGAGGCAGAAAGAAGTGACCAAATAGTTTCTGAGGCAGAAACCAGGAGGGATCTGTGTTAGGTAGCACTGGTGTATCAGAATGAATTATTTTATTGGTATTGCTGCTTTCTTTCAGAACATGTGTTTTGACTTTTTGTTCAATCTTGGGAGTTTGAGAGAGAATGAAGTTAAAAATAAAATAATCAAACCCCCCTAAGAAATTCCTGATATTGCAGGCTTAAGGAAATAAGCCAAAATATACACTTCCAATTCCAACAACATTTCAGAATGGCCTAAGTCTCTGTTGGCTTAAGTGTTTCTTGGCACAAAATGCTGATTATATGTGTCTCAAGGAGACAATCAGTATGTTCATACAAAAGTCTCAATCCCTAAAACACAATAACATGTGGTTGCCACTAAAGATTTGCTGTCAAAATAGATAAGGAAGGTTCTTTAGGATTACAATATGTGGCTTTACATTGAGAAGCTTTGTTTTGCATTAAGAGGTAGTTTGTGGCATTGTGAAGTGGTGAAATGCCATGCAGCATAATACTCTTTGACTGGAAAGGAAATACAGTAAGGTATAAACTGGTTTGATGGTATTTTTCCTAGCAACTCAGTCATATTTAACTATTGCATTGCTCTCTGCAACAAGTCAGACTCATCCTTCCTGAGGAAGATGTGGTGGAGTGCAGAACTTTCCAAAATGCCTCATGTACTGGCACTGTGGCCCAGTTACTGATGGGCAACTGCTGCTTTGCAGGAGGGACTACGTGGGTAAGAAAGCTGAATGGCCCACTGTGTTTTGAGGGGCCAGAATGCACACAAATAATTCCTGTCTTGTGGTACAGTGTAACAGCTATGGATTCGGGTGCACAGCATTGTATCTTTTGTGTCTGCTGAGTTTTATGCTTCATGTTTAAGACCCTTTCCCCATTACTCTCTCTGAATTGTAGCTTAAAACTTCAGCATCTTTCTGTGCAGAAGTTTGTGAATGCCAGTGTTCACATACTGCATGACCACAAGTTTCACACTCTTTTGTTGTGCTCCTGTGGTGAGTGCTGTGGGGTCAGAAGAGGCCATTTATGATCAAGTCTGCCTTTCTCAGCAGTTCAGACCCCAGAAGTGCAGCCACAGAGTTGAGTGAGGAGCCCACCTGCAGGGCCACGGAGAGGGAAAACAGAGGAGAGCTGTGCTGCTTGGCTGGAGAAGGCTTCCTTTCATCCCCTTTACCAGGGTCTGTGCCAACCCCCCTGTGCAATAGTGTATCTTTAAGAAGGATTTCCAGTGCCTCTTGAAAGGCTGTGAAT
The DNA here is from genome assembly GCA_013397515.1 of Upupa epops. Classification (NCBI taxonomy): domain Eukaryota; kingdom Metazoa; phylum Chordata; class Aves; order Bucerotiformes; family Upupidae; genus Upupa; species Upupa epops. The sequence continues at coordinate 614,480 of VZRI01010676.1, read as the reverse complement.
GTTAGTGAATTCTCTGCTTTTCTAGTTAAGTTGTTAAAATAGTTATTATTTTGTTATCCTTTAAAATTGATGCTATGTAAACTGGTTTGAATTTGACTGGCTTTGGCTTCCAAGTACTGTATCTTGTTACCCCTTATTCTGCTAGATTAAATACCCACCTGCTCTCAGCAATGTCTCTCCTATGGAAGTATTCGTAGTCTGTGATCAGGTTGCCTCTTAACCTTCTCCTTTATAAAGTGAATGCACTGAGCTGTAGTCTGTCCTTGTAAGGCAAGTTTTTCCAGGCGCTCTAATCGCTCTTGTAGCTCTTGTCTGAATCCTTTCCAAGTGTTAGAGAAGGTAGGGAATAAACCAGCTAAGAACGGGAGGCCCACTTGTGTTTGACTGAGCAGCTGGAATCAGGAATTGTTCATGCCCATTGAGAAGAGATATATCGTGAGGAAGAAGAAAAGAACAAAGCAGTTTGTTTCATCTGGCAAATGTAAGGAAATCTATGTCTCTGTCAAGCAGTGCTTTCCTAAAAAGCCCTGTCTTTTCAGCCATCACAGAAATTCAAACTAAACCAGTCGTTTAGTTCTCCTGTCATATATATTTCCCAACATGTCCAGCGTTGACCTGTGTGGATTGGTTCACATGTGCTCTGATCCTACCCAGTGTCTTGGGTAAAGTTTCTATATTAGCTTTGTGTAATGCCAAAATAAGCATTGAAAGGACAGTGACAGTAGAAGCACCTAGATCATTGCATGATTTTAATAATTTTAAGAATTATTTAAAATATAATACATATGTTATTTTTTATCTTAAATATATATACCTAATAGACTGCTCATTTGTCTCTGCAAAACAAGGTGTCTGTGTGCACAGTGTAGCTGACCTATTAATATGACTTTTCTGGCCAAGTTTAGGGCACAAGCAAGTCATAATTTATTATTTGATATACCTATGAAGCAGTGAATTATAGAATCATTAGGGATTGCAAGGAACCTGGATAGATCATCTAGTCCAATCCCCCTGCCACAGCAGGATCACCTAGACCAAGTTGCACAGGAACACATCCAGGCAGATCTTGAACATCTCCAAAGAAGAAGACTCCACAACTCCACTGGGCAGCCTGTTCCAATGCTCCGGTACCCTCACTGAGAAGAAGTTCCTTCTGATATTTATATGTGACCTCCTCTGTTCCAGCTTGCACCCATTGCCCCTTGTCCTATTACCAGATGACCTTGAGAAGAGCCTGGCTCCATCCACCTGACACCCACCCCTTGCATATTTAGAGACATTTATGAGGTCACCCCTCAGCCTTCTCTTCTCCAAGCTAAAGAGACCCAGCTCCCTCAGCCTTTCCTCATAAGAGAGGTGTTCTGCTTCCTTCATCGTCTTCGTTGCTTTATCCTGGACACCCTCCAACAGCTCTGTGTCCTTGAACCCAGAGGCCCAGAACTGGACACAATACTCCAGATGCGGCCTCACTAGCACAGAGTAAAGGGGGAGAAGAACCTCTCTCGCTCTGCTAACCACCGCCCTTCTGATCCCCCCCAGGATGCTGCTTTCTGTTTCTCATTTTCTAAATAACAAATAATTACCTATAGGCAGGTGTAAATTCAATAAGTGTTCATTGTATTGAGATACTGTTTAGCATAAATAACAACGTGAATAATTGAAGATCTTTGTCAGGTCTTAATAGTGATTGTATTGCCAGTGGTTTGTGCTGAGCATTTGGGATTCAACAGAAATATATTGTAAATATGTTCTTCTTTAATGCTGCTCACATTTAAATGTGGTACATTGTTAGGATGAAGCTTGAATTATTGAAGAATCAGAACAACTAATCCTTGATAAAATCAGTATGCTTGAAAAAGTTTAAGCGAATCCTTTGTCCTTCAGGTTATATGACCTGAAAATAAAAGTATGCAAAAGGGTTTAATAAAACATAGGCTACTGCCCTGCGTGAGAGCTCTCAAGGCTTTTCAAGGAGTAAATGGTTACCATTACCAGAGGTAATGTACTTCATTTGCTTTCCTAAGAAGCTACTTTGATATTAAGAGAGACTCCTCAGCTAGGATTGGAATTTAAACTCTGGTAGGGTATTTCATCTTATGTCCTAACAGACCAGCAGCTTTTTTGATTCTGAGGTGAGCTGTATTCCTGGTCATCAAACTGGCTTTCATAATTTCAATGTTATTTCTCACTTTTAAATTGTTTTTAGTTTTTTTATTTGGTTTTTGCGGCTTCAGTAACAATTTTGGGCCGTCCTGTGACTACGGAGTGGCTGATTGGCACTCTTCAGAATTTCCCATTTAAAATAGCCGACATGTATTAATAACATTTTTCTCTCTCAGCAGTTCTGCATGTTAAATGCAGAAGTGTTTTTTATTCTAAGTATGACACCATACATGGCTTCTTCATTGTAGCACAGCTGTTGGTGACTCCCTGGAGTGCACCCTAGAGAACTTCTGTGAGCAGAGTTTCTCCAGGGAATAGCAGTACATGGGTGTTGGAGGGTGAAGTGATTCCCCCTCCCTGCCTCGCTTCTTAACAATGGTTCAGTGGGAATATCTATGTACAGAAGGTACTGTGTGCATGTTGAAAATTCATTTATGCTTGTGTGTTACGTCATGTGTTTTGATAAATACTGTCTTACTTGCTGCCAGAGTACAGCCATCGCTGAACACACTAGGGTCTGATTTAGTGTTTGCCACCATCAGCAGCCAACTTGCACTTTGTGCTAAAGGTGTTTGAAAAGTTGTGCTTGGGATAAAAAAGAATAGAAACTGCATGCTGGAATGTGATACTTGGCTTCCGGCACCTGGAGGAGATGATGACCCAGTGGAACCAGAAACAAATATATTTTTGTCACTTTTGCAATTTCAGTTTCTGTGTTGTAGGAGAAAACTCCAGCCTATTAAACTCATCGCTTCACCCATGAGCTACTTTTCCTCTCCTTTCCTTAAGACTGCAGCAGTTGCCACAGAAATGATACCTGTTCACCTCCTGGGTTTCGCAGGAACATGTATGATTTTTAATTCTATATTTATATTAAATTTCACCCTGTGGTAGCACCCTGTAGGTGGTGGGAAGCTGGGGACATTTACAAAACTGATGGGCTGTTCAGTCTGGACAAGAGGAAGCTCTGAGGTGACCTTATTGTGGCCTTCCAGTATCTGAAGGGGGCTACAAAAAGGCTGAGGAGGGGCTTTTTAGGATCTCAGTTGGCGACAGGACTATGGGAAATGGAGCAAAGCTGGTGATGGGGAGATTTAGACTTGATGTGAGGAGGAAGTTCTTCACCGTGAGAGTGGTGAGGGCCTGCAATGGTTTGCCCAGAGAGGTGGTTGGGGCCTGGTCCCTGGAGGTGTTTAAGGCCAGGCTAGATGAGGCTCTGGCCAGCCTGAGCTAGGTTGGGGTGTCCCTGCCCGTGGCAGGGGGGTTGGAACTGGATGATCCTGTGGTGCCTTCCAACCCTGACTGATTCTATAACTTCTTCCCAGTGAGGAAGACGGGACACTGGAGGGGGCTGCCCGGGGGGGTTTGTGGAGTCTCCTTCTCTGGAGATGTTTGAAACCCGCCTGGACATGGCCTGGGTGATCCTGCTGTGGCAGGGGGATTGGACTAGATAGTCTTTCCAGGTCTCTTCCAATCCATAACGTTTTGTTCTGTGACTTGGTCTAGGTGATCCTGCTGAGCAGGGGAATTGGACTAGATGATCTTTTGAGGTCCCTTCTGATCCCTAATGATTTTAAGGTTCTATGATATATACCTGCACTGAAATCTGGCTCAACTTCATGAAAAAAAGAACCACAGGAAAGGTGCTGTTGAAAGCTGGAGCCTTGTGTTGACAAGGGAAGGTGTGATAGGTAATGTTTACATTACCTATCTCCCCCTTCCTATTGACACTAAGACGTACCATTGTCTAAACTTATAAATTCCTAGCTTGGCATAGCAGATTAATTTCATTTTGAGGCAGAAAGACTGCTGCTTCCGTTACGAGCATACATTGATTTCCTTTATTTGTTAGTGTTGGAGATTGGAACTTCATCAGATACCATCCTTCCTGGGGTTTGTTTAATTGGACTTGCTGCATGCAGCGGACTGACAGGTAAATGCATTCGGCATTAACAGAGGACACTGGTTTCTTGGGTAAAAACAAAACGCTCCAACTCCCAGTTTGCCATGGCCAGGGAATATATAATAAAACTTCTAGCTGTGAGTGAGGGATTGTGTTCGGACCTGGCTATTAGTTGGTGCTTATCAGTTACTTAGCTGACAGTAGGCGTGCTCCAGTGTTTCATGTTAAATGCTACTGCGCAAATAACAACAGTATTTCCAGTTCTCACAAATTATGATTATTACTCAACTGCTGATGCCTGTTCTGTTGTCTTCCTCTTTTTCCTAGAAAGCTTTTTGCTGCCATAGGTCTCTGCATGCTTCCCTACAATCCTGCTGCTCTCCAGTAGGGTTCTGTCTGTGTTTGCTGGATTAGCAGGATAATTTGCTTTCCTGGCATGTTTTGCTTGTCCATGGGGACAGGCTACTCAAAAGAAGAGAGACCTAACCTGGTGCATCAAGATGCAGAAACAAGTAACTATCGTTAGTTCTGAGTACAAACCTCCTAGTGCTGAACTGCATGATCTTCAGAAACAGTAAGATTGATATGTGTGCTGCTGGTTTAACATGCCAGCCTAGCCTGCTTCCAGACTGAGTTGTAGCATTATTATCCTTCAGTGACAGATATGTGCAGTGATGGTGATCTTTGACCTGCATAAAGTAAGTCAAAGGAACAAAGCAAAACTTCAAAGAACGTGAGTGTGCCCAACGCTTTCAAGCTGATGAGAACAATATACTGTTAGTGTGCTTATTGCGAAGATTTAATGGTTTCATCTGTATCTCAGCACATTTTTGTTATTAGAAATCAGACAATCTTTTTCATTTTAGAGCTAGAATTTCTTTCACTCCTTGTCCTGTTTTTTTTTTAATAAATTAATCCTATGCCATGATTTTCTGTTAACGGTTTGCATATCATATACTCAGATTTGTCACAAAAAAAGTATGTTATGCATACAAGTAGCATTTAGGGCCCTGTTTTTTACAGAAGTCGTCGTTTGAGCCAGCTGCAGTAAAATTTTCACAATTCCGTCTAATGATCAGGAGAACAATTGCAAATTCCAGAATTTTCTGATGCAGGGAGCCAGCAAACAGCAATAAAACCCAGAACAAATGCATCCTATAATGTACTTTGTTCATCTATTTCATACCGTAAGGATAGTTTTGTTTTAATTATTTATGATAAGAAACTTCAGAGTAAAGGCATGCTGCTACATTTTGTAATGATAATGAAACCTGAGTGATGCAGGGCCTCTCTGCAGCATCCTGATGTTAAACGTGTCTTGCAATCAAAAAAAGAAGTTACTCATATGCTCTTTTAGGGTTTTTTTTGCTGTTTAAGTAAGGGTAGAACACTTGTTGTACTCTTCTTTCCTGTCTTACCCTTCCCCTCAAGATAAAACAGGGGCACAACGCTGTTTCATGTATCGGAAAGTCACACTGCTAAAAAGAAGCTCTTAATTAAACCTTGGGATCCTACACTTCTTAATGTATGAGAGCTTGTAGAAAGCATCTTAAAGAAGCATTCCAGACATTCTCTGCAAGCTTATAAGGAGCATCACTAATTTTGTCCACTGGCTGCCTTTATTATTGTGCTGAGGGATAAAACAAAGGAGCTGAAAATACAATTTAAAAGGCCTTTGCAAGGCACCTGTGAAATCTTTATTGAAATTACAGCAGATGCCACTCAGAGGCTCCATTTCTGTTGGTTAGTTGGTTGTTTTTTTCTCTCACTGGTGATCTATTGAGCAAAAGGCATTTCCTGGGGAATTAATGATAACCTAAAGCACAAGTGAGGGTCATCTATCGCAGCCCGTCATTTGTCTGCAGAATATGGCCTGTACTGAGGTCACTGAGGATGAAGAACAGTACAAGTTTGCTGTCTGCATTTTTAATGATGCTCAAATACTGTGCTGATAATTAATCAGTGTAAACCTTGTAGATAGATAGGATGATTATTAAGTTGTGCTTAAGAACATAAACAATAACATATGGAACATTTATGAGGACTGAATGCCTCTCTACTAGTCTGTTGGAGTGTTTTACAATTTGTTATTTTAATGTGGTAACTAATATCCTCCTAGGAGCTAAAAATGAAGTCTCTGTTGGTGAAGGCTTGGTGATACTGCAATTACAGAAAGAGGCAACACTATGAACAGAGTATTAATGGTAATATTCAATTTAGGTGCCCTTGTGGCCAAAAAAGGCCACTGGTCTCTTGGGGTGAGGCCACATCTGGAATACTGCATCCAGTTCTGAGCTCCTCAGTTCATAAAGGACAAGCTGCTGCTAGAGAGCCACTGAAATTATCAGGGACCTGGGGCATTTTTCTTCTGAGGAGAGGCTGAGAGAGCTGGAGCTGTTTAGCCTGGAGACTAAGGGGAGATCTCATAATGCTTATAAATATCTAAAGGGTGAAGTGTAAGCAGGATGCAACCTGGCTTTTCTTTTATTGCCCACCAACAGGACAAGGGGCAGTGGGCACAAACTGGAACACAGGAGGCTGAATTTGAACATAAGGGAAAGCTTTTTCATGGTGAGGGTACTAGAGCCCTGGATACATCAAAGCTTACCTGGACATGTACCTGTGTGATGTTCTCTAGGTGATCCTGCTCTAACACTAGGGTTGGACTAGATGATCCTCAGAGGGTCCCTTCCAACCTCTACCAGTCTGTGATTCTAATATTCTAACCCTTACAATTTGATACATGGTTTATTTTCTGGCAGGTAGTGCAAGTAGAGGTGCTGTAGTAATGGTGCTGTAATGGTAAGGAGGTTAAAATGAATGGTTCATCAAGTTGTAGACAACAGAGTAATACCTGGGCAATGGAAATGCTTCTGCTCCTGCTGCTGCCACAGGATTGTCCTCTGGCCATGAGGAAGCCCTTTAATATCTTCATGCCTCAGTTTCTCAAATCTGAATGCACATTGCTAATGGCAATTAACTGCTTCACTGGTGTTTGCAAGTTGTTCTGAATTAATGGCTGTCAAGAGAGCCTTTGCTCACACTTGGTGTTAGCAAGTTTGTAAATACTAATGATGGAAAAGACCCCATGTGATTGTCTGATGCATCTGTCTGGTCTCTCAGATTCTTGTTGTTCAGTGCATCAGGCAGTCCCATGTTCTCCCTTTGCCTGATAATTCTGTCAGCATTATGAGATGGAGGTTTATGAAATGCTAGATCTTCTAGATCAGGTCTGACTACAAAATCTTACTTAACCGAATGCTGTGGTGTGATTGTGCTGCAATCCAGTGAATTGACATGACTTTTTTTGAAAAGTGGGCAAGATATATTTTATTCAAGGAAAACATAGAATCATAGAATCATTACAAATCTCAAAAGATCATCTAGTTCTTTCCCCCTGCCACAACAGGATCACCTAGACCAAGTTGCACAGGCTTAGCTAGAGTCTGTACAGAACAGAGGAATGCAGTTGGTACAGTTTCCTCAGGAGGGATCACCCATGATGATGTGATGTGGCAGGAACCCTTGAGATTGGCAAGTATTGATAGACCTGCTTTCCATAAGGGCAAGCCAGGGTATGGAGGGACCCAGAATAATTTTGTTCAGGTGTTGAAGTGCTGATATTGAAGATAAAGAATCCAAGGAGCCATATCAGCAGATACTTTTATATTTCTAGAATATATTTCTCCTGATATTAATTTGGTACAATACCAGTTAAAAGAACATAAATCTGCAGTTCTGTCTTCTGATTGCTGCTTAGTGCCTTTCATACCTGGCCTGCAATGGTGAAGAGATTCACGTGGCCATGACCACCTGACCTCCTTGAAGCTGAAATCGTGAATTAGAATGTTTAAATCATCAAAGTAAATGGAGATGTGAAATGTAGTTACACATGTGCAGTTGTGGGACTCACAGCTAGCCATATGCAAATTGCTATAGAGGCTGTTAGTGCGAGGCACTGCACTCGCCCAAGCTGCTGCACTGAACAGTCACAGTCAGTGTTGGCTGGCAGCTCCCAGTGAGGAGCTCCCTGCTTTTCTGAATGATTTGGCTGTGCCCACAGAGATGGCTGTGCCCCAATCTTTCAGTAAAGGTTGACCCTTCCTGTGGGAAGTGTTTCCTTGATGTTTAAGTTAATGATAGGCTAGGTTCATTTTGCTGCTTCCACCAGCTCTTTCAGGGCATGTTGTCCAATGTGGGCATTTGTGGCTCAGCAGGCCAGGCTGCATCCCTGGTTTTGTCTCTCAGACTTGTCTTAACTGTAGGTGGGTGTTATGTTGGCTATGAAATCCACTCTGTAGTGTTGTTTGCCTGAACAGATGTTACATTGGCTTTCAAGCTGTAATTATTCTTTATTTATGTCTGGTTGCTTGAAGCTGGCATTTAAAGAATGACAGGTTCTGGGGTAATACAGAAATGGAGGGGGGGAGTTGAATTGCATACAGTATATTAAGTTAATGTGAAGAGAATAATCCACAGTTGTAAAAATCAGATAATCCCTCCTAGACTGACAGTAATATACGCTTTTTCTTAGGCTTTCAGCGTAGCAATGCAAGACTTTCAAGTGGAAAATTGTTAATTTACTATAATGAATTGAAATGTGAAAAAACAAATATTTAGTTAATTGCCTCATAAATCTGTCTGTTACTATCAGTGGAATTAAATTGATAAACACTTCTTTAAAATTAATTTCCACATGGCAATGTGCAGATCTTATTTTATTTTATTCAAACCCCATTAGGTATTTGTATGAAAGAAAACATAAATTTGTATTTCTGTCACATTAAAGAGTGTGTGTGACAAAACACACATTTCCTGCCGTGGGTACTGAGGTTTGAATGCATTTGGCATAGAGGAGAGCTCAATGTTAGTCATTTTCAGAGGCAATAGCAGCTGAAAAGTGGAAGTGCATCATACTTTAGTGATTGTATCATAGTGATTGTATCTCTTCACTGTAGATACAGCTTAACTCAGAGTCCTTTTGCTGTTGGGGTCAGAGGACCATGGACACGATGCTTGAAGGTCACATGCAGTTTTGGGCTGTTGCCAGTGCTGAAAGTGCTTCAAGAGGCTGAGGGAATGGGGACTCTCAGGCAGACTATGATGCCTGTTTCTGGTCATTGCCAGCATGAGAGTTGCTGCTGAGAGGAGGAGGTCAGTGTTTCATGTTACTGCTCCCGCTTTGCCTCAACAGCCACAACTTTTCCCAGTTTTGAGGCTGCTGCAGTAGCACTTGCGGGCCCTCAGTGTGAAACCTGAGTGCTCTCGTACTTTAATCACCTAATGACATTATGCCCTGTGCAGTATCAGTTTGTCAAAGTAAGTGGGGCACTACACAAAATTAAATAATTCGATACACTCTATTCTTCCAGCAAATGTAATAAGAACATCCTTGCTGACCTCTCCCAGTGACATTCAGCAGGAAAAACCTTGTCTCGTGGTGTATGACCCAATGTTCTGGAAACGCACATAAAGATAATTCCTTCTGGCTGCACGGTATTGCTAGATAGTCTTAAATTTCAACTTGATGGCTATCATCTCAGAGTGTAGTAGTGGGTGCCCGGTTGCAAGTTACAGCTGGTCTTACGGTGAAGTTTAACGCCTCAGACAAGACTCCTCAGTTTTCTTCCCACAGTCACCTCTTGCTACTTGAATAACCATTATCAACTCGCTTGAACTTTAAGTCCCTTGGTTGTTTTGTTCAATATTAGTTGCTTCATCTCAGAGCTGTAATCAGACATGACTTGCTCTGATTTGTAAAGAGCTTTTAGATCCCTCAAAGAAGCCAGCCAGAGGGACAAAATATTAGTGACCAGCAGTGACCTGTATGACTTCAGAGGAAGGAGGTTGCAAACACATTTTCATTTAGTTTTAATAATACTTGAATAATAAAAGAAGAAATGTAATGGTTAATATTTAAACAAAATTGAGTTCACTTTGTTCTTATGTGAAGTGATTACTAAAACAGGATGGAAGCTAGTTTACATATTTTTGCACTAGACTATTTTATTATTAAATACTGAAATGTGCTGGAGTTGGCCAGCCTCCTGTGAATATGACTCAACTTATATTGCATTTTAATATTTGCATGTTACATACTGTAATATTTCTATTAGACAAATGTTTGATGGTAGGGCATTTTAAAAGGATGCACTTTTATTAAATAACACGTGTCCTTATTATGAAAATAAGTGGTATTCATTTGCTGATTGGTGGCAGGAGGGGCAAAAATATAAAGGTTTTGGAGTGTAAATAAGTATTCTTCAGAATAAGGTAACCCATGTGTCTGATCTTGAAAATGCATGCAATAGTTTCAAGAGTTGGGCGAAGAGGAACATAATAAGGTTCAGCAAGAGCAAATGTAGCATCCTGCACCCAGATGTTTTTGGGAACATGGTACATTGGCTTTACCATTGTTGCCTGGTGTAGTTGTGTGTGTCAGAGCTGACTGTGGGACAGAAACAAATGTGATTATTCCCTGGTCAGTTGGTGCAGATAGAATCATAGGGTTGGAAGGGACCTCCAAAGGCCACCTAGTCAAACACCCCTGCAACAAGCAGGAACATTGCTTGCTAGACCAGATTGCCCAGAGCCCCATCAAGCCTGATCTTGAATGTCTCCAGGGAAGGGACCTCAACCACCTCTCTAGGCAACCTGTTCTGGGGATCCAACAGCCTCATGTTAAAGAACTTTTTCCTGTCTAACCTATGTCTATCCTTTTCCAGCCTAAAATCAGTACCCTTTGACCTTTCATTCCATGCCAGCCACCTTATTTTGCCCCCTTTCAGGTACTGAAAAGCTGGTATAAGGTTCCCCTGGAGCCTTCTCCACTTCTGGCTGAACACCCCTGAGTCATTCAGCCTGTCCTCATAAGACTCTAGCCCTCTGATCATTTTTGTGCCCCTCCCCTGGACATTCCCCAACAGGTCCTCGTCCTTCTTGTGTTGGGGGCTCCAGAGTTGGGCACAGTGCTTCAGATTAGGTCCCACAAGGGCAGAGTGGAGAGAATCAACTCTCTCAATCTGCTGGCTATACTTCTTTTGATGCAGCCTAGGACACAGTTGGCCTTCTGGGCTGCAGTTGCACTTGTAGTCTCATTTCCAGTTTTTCATCCACTAGCACCCAAAGGTTTTTTTTTCCAGGGGACTGCTCTCTAGCATGCCTTCTCCCAGCCCGTATTGATACTGCTGATTGCCTTGACCTGGGTGCGGGACTCTGCACTTGGCTTTGGTGAACCTCATGAGGTTTGTCTGGGTCCACATCTCCAACTTGTCCAGGTCCCTCTGGCGTATTGACTGGCATTCCATCCGCTTGGCATAATGGCTGCATCACCCAGCTTGGTATCATCAACAAACTTGCTGAGGTGCACTCAATGCCATTGTCAGTGTCATTAATGAGGTTATTAAATAAAATTGTCCCCTGAGGGGACCACTTGTCACTGTTTTCCATCTGAACATTGAGCCATTGACCACTACCCTCTGGATGCAACCATCCAGCTAGTTCCTTAACCACTGAATCCAACCCATATCTCTCCGAGTCAGAGAGAAGGATGTTGTGGGGCACTGTGTCAAAGATGCCATATATATAATCAATAACACCACTAGAACAAACATTGCTAAAGTAATTATCTATTAATAATTTTTAGTAAATAGTAATAATTAGTAATTAATTAATACAGGGTAGAATGGGAAGCTTATTTGGTCTCTCACTTGATTTTTTAATTTTTATTTTAAGAATAAATTCCTATATTTCATTTAAGTTTCAGTTGTCAACTAGGAAAATAAATCCAGTCAGTATCTGGTGCACATAATGGCCATCGAAGCTCTGTAGCTCTGGCATGTGCTGCCTATACTTAAGACTTTTTAAACTCTTGGCAGTGGATAAAAAAAATCTGTTAGCATGAGGACTATAACAGAAAAGCTGGTTTAAACCATTAAGTTGCTGCTGCTTAGAGCTGGCTGTGTTATAAGACCTGGCTTTTTTGTCATTATTAAGTGGCTACAACCCATCCAACCCTCACTGAATTCACTGGGAAAATTGCCAGTAGCATCAGTCGAACTGTGTCCTGAGAGAGGATGTAAACCTCAGTGATGCTGATGAACTTTGTGCTGCTTTGGTTAAATTATTTTGTCACACTTTATACTCTGTTTATAAATGAGGAATAAACATTATATGTTTGCTGAAGACATGGGCTGTATTTGTTATAGATTATCTTTCTCACTAGAAGCCAGCAGTGATGATAATCCATTGACTGAATCTGTTTAGGTAAAATAATTACAAAATATTATTACTTTTCCCTAAGCTGTGTGTTACAGGCATCTTGTTGCTTTGAGGCTTTTTCATGTCTAGTAGAAGAAGGCTTAAAATTTGCAGTTTGTAATGTTCTAGATTATTTCAAGGCTGATGACCATTAAGTCCCATGAACCTACAAAATCAGTGCATCTCCTACAATCTGCTAGTGCCCAAGATGGGTGATATGTTCCACAACAGCACTGAAAAGGAGATGCATGTTTACTTGAATTTAAAATGAGAGTACCATGCATTCATTTCATCAACTCTTTCCATTAGGTATTACTGCACAAATGGAGGCAATTATATAGGGTTTCAACTGAGAGGATAATTATTTATTTAGGAGATAATTTCTTTAGCCAGGCAGTGTCCTAAATAACAATCAGTTCAATTATATTAAGGCTTCCAGTATGGTATCTGTCTACACTGGGGTCTCTAAATTTGTCTGTATGTGAGCACTGCACACAGCCACCTGCCTGCATTTCTTCTTCAGTCTAAAATTGATGAGTGAAATAGTCATTCTACTGAATTCTTAATTTTCCTGTGGTGGTATTCTTTAGCACATGTTACGTTTATGAACATGTGGTTAAAGAGCCTCACAGCATGTGCAAATGCTCAAGGGAGTAGAGGTGCCTGTTAGTAAATGAATGCATTTATTAGAGCTGTAGGAGTAGCACGGAAACACTTCTGCGAGAAAATACTGATGCAGTTGAGTCTGCTGATTCATCTGTCTCTGAAAGGTTGTGTTAATCAGTGGTTGTTTTGTAACATTTTTTAAAAGGCCAGATTTATTTCCGCTAGCTGTCTGTTGCATATCATTGCCAATATTTCAAGAAAATAGAAACGTGTGGACTCCTTTTTTAAGGAAGATCCCTACACATGCCCTGGAAAGTTTTGAGAAGCCTTATTAAAGAAAAAATTTAATTGTAAACTTGATTAAAGGCAAACACAAGTTCCAAACTGAACTCTACTCCTTTTCAGCCCAGATGTAAGAATATAATCTGTTAAGTGATAATGTATTCAAGTGCATTTCCATGTTTGAACATGGTGCACATACAAAAAGGAACATTGAACTCTTCATGAAATGTTTCATAATTGGAGATATCCAGGTGAAGTAAAGCCAAACTATAACAAGTGTTGTCAGAAGATTCAGTGGCTGCACTTGATGATCTTAAGTCTTTTCCAACCTAAATGACTCTGTGAGTCTTTAATTGCGTTGGGTTGGTGTTATGCCCTGTAAGCAGTATATGTACAAATATTCACTTTGTGGCAGCGCTATCACATGCTTGTTGCATAAAGAATAATGCACAGTGTGCAACTCAACACAGTTACACATGTTAATACATAGAATGCTGGTGCTGATGGGCATGTGAAGTGTGATGGCAGCTGGGAAACCAATAGGAGGTCGTTGTAAAATAATGTTTCATAGAATCATCAGTGATCACAACTGACCTTGAAAGATCATCTAGTCCAATCCCCCTGCCACAGCAGGATCACCCGGACCAAATANAGCCTCATCTAGCCTAGCCTTAAACACCTCCAGGGATGGGGCCCCAACCGCCTCTCTGGGCAACCCATTCCAGGCTCTCACCACTCTCACAGTGAAGAACTTGCACTTCACATCAAGTCTAAATCTCCCCAGCTCCAGCTTTGCTCCATTCCCCCTAGTCCTGTTTGAGTTACGGCATGTAGTTTTGCAAAGAATTAATGACTTTACTGCCATCACTGAATTTTGAAGAACTTTGAAATCCTGGGAAAGATCATGAAAAATTAAAAAAATCCAAACAACCAAACCCCAAACCTAACAACAAACAAATAGCACAACCTGTTAAATTTCTGTTAAAATAAAAAAGGCAATGAAATTCAGAATTTAGGCTGAATGCCCTTCTCTGTTCAACCCCTCTTGTGTAGTATTCAGAGTCCCCTTACAGTCACAGCACATTACCCATGTAATAAACCTTCTTAATCCAACTCCTCTGTCCAGAGTGTAATTTATGTGATGCCAAAAACGCTCATAAATTTCACAATGATGTATGTTGGATGCAGTTTATCAGTGGTTTAGTGTAAATCATAACTAGAATGCAGGATTCCCGGTGTTTCTGGGAAGTTGATATCAATGCCTTAATGTGCGTTCATATATTAAAAGAAAAAAAAGACAACAGAGCATTATCTTAACTATTTCTTTTATTTATGTATCAGATGTTTACTCTAAGAAATATAACAAGTTGGAAAACTGTTCTATGTGACTGTTCTGATGACTGTTTGTCCCTTAATGTTCCCTTGGAGCTGTGGTTATAACCATTTTGCCCTTTAGTTTTCTTCTTCCCCCCCTCCCCCTTTTCCTTCAGTTTTGCTTTTGTTTCGCATACTGCAAATTTGAACTGACAAGGAGATTGTAATAGGACTCCAAAACATACCTTGAACACACATTGTTAAACAAATTACAATTGCTGATGTCATTTACACGTGTTGCCTTTCAAAGGATGAACATGTTCATTTCATTTCCTTTTAAAATATCCATAACAGTGTCCCCAAGCATTTTAATAAAACAGAAACAATTAATTATTGCCGAATAAGGATGTCCAAATATAGTGGTCTGCACTTTGCATTTAAATACATCTGACAGCACTTCTGTCCTGAAAAGAAAATTGTGTAAATTGCCAGTTATTATAATTTTTAATAAATAAGACTCATCTTGACTCTTTTTCTCTTTCTTTCCCACCCCTCTGCAATACTGTTCAACAACCATATTTTCAGTGGGACCATTTCTATTACAGAGTGATTGAGCTCTGATTTACACATCAATTACCCAACTTCATGGAGATTTTCATGCTCCCCTAGCTGACATCAATGAAGCATAACTGCGTAAGCGCTTTATTTCATCTAAGTTTTTGATAACTCAGACTGATAACTCATCATATTGAAAGACAATGTGCTATGATACAGGAAACAATAAATGCTCCCCTTTGAAACCTCATCCATTCTTTATGCACTTACTATTCAGGAGCTTATCTCTGTCATCCATTCCCCCCGAATCATTCCTTCCAAATTCACACTGAGGAAAGGTTTGGGGCTGCATAATACCAAAAAGAGGAGAAAACTGAGTGAAAATAATATATTCTAGGTACTGGGGGTGGGAATAACTAAAAAGAAGACTATGACAAATATAAGCCAAACCCTTAGCCTCCTAGCTTAAATTTCCATAAATTGCCCAGGGGTCTCTTGGATGTTATTTTGTTCGGAGGCTTTAATCTTCTGTATTCTCTATCAAATGTGCTACAGGAATGGCATTGTTTTTAATGCAAATTGTTACGAGATTTAGCTCATGTGGATAGATAACCAGTGACCATCTCAAGTGTTTCTTTACAGAACTGTTGAACATCAAAGACAGAATATTTTATATTTTAAAATAAATCATTTATCTTGAAGTGCAGTGACAGATTGTTCTGTGCTAGATACTTTCGGTGAGCATTTGTGCTATGAAGAATACACCATTAGATGTTAAATATGAAAGATTGTGAGAAGTTGTATAGCTATTGTGGCTTGATTGATCTCTGTCAAGTACTGAAATTGCCAGGACAGGGATACAAGTTCAGTGATGATAAACAAAGGAAGAGGTATTTGGTTATTTTAAGTGCTTATGGCATTTACCATTAAGTGAAACAAAGACTTGAGATGACAAGGGAAGGTCTCTTAACCTGGTCATATTTCTGCTTAAAGATCAGATTTTGAAATTCCCCTCATTTACTGAATACTTTTTAAGATGGGCAATGAAATTTCAAGTCCTAAGGCTATTTGTGTGGTTTTGGTTTGTTTTATAGAGTGTATACTGGGAGAATCTGAATATGCCAAGGAAGCCTGTTCTCCTCCCGATATACTCTGCTTTTACACAAAACCAATGGTGAGAGAAACCTGGCATGATATAGAGATGAATTCCCATTGTAATGTATTTACTAGAATAGTCTTTTACCTGAATATCAGGTCAAAAGTTTTTGCCTTATGTTTTTGCAGATGTTAAAAAAGAATTGCCCAGGTGTGGAAAAGGGAGTGTGTATTTTAAGCATGGGAATGTACTCACTGACTTGCAGTGCATTTCTCATGTAAATTGAAAATGTTCGAGTGCTTTCTGTTTTGGGATGTTTAATCCTAATGCAGGCATTTGAGGTAGTTTTGCAAAAGCCTGGTTTCTGAGTTTATTTCACTGAATCCCCAAGTGCTTGTGGCAGAGCAATGATTCTGTCCCAAAGTCACAACTATGAAGAAATTAACCTTGGGAAAGGACTTTCAGTTCTCAAATTGGTATCATTGTATATTCACCGTGTCTTAGTTTAGAAGCTTATGTTTGTTTCTCGTTTCCACAGATGACAAACATTTCAGTTTGAGAATTCCTTTCATCATTTAGGCATATCCAATATTCTAAGGGGGTGGAACTAGTACTAGGATTTTGATTTGGTCATGGTGTGTGTTTTGAGAATTCAGCTATGTTATTGCGAACAGCAACTACTTCCGTAACTTGTGTGTAAGTGATGTTTTTCTTGAATGTTCTTCACTTATCCAGTGAATGTTGACTGTCACTACTATAAAGCCACTCTGCTCCAGCTTTGTTATCGATTCTTTCCCTATTGGGCTTTTGTTATTTTGACTGAATCAGCCAAGCAACGTTCTGTTCTCATTCATGATTCTTCTGCAACATTGGATGTTTGATCTTTTTGTCCTCTTTTTTCTTCGTATCACAGTGACTACTCCTTCAAACTTGTCTGGTCTGACTTCTTTCTTCTACTCTTTCTCCTTTCAGGCTCTTGTCTGCCTTGCCTAGTCTTCTCTGCACTTTGGGACACTACTTCTGTGGCTTTAGTTAGCACATCTTTGAAAATAAACCCCAAACGCTAGGTCTCAGCCTTTAGCTGTTGGTCTTATTTCATCACCTTTCCTTTAACTCTTCCCTCTAATCTCTTGCTCTGTTGCAGTCTGCCCTAAAAGGCTTTTTCTTTTCCCTCCAGGTGTTTTGCACCACATCCTCTCACTTTCACCACAGATGATAGTGCTGTCCTTTCCAATGCCTCAAATGTTTTTCTTCTTCTAGTCTTCCTTTTTTTGTAGACAGGGCATGTCTGACTTCCATCTCTTAGTGTTAGAGCCACGTTTTTAGCTTCCAGTCTAAAACTCACATGAGTGCCTGTTATGTTTTGCCTTGATATAACCAAATCCTGTCTCGTCCACCTTCTCCCCTTCTCTATTGTCTTCCCCATGCGGATTGCCCCTGCAGCCATTGTGGGTGACAGCAGGTATGGAGGGTGCAGCTCCACTCTGGGCTTTGCTGACACTCTGCAGATCCATACAGGCTGAGCACCTGGCCTGTCACAGTCTATTATCATCACTGCTGTCCCTTAGGGTGTCTGTATCTGAGAAGAATGACAAAAGGATGTATGCTGGTCTGATTGTAAAGGATCAAGTATTAAATGCTGTTATTCAAAATGCATTTGCAGCCTGCTGCAGTGTTAAAACATATCAAAACAATAATAGAGTTATGGTTACTGTTCTTTCTGCTATATCCAGACTGCTAGCAATTTATAGATCCATGTTTTCATGCCCTTGTAGTGTTCTTACTGCTCCCCGTCCTGATCTTCTCAGATTTATGTTCAGATTTTCTCATTCAAATTCACTTATTAATCTAATAAGTGGTAACAAAACAATAAAGCTCATGTATTTAAACTACATAGTCTTGCAATAGCTTGGCTAGGGAAATGGCTTTCTTGAACACAGTGAGCATAGTGATTTCTTTCTGCAGCTGTTTTTCTCCAGATCTCAAAAAAAAAATTTGCAAAATTCTCTATTTGTGGTTTCTGACTCTCCTGGATTTAGAGGAGCCATAAAGTATTTCTCATAGTAATGAGACAGACTGAACTCTCATGTTCCTCATAGTATCTGGCTATAGCTTTCACTGACACCTTCACCACGAATCACATATCTGTATTTCACAGAACATTAGTTAAGGTAAATATTAAACATAAGTCCCAGAGATTGCATTGTGGTTGCATTAAGAGTTTCTGGAGAGCGTCCCATTAGGTTCTCAGTACACTACAGTATTAAGATCTAATCAGCATCCCTACTTGGATTACAAGGAATCCAAAGAAGTTGTTATCCTAATCTGTGTATGATCTTATAATATTTGACTTTCCATAGCCATAATTGGCACCCTGTCAAACATTCCCATAGCAAAAGTACATTTGCAGGAAAATAAGCTAAGTAATTGCCCTGACAGGATGAGCAACCACTTCCTTTTCAAAAGATACTGAGTACAGTTCAGGCTGCTATGTGACAGTGAAAGTCCAAAAAGACCCTTTAATTATTTAATTTCTTCCCCCTCTCATGGGAGAATACATGGGAAACAATTTTCCAGTGATGCAGAGGTAGCAGTTCACATAGGACTTTGTACTGCTGAAAGGATGCTCACAATTTGTTAGTCTGTAAACATTGTTGGGGACCAGGGCAAACACGTGCGATGAGAGAAAAATGCCTCTGTTGTGTGAGAAAATCTGTTTTTTCAACCTTCTGCTGTTAACAGTGTAAATACAGTCTTAGCCTATGTTAATGTCTTGTAGAGTGATGATGCCGTTTTAAATTACTGCTGGTTTGAATAGTTTTTGAGTTTGTGGGTTTATAATGTGTTACAAAACATATCCACATAGTCTTAGAGCCTTTACTGCTTTTTCTCAGATAGGATATGGCATAATGACTCACTTGCTTCCCTAAATACTTTGCATGCTTGAGACCAGAGCCAGCATTTAGATAACGAAGTGCTGGGACCTCACATGAAGGGTGAGATCCATTCTATGGGTTAATCTGTGACTCTGTGATCTGTGGGTTCAGTGGCCAGATGCAGTTTGATTTGAATGGGTCCAGGATTTTGCCCTGAAATTCCAGGCTAAAGTTGCCATTGGGAAGCTATAAAACACAGTCCAAACTTCTATGAATAATTCTTTCTGAAGTGAATGTTGGCTGTGTCTGAGAAAGAAGAGATTATTTATGCAGGACGTTAAAATTATTTTTACACTTGATCCACGCTGCTGGCATCAAGAATGGGGTTTATTACTTCATAATGATATGATCTTGCTACAAGCGTCACATCATCTATGGGTCAAACTGCCAAAGAAATCCCTGGATGGATCTCCCATGAGAGGGACGAAGTGTTCCTACTGCTTCCAAACTGGATTATTCCCAGGCTAAACCAGCCCACTGTTCCAGAATAGTTATGGGGAGAGATAGAATCAGCCTCATGTAACAATTTGGGAAGCAGTTTGTACTCATGTATTCCCATACCTGTGGATTTCATTTTTGGTTTAGGGCATGAAACGAAGGGAGGTTCGTGCCCCCTCTGCCTTTTATTGAACAGGTAGCTTGTGGTTTTCAGGAGTGCGTCAGCAACATTATCACATCTAGTGTAGTAAAGTGATTGTTGCTTACAACAGTTTCCTTTCCGTTTCCCTCAGGAAACCCACAAATAACACTTTAGCTTCTGCAGAAATATCAAGAATTATTGTAACAGTGTTCTGGAGCTCGATGTTGGTGCCAATGATGTCACTGCATCAGGCAGTGCTATAAAGAAATAAATGAAATGTGGCAATTTTTTAGCCTTCTAACTCGTGAAAAGAAAATGTAGGTGTAAATAAATTCAGTTCAGCCTATGTACACAGCTTTTCGTTCAGCTTACACGTCATACCGAAGCCTCATTGAATCCAAGCCTGAATTACCATGAAATGTTTAAATTAATTCATATTTTTTATTTAGGGATCTCATTGTGACAAGCCTTTCTTTTTGTCTTTCATTCCCTGAACAAAAACAAGTGTGTGAGTGTAAGGATACATGGAGTCATCAGGCAACAGACATATGCTTTCCTGTGCTCTCTGCAGGGCTTGCAGGTTCAAACACAACCTGCCTGAATCATAAGAACTTTAATTGAGTAGATAAAGAGGTCTTCATAATTATAAACTGCAGTAGGTATAACAAGAGGCTAAATACATAGCTGTGGTTTTAATTAGCTGGTGCTTCAAATTAGTAATTGTGGTTTCACTCAGAAATCAGTGACTTTATACACTGTTAAAGCCTCATCACTGTGCAGTTCATTCCTCATTATATCTCTCGGTGTGAAGCTTTCAATACAACCTCATGCTGAGCTAAAAAGGCAAAAGTTGTAGACATTTGGTTATCTTCCAAGTGCAGTGGAGCTCTGTGGAGATTTAATTCATTCTCCCCTGAGACAGGAAAATTAACTGTTCTTTGTCACGCATGCAATAGGTATGTTTGCATGTAGGCATTTGTACATAGAGGGTGAGCATGGATGTGTGTGCATGTTCAGAATCTACCAGAGAAATGCTGCTTACAACAGGTGACTTCAGTTCATGCACTGAATCAGCGAATCTCTGCAATTTGGAAGCTAATTAACTGACACAAAGCAGAGCCAACAGCTTCATAACAAATCAAATATGGGTCAAAAGCACAGAAGTGTCCCTTAATGCTTGTCACAAGAGAGATTGTTGGTGCAAGCTGAAGCATGAATATTTTCCATTCCTCTTTGCTATTTTTCCCTCTTCTTCAGGGTTTTAATTACATCTTTTCCCTCAGAGGAGCAGGATCTCTTGCAAACCCAAGAGACCAAAGTACTTCAGAGAAGTGAATGGGCTCTCAGCTTGTCATCTAGGTCTGGCAGGGGTACAAAGTGAGCTGATATACAGATAAGTGCCACTCACCTTTGCTACACTGAGGCACTAGATCCTTCTCTGTTTGTTTGTGGGGAGAACTATCTGACAGAAGAATCAACTATCCTAAAGTCTCTTCCAGGAACTTGCCACAAGAACACTTTCTAAAACCCCCTTGACACCCACAATGAAGTCAGAGATAAATTTTCACAAGTACAAGAGACAGGATTAGGTAGGTGGTCTAAATCATGCGAGGCTGAACTGGAGTATTGGGATCTCTGGAGACAAGTGCTATGCAGATAAATGGATGGGAAGGTGTTGCTGTGCTTCATTGACTTCACATTTACCTTCTCTGCACAGATGCATTCTTTGTGGGCACCACTGTGTGAGTATTTTTCAGCCTTCATGCAGATGTGTCACCATGTGTGTCAATAGGTGTGTTTTTCTTCCACATAATACTCTGTTAATTTGAACCAAAAATTTTCATTTTAGCAGTATTACTGACTTTCCTACAGCCCAGTTTCACATGGTATTGAGATTCTAAATGTACATTTAGGAAAAGGATTTGGTGGCTGCTTCTTTGTTTCAGAATTGTCCTCAGGAGTTGCAATGCTTTCAGTGTTCTGCTGCTCTTACTGATAGAAATGAGCATGTAAGTAAATTATAGGGAAAATAATGTGTCGTCTTTTTTTGTCTTTCTCTTTTTCAGTCACTATGAGCAAGACCGGAGTGCACTTAAGCGGAAAGAATGGGAGAGGAGAAACCAGGAAGTCCAGCAAGATGAAGATCTCTTTGCTTCAGGTTTTAACCTCTTCGGGGAACCCTACAAGGTACAGTGCCTTGTTACGCTTTACGTTTTCAGAATGTCTTTTACCCAAATAAGTTTGCAAATATAAATAAAGCTTTGTATCACCTGTAAGAAGTGGAAGGATGGCATCTGCTTTGGTTCTGGAATGCACTGGTGATCCAGATCAGTGTATGGCGGCAGAGCAGACAGAATGTGCTGCCAAACATTATTATGTGCTTGCACGGACAGAAGCAGGAATTGTGATCATAGTCCAGTTCAAGATTTTATCCTCTAAACACACAGCAAAGTCCTGCAATAGAATTATGTGCAGCTGCTATCTCTACAAGTGGGTTTGTGCCCACAAAGCTAGCACTTAATTCTTTTAAGATGAAAATACACCTGAGTTGTTCAAACCGGTGTCCTCTCTATAGATAATGAGTCCATAAGCTTTCCTGTGCAATCATAAGCGTCCAAAGAACTCTTTTGGGAGACTGGCTGAATCTTTGGGGAGCATAACAAGGGTATGAAAGGGACTTATGACAAGTCTTATTCTCTCTAAGGAGCTTTGCTGCCTGAGATTTTTATCACCAAGGGATGTCCCTCTTTATGATTTCTGCTGCTTTGATTTTCAGTAAGACATTCCCTGAAGAATTCATCAGAATGTAAATTTCCATATCGCTTTCTCCTCCCAATCAGTGACATCCATTGAAAGGCCACCACTTCATCTTTCCATTTTACATTGTTAGCAGCTGTAGGGAGGATGAGGGCTCTTTGAAAATCACCCAAAAAGGAGTAGGAATGACTGGCATTATTATCAAATACTGTCTAATAATTATAGACTGGGAGAATGTGGCAGATACTCTTGACTCCTATCTGTATTTAGTTCGGATAGCTAAGGAGCAACACCTTCTTCGGTGAATTTGTGAGCTGGAAAGCCCCTGGTTTGCATACAAGGAGTAGAAGTGTCTGGATAAATATTTTGAAAGGTGGTTTTGAAACCCAGAGGTTCAAGATAATTCAAATACAGAACAAGAGCTAATACAAAGACATCTTACCATTACTATTGACTAGCAGCCAATTACTTCATCATATGAATACGACCATCAGGATGGGCCCAGTTTGAGTTCTTCCTGAATTGCAGCTGCACTGCATGCCAAGTAACTCTTCCGTTGAGCAGGGATGCCTTTCAAGGGTAGAGATTCTTTCATGCATTCAGGACAGGTAGTTACTCAGCCAAATAAGGACTATTCACTAGGACAGTCTGTGGGATCCTTTTGTTTTTATAGAGATCTAGTTAATGCATTGAACCACATTTCAGCACCTTTATCTATGGCAATAATAACTTACTATGAACTGATTTTGTTGGGACTTCCTTCAGGTCATGCAAATATTTTTGTCCACATAAGTGGTGTTTGGATTTCAGTAGGTGGACCAATATGCAACTCACTCCAAACTTTTGTGTCAGGAACTAAAACCACACCATCCCCCCAATATCTATTGTACCCTAAGAATGATAGTATCTAGTTTTGCATCTGTTTAGTGTGCACGTGTTTGTCTCAGGCACACGCAGAGCATGTGTTTTGTCAAAAAAGAAAAAACTAAAAGGCAAAAAAATGATGTTGGTGATTTTTGTGAGCAGTATTTTTTTGTTCTTAATTGCTTTTCACCTGCTTGGCAGAAACCTGTCAGATCCATCGGACTGGGCAAAACTGTCCTAAAAGAGCAGCATAATTGTAAGGAGAAATTACATGCGGATTTGTTACATCTGTCTTGAATCTGCAAAGCAAAGAGAGCCAAGGCTGCATAGGAAAGCTTGGTCTTGCCTACATTTTACACTATGTAGAGTAAGGGAAGTCCAGATTACCTCAGTTGTAAGTTTTGCGTTCCTGAGAACCAGTGACAGTACAGTTTCCTAGGATGCAATGAGAGCTGGATCTCACTTTTTTTTTTTTGTTCTTGTTTATTCTAAAATAAAATAAGAGTCCGTCAGGTGAGGACATGGCCACATGTTTTTACGTGGCCAAGACACTTGTGTACAGAACAAACTGTACCTTGTCTCTTACGGTTGCTCTCAGAGGGAGAATAATGAGATAAACCACTGCCCAGCAAAGTCAACTGTTGTGGCCTGTGATGGGCTGAAGGCCCATATCCTCAGCAAGGCTAGCTACACTAATGAGCATCAGCTCAAGGGTGGCTGGTATGGTTCTGAAAGATCTGGGGTGTGAGGTAAGATGTAGACTACTGTAACAAAGGGAAGGTTAGGAATATCAGGTCTGGCTTCCTACCATTGAGTATCACAAACTGTATGGAATATCTACTCCATCTGTCATCTCTTTGCTCTAGCTGTTAGAGCTTCTTCCTTTTATCTCTGTCAAATAAAAAGTAGGCAGTCATTATAGTTCTGGACAACGAGCGTTTCTGCATTGATTATTTGTAATATGTGTATACACACATGAGAAAAGGATATTTATTTCTGAGAGCATATAAAATACTATTGTATGTGCTTATTAAAGGATGAGCTTCTTTTGAAGCTCATACTTTCTCAACACCTTTGACAGTGAGAAGATATCCAGCATTATTTTGGGGAGATTGGGCAGTGGGTGCTGTGTTGCCTTTAATGCATGTGGGAAGCAGGTCTTGCCTTTGAACTCTGGTTCAATCTGCTTATGCTTGATTTTACACAAGTGGTCAGAGAAGATCATGCAGTATTAAGACAAAAGACATTTGAAAAAACACAATCAGAATTTTCCTGAGAAAAGCTGCAGTTTTGCTACTGAATTGCTGATGACTATTAAATAGTTTCAGAGATGAGTGTTTTGGAGAAACAGTAGGAGTGGTTTTGTTACTTTTCAAAGGAACTGGCTCAGAATGGTTCAATTTGAGAAGGAGATCCCACTGGACAACATTACCATTGGGGAAGCTTTGGTGATTGTTAAACCCTTTATCTTTCTCCACGCTATTCCAGCTGAGCACAAAAATATCCATGTTTATAATTCATAGAGTCATATAATCACAGGGTTGGAAGAGGCCTTTAAAGATCACCTAGTCCAACCTTCCTACAACAAGCAGGGACATCTCTAATTAGAACAGATTGCTCAGAGCCACATCAAGCCTGACCTTGTATGTCTCCAAGGATGGGACCTCCACCAGCTCTCTAGGCAACCTGTTCCAGTGATCCACTACCCTCATAATAAAGAACATTATCCTAATATCCAACCTAAATCTACCCTTTCCTAGCTTAAAACCCTTACCCCTCGTCCTATTGTTACAGTCATACTGTGAATAATTCTTTCCTACCTTTCTTATTGGCCCATTTCAGCTTTTGGAAGGTTGCTATAAGTCCCCCAGAGCCTTCATGGAGATTAGTTTAACCAGGAGGCATGAGAAAGTGAATGAATTGCGAAACCTCAGGTTTCATACAGATTCTCAAAACACCCTTGTAAATTTGGCCTGTAAGTTTGAGTGCATTAGTCGTTTCCTTTGTAAAACTGTAACACGGTAGCTAGCTAGTAAATTAGTCTTCCACTATTACAGATCTTTTATTAAAGCAGTAGAAGCAAATGTAGGCAGATGTACATTTCCTAAATTAGCAAGAGCCTAGAATAAGAGGGGAAGCTACTGGCCATGAGGCACAAGCCAGATGTATAAATTTAACTTGGACTACTCAGAAAATGTCACAAAGTGGTAATTCAATATGCAGTTTCGAAATTAAGATGTATCATAGAATCATTAGGGATCGGAAGGGACCTCGAAAGATCATCTAGTCCAATCCCCCTGCCACAACAAGATCACCTAGACCAAGTTGTACAGGAACAGATCCAGGTGGATCTGGAACATCTCTGGAGAAGGTACGGAGGTTTCCTTTAAGAAATCAAACAATTATCCAGAATGTAATGCTAGAAATCGTCCCCAGTCTGGAAGTGACAAAGAGCAACCAAACATTATGACTGTATTTTGTGTTTGTATTGTTGGTATCCATGCTTGTCAAGAACACTCTCCTTCTCATGGGAGCCCTCCATTTGTTGAGAAAAATAAATAATGTAATGTTGTGCTTTATGTCTTGAGTGCAGGTGGTACAGTACAGAACACTAAACGCTTGTGCTTGTTCAGGCTGCAGTGCACATTCTGCTCTCAGTAGTGTGTGCTCTAGTTTTATTTAAGTATAAGCCAAATTACCACTCACATTCACTTTGTGTTTTTTGCTCTGTGATCTGGTCCAAAGGCCATTGAAGAGAGTAATAATCCTTCCATTGACTTCAATGACTATTTGATATGAGCTTTAGTGCACTTAAAATATGCTAAGGATGTTTAAATTAACTTAATCTCCATGCTTTTCAGGAAATGTGTATTTTAATAATGCTCCCAGTAAATGGCTACAAATAATAATACCCAGTATTTATACAGTGTCTTTATCCCCAGGATAGGATCACTCTGCATACACCAGAGTTAATATAAAGCAAAATGATATTTATTGTTATGTGACGTGTAAAAGAAAATAAGTTGAGAAAATCAGATGCCTCCAACACAGAAATGATTGAAAAGCTTGACATTCAAATTAAAATATTGATTCCCTCTGTGAAGATCTAGACAACAGCCATTTAATGTGCAGTGATGTTGAAGTGTTACAGTGATGATATGTTGTCAGTACTTTGTTGTCATATTTATTTTAAACTTTTGCTGTCGGGAGAGTAGGATAAATGCATCCTGGAAATGCAGCTGAACCAGAAGGGAAGGCCGGGTGGTCAAGCTTCTTTGGATAGTGGGTTGTTTCTCATCTTAACTCTCTATAAGGAGTTAAAGTGTTTAGGAAAGGAGGAAATAGAACAAGTATGTAAGTGTTTAGACTTCGCATCATAATTCCTGCTGGGCCCTTAAGCACAATGGAATCTCCTTGTTTTAAATTTGGGGGTTGAACAGAGAGCCCGGTTTTGGCTGCTGCCCAAGCAGCTCATTGTGCAACCCAGTTGAAGGAGACTGCTCATATACAAAGAGCTTATTCTTGGCTTAGCTAGAATATAATTTTTGCCACTAAAATGACCAACCTTGGGACTCAGTGTAGTGAATAAAAGTGATTCGTGGTTCTCCACAAGTGGGATTATTAACTCTGTCAGTTAGGAACCCTAGCAAAATGCATATAGATGAGAACAACTTGGAGCAGTTAATTTCTAAGTCATTGCCTCAGTGCAATGGTAATGTATGTCACAATCCCTGAGAACGAGCAAAAGGAATTTTGCATTTATTATCTTCTTTTTCAACTTTTTTTATGGCATGTGCAGTACTAAGAAAAAACCCTAACCCTTTATGTAATAGTCTTCTCATCTCCTGACTGGTTTAGCAGTGGGTAATATAAGATATTTCAGGAGAAATCCATGCATGGATTTTTTTCATCACTCAAACTTCTGCTTAATACTTGAGCAAAATAGAATCAGTGTCATGGTAGGCCTGCTCATGGAGGAATGAAGTATGACACTCTCTAACCAAGCACAAGTTCACGCTGCTGCCTTTTGCATCTGTATGATCTGGTGTTAAGAAGTCTTTGGACTGTGGCTCTGCTTGCTGTATTTGAGCAAAACCCAAATACCCTGTAACCTCAAGTATCCTGTATGTGTCACAACTTTGTCATTTAATGACAGGCAGCAGAAGTTAGCCATCAACTTGAAACAGGAACTATAGTCTTGCTTTGTTAGTTTTCTTCATTTGAATCTTATAAAGTTACAAGCATGGGGACTATTATGTTTTAGTTCTCTGCTGGTCATTTCAAAGGGACATAGAGGTCAGCGAGAAGATTGGTACTATGGGTCTCTGCGGAGTGATTTACAACAGGAAGAGAGAGGAAATTAGCTGCATATTAATTGTAGCTTCCAGCTTATTTACCCAGCCTTTTACAAGTGAAAGGGTAAACAATGAAGAAAACACACTTCATGCTTCAAAAGAAGTAGTATAATAGCAGTGTAACACAGATAAGTCAGCTTTAATTTAGTAAGTACTGGAATTCAAACAAAAACAAGATTCGTGAATACAACCACGTTGCACCAGGGGAGGTTTAGACTGGACATGAGGGAAAAAATTTCTTCGCCAGAGGGGTTGTCAAGCACTGGAACAGGCTGCCCAGGGCAGTGCTGGAGTCATCATCGCTGGAGGTATTTAAATGTGTAGATGGGAAAGACATGATTTAGTGGTGACCTGGCAGTGCTAGGTTAATGGTTGAACTTGATTATCTTAAAAGTCTCTGCCTTTTCTGCATTTTGATGAACCAACCAGCAGACAACCAAAGAATCCTGATAGTTAAGAACGTAGCAATCAAGTCGATTTATGTCCTATACGATTTTTTAAAAAAAACCTAGGTTTTATTTGAAGCTACTGTAGCATTTGAGTG
Organism: Upupa epops; assembly: GCA_013397515.1. Lineage (NCBI taxonomy): Eukaryota > Metazoa > Chordata > Aves > Bucerotiformes > Upupidae > Upupa > Upupa epops. The sequence continues at coordinate 586,266 of VZRI01010676.1, read as the reverse complement.
GGCAGAAGCTTTTTCCTTTTGAGATTCAGATGGTAGATACCTCAGGTCAAGCTGAACACTCCATAGAAAAGTAATTTGAGTTACTCTGGAGTGAAGAGTTTGATGCTGTATGTTTATTACAGACTACCCAGCTTCTATTTATGGCTTCTACTGTGGGTCAAGGGGCTGATAGAGCAATAACATACTTAAATAAGCTGTGTGATTGCAATTCAAATGCTCAGTAGCCAGTAATTGCACGTTCATGTTTTGCACGATAGGAAATGTACAAGCCCAGCATCTCTGACAGAAAACCACCTCCTAACATCCATAACTGATGCAATTTAAACACTTCTCTGAGAGCATATTTAAGAAAATGGGAAGCAGTATGCAAGTGTTACGCACGCAAGCCTGTTTCGAGAGACTTCTTTGAACACAGTTATTGATAGGTTTTTCTTACATAACATGTGCAAAATGTAATTGAAATTAAATTAAATGTCAGCATGACACCATTAAACAGCTAACATTTGCCATACTCTGGCACAACTACTCTGAGCAGTAACTTCGTAATCAGGAATTTACTCACTCTTTTCCTTTTTTCTTTTTTTTAATGTTTTAGACAAATAAAGGTGATGCCCTTGCAAACCGTGTCCAGAACACATTGGGAAATTATGATGAGATGAAGGACCTGTTAACTAACCATTCCAACCAGAGCCACCTTGTAGGAATCCCAAAGAATTCTGTCCCACAGACACCCATTGACAAAAATGAACAGAACTTTTTCCCAGAACCAAGAAACAGGATGATCCCATCTCATCAGATCAGTGGCCACTCATCAACATCCATGCCTCCACCTTCTTCATTGTCGTCTAATTCTACTTTGCTGCACAGTCACCAGAGCAGCAGGAAGTCGAGGACAGACTGGTCACGTGGTGGTCACAACTCCAGTGGGGCCCAGGCAAGCCAATCCAGTAGTCAGCAGAGTCGGACAAAGCATAGTTCTTCTCATGACCAGCCACAAAGCAGGTATGAAGACCTCTATAATTGTCAGAGTGAGCAGCATAAAAGCGGAGGAACTGAGGAAGCAAATTCTGTGGCAGCATCTTCACATTCAAGGAGACATTCTCATTCAAAGTCAGCACCTGGAGAACATGCTTACAAAGAAAACAGTCATTCGAAGTCACCCACAGACCTTGAGTTTGTAGGTCATGGCCCTGGATCTCCACTTCCTTCCACTTCTTTGTTATCTGCAAACAATGGTCTTTCGACCCAGAATTTCCCACCAGGACTTCACTGTAAAAACAGCATGGTCCAGCAAAAGCCTACAGCATATGTCAGGCCTATGGACGGTCAGGACCAGGTACCCAACGACTCACCTGAACTGAAACCTCCTGTAGAAATCGAGAGTGGATATGGAAATCAGTCCTTTGGAACACTGCTGGAAGGAAAAGTGAACACTCCTAGTTCGAAGAACAAAGTACCAAAGCTCAACATTCCTCCTGTTAGTGAAGTAAGTAGTTTAAAATATCTTCTCTCTAACACTGCCTGAATATTTCATGCACTGAATGTTTTTCTCTGGAAATATGCAGTTCCATTTCCTGGAATTACAGTCTAAAGCATTCTTTTTTTTTTCTAGAATGTGCATGACTATTTTTGGCAAAGTTTGTTGTCATAGTCCTAGTAGCAATATTTCACAAAGTTTTAAAAAAATACAGTTTGGAATCCTGATGTTGCTTGTTTCAGGTTAGTACTAAAAGGCTCTCTCTCTGTTGGGTGTCAGGTATTTATACCAGCCAGAATTGTGCGTAGAGAACTCTAATGTCTCAGTTCATCTACAGTTTTCATTCTTGAATTTTCAGGTAGGAGCTAGTTAGATAGAAACATTAAGGAAAAATGACATCTGTCCAAGTTTCACTGGTGCTAAATGGTTCTACCGGCATGGAATTCACTTGCAGAGTTTGCTAAATTCCTATTGCTTCTAATGGAATTGATGTGGCTTGTGAGTAATGCTTATGAAAATGTGTCCCATTAAAGATTCTATACATTTTTAAGTGCTCTTGATACTGGGATTCAGTCCTGGTCTTTGATACCAACAGTTTAAGCTGTTGAATTTTGTACTGCTGGTCAGTACAGTAGTCCTGTGAGGAACATTTGAGTTGGTTCATATTCATGTCCTTTCAAAGCACAAATGTATAACAAGGATACCAATTGAACCTTTTATACTCTGCAGCACAAACCTTGGCAAGGTAGGTTCATGGTGTATGTATAAGCACAATTGCAGTATGGGTTTTCCATAGCTTTCTGGTTTTCCGCAAATATTTCCCTGCTTGATAATATTTTTATACTAGGAACAAGAAGCAAGGCATTCTTAAAGCACTTTATTGCAAAAGGTCAGCTTTTTCTATTGGAATAATTGTTTCAAGCCAATAATTTGTTTGACTATTTAAAAACTTGATGTTATTTATTAACATTCCAGGCAGCAACAAAGACTGATGTGTTTTGCAGTAGAGCTTGGAATAATTTTCTGGGAACTGCATCTGAAAACAGTAAAAGGCCTATTTATATCAAGTGGAAGCTGAGGGTTGCTTGCAGATGGCGTTTTATTAGAAAATGTATTTGTTAATAAACGTAGCTTTGTACAAAATTACTTTACAGATGTTTCTGTTTATTTTTACCTTAGGTTAAAAATCTGCTGATGTAGATGCCTTCATAGTCTGTTGCGATTTGTTCTAGCGTTGCTAGGCCAGGAAATAATTGCATGTAGAAGAAATGATATTGCATAAGCAAATACATTTTTTCTCTTCTGCCATCTATTAACACTGTGAGGCGAAAGAGGCACTTTACAGCGCAACAGTCAAAAGAGGCATTTTTGGAAACAGAATGCAGCTTTTGCAACTTCTATCAACCATTACAAGTGCTTTTTTTTTTTTTCTTTAATTTTTGAGTGAAATTCTGGCACTGTTGAAATCGGTTGAGTTGTTAGCAGTGTTTTTTGGGTGCGGGATTTCACTCGCGGTATTTGTTACATAGCTCTAAGAATCTCTGGTGTGAACTGTTGTTTTTGGAAAGATTCCCAGTCGCACAGATGAAAAATTACTTGGCGAATTTGTTGCTTTCCCTGGTTTAGTTTATATCCCATGTATTGAAAAGTATAGGTGTGTCATTGATTTCATTTATGATCAGATAAATGTTGAACTCTAGGAACTTCTGAAATGAACATAGACAGTAATCTGAAAATAGTTTGTATTTTAAGAATAAACAATAATTTGAAGAAGGAAACACAACCCAAAGCCCATGTTAAGGTAACAAATGACTTTCCTTTCTGATACAGGACACATGACAATAGCCAGACTGATGGATCTTTTACTGGCAAATCTCCTCCTGAGTTTGGCAGGGTTTTTTTTTTTTCGCCTGTGTCAGGACTGTGAACTTTGGCCCTCTGTGTTTTTCCACAGATGTGTATCCTGAATTTGATTTACCCTGCATTCAGCAATAAAACTCCTTCCAATCCAAGGTTATAGATAACTGGTTTAGTTTAAGCTAAATCAGAACTGACAGTGCACACCTGTGAAACCCATAACCTCTGCAGAATGACTGCAGCGAGTGGCTCAGTTGTAATCTTTAAACAATTGATGTGGAGGCTTATGATCCTTTGGTGGTGCTTATCAATTTATGAACCTTCCCTAGCCACCTCGAGCTACAGAGATCTGCTTGAAAATCCTTTGCTCCTGCTCCACAGGTGTCCATGCTGACACTGCTCCAGGTGGTGGTGGTGATCTTCGGACTAGCCACAGGATAATTACTTTTTGAGGATGTCTCCCCATAATTTGTTTTGTGGCTCTCCTATATCTTGCAGTCCATTCTTTCAAGTTGCTAAGTGTATACACAGAGATTTTAGGCCAAGTGTTCTTCAGTGACTCCTCCAAAACTTTGCATACTCTTAAGGGGAGGGATCTGGTGAAGAAAAAAGTTCTGAGGTGATGATCCTGCAATAATGGCATCTACTAAGACATGCCAAGCTGGAAAAGAAAAGGAAGGTTTTGCTGTCTTCAGGAGGAGGGTGGGGAACAAGTTAGCAAATATTTGAACAAAAAAAAAAAAAGATGAGTTTGGACTTCTGTGGAAATATGGTCTCATTTATCATGCCTTAATGGAATAGGATGTTGAGTGCCCTGGAAGCATTCTGCCATGTGTGAGGAAGTGATCAATTCCACTTGGCAGGGTGTGTCACTTGAGGTGTTGCTCTAAGAAGCTTTGCTCGTTGTCTGGGCCAAATTCTGCCCTCAGAGATGCTTATCCATCTTTCAGCTCTTCTGGAATGGACAACATTGTTAATGCCTTGCTGCTGGCATGTCTCTTCTCTGTGCAATGGCTTGTGGCTTAGCGATTCCCGAGTTTGTACAGATTCATGGTACATTCACACAATCCTAGCAGACTGGGTCAGGATGCAGTGTTAGCAGCTCTTATGTACTTGTGGACTACTGCTTGCTTCTGAGCAGATGCTGTTGTGTGACTTCCAGACCTTGACTCATCCATGTGGCTCTAGTTCAGACCTGTCTGCCCCATGCATGGCCATTTCTGGTGGAGACATAAGAACTGCAAAGCCTCTATAGAGCTTTAGGTATGTCATATAAGAATTTCTTTAGGATTTCCTCATCCTTTTTATTTTCTATGCTTTTACCTTTCTACTTCATTTTACTTATTGTTGTCTAAGAATGAAGGTAAAAACATCTGATGGTTTGGTACTTTTAGCAAACCCAATGTAACCAGCAGCAACTAGTCTGGCCATCCTTTGAGATTCAAAAATTGTGAAACAGGCCATAAGGCCATTGCATGACTCAATAGAATCATGGAATAATAGAATGTTTGAGTTGGAAAGGACCTTAAAGATCATCTAGTTTCAACCTCCCTGCCATGGGCAGGGACACCTCTCACTAGACAAGGTTCAAGGGTATATGCAGAAATGCATCAGATATCATGACTCAGAATTGATAACAAAAGCCCTAGAGCTAAATAAAACCAGCAGAAAAATTGATAGAAAGCCTCAAGCTGCAAATACTATTCCCCTCTCCTTTTTTATTAACTCTCATCTTTTTAGTCCACATTTACATACGGACTTACAGACATCCCAATTAATTTTGAACCTTAATTTTAACATTTAGTAAATTGTGGCCAGCCTGGGCCATCACGAAAAGCTATTACATAGTATTTATAGAGTCATAGAATGGTAGGGGTTGGAAAGGACCTCTGGAGATTATCTAGTCCAACCCCCTAAAATTCCACCTACTTCCATTTTATGATGGCAGATGATTGTTACTTACCTCTTAATGAGAACTGCATAGCTAAATCCTCTCAATTTCTTTAAAAATAGTAGAGGTTAGAAGCCATGAGAGCAGATGATTGTCTCTCTGCTGCAGTAAAATCCAGAATCTTGGTGCACGTATGCATATTTAAACCTCTAGGAATCGGATGCTTACAAATGATTCCAAATCCACTAACCCAGCAGGAGAGAGCAGAGAGAAAGCCTGCACTTTTCAGATTGGGCTTGAACGCAAATTACTGAGAGTACTAACTATGGCAGAGAGTTTTAGAGTCTGTGGGAACATCAGAAATGCATTCCTGGAAAACCTTATGTGCACTTCTGCAGAACAAAGCATAGACTTCCAATAAATGTTTAGATGTAGGAAATCGAGGGCTATTGAGATAATGTTTGATTCTTGAGGCAGAGTTTTTAAATCACTGCAGAATTGGCCTCACGTTCCTGTAAAGTAGCAAATGTTCCTGTACCGAATTTTCGCAAGCATACAACGCTAGGAACAAAGCCAAAAGGCCTACAACATCTATGTCACCACCCACTTAAGTAATAAAAAATTGAGAACTTCTATTTTCACTTTACTTCTAGGAAAATATTTTGACGGGTTCAGTATACTGCAAAGTGATAAGCTTCTGTTACGTGTTTCAAATCATTCTGTTATCGCTGTGTGTATTGATTAGCTTAGTGCTTTCTGAGCTGGCTGTAAAAACGGCTGCTCTCTTTCTGCATTAAAGAGCAAGAAAAATTGACAGGTAGATAACTATATTGACTGAGCCTAAACAGTAAATGCAAGAGGCTTATATACCACTTCAAACTCTTTATAGGAATGAAAGCCGGTTTATTTTTTTTAATTAAATGGAGAGTAGAAGTCTTTAATTAACCACCCCCACACCTTTTTGATATACAGGCTACTTTAGTTGCCAACTACAGTACATTACTGCAAGTTGTGGGCAGATTGCTTTTTTCAGATAGAAGCTTTAGCTGTCCCCAGACTTTGAGCTCTGAAGAAGAATGGACTGAATCACGCATTAAGCTGAAATCCCTTCAGTTGGTTCATATTTCAAAAGTCTGAGGCCAAAAGCAAGCCCAAAGAGAAGTATTACTTGCAGCATTACAGGTTACAGCCATGTGTTTTTCATTTGTAAATACTGTGAGAAGTAATGTTCTTGTGATACTCCCAAATGAAGACCATATGTCTCCACTCCACTGAAGACCTCTTACTGCGGCCTTTCTAAGGCTACTGTCTTATTGCTTGGACAATTGCTAGCAAAGGTATTCTGTAGGATGGCAAGAGGACAGCATGCCTATTTAAAATCAAACATAAATATGTATATTTAGGGCCTAATTTTACACCACTGTGACCAGTGGGGACTTTGCATTTCACATCAGACTGAGGAACAGGATGCTTTAAGGCAGTTGAACAGATGCCATTAAAGGAACTGGCCATTGTGCGTTTGCTAGTGGTTTTGTTTTGTTTTATTTTTCTAAGGTATTTCTAATCTTTTCTTGCAGAGAGGAAGAAAATAATTCTCAGTGAAATTAGAGTACCTCTGTTTGTGAAGAGTCAATCTCACGGGCTTTAGAAAAGTTTTTTTCTTCACCTTTTTGAAATTCCAAGTGCCAAAGTAGCTGCTTATTAGTGGCTTGCTTCAGTCCAACTGAAGTGTAAGAAATCCTATCGCTCAGCTGGTGTCTTATGAAATGTCACGAAGTACAATGACCTCAAAGGCTTTGGGGACAGCAGTAGTAAAATCTGTTTTGCTTGAGCAAAAATGTGGAAGCATCGTTTAACAGCTGCAGGACTGTAGGGTGTGTTTATAACCCTGCCAATAGTTTGGTGTGTGACTATGGGACTTCTCAAAGTCATTAAAGCCAGTGTAATTAGTGGAGGGTTTTTAATCAAATAGAAAGCAGAAATCCTTATCAGTCCTGTTTCTCATTTTGATGAGTGTTCCTCAGTGCTTTGATTCATCTAACAAGGAAAAGGGGTCTAGTAGCTACTCTTCACACTTAGAGGAATATTGTTCAGGTACCTGATGATGATGGCTATTTTTTCATAGCTAAAATGCATCTTTCCTGCTTCCTCCTCTTAATTTAAGGAAAATATTGCAAACCATATAAAGAGTGTGAGTGTTGAGATACCTTCATGTGGACTGGTAATGTACTTTTTCAGTCATGACGAGAAGCTGGCAGAGTTAATTTTCCAGCGTTTTGTTTCCATCCACCTGGCATGCAGATGCAGAAGGAAAGATGCTATTTTGTCTTGATAGTCCACTTAGTTGTCAGCTGACAAAGGTGTTCTAAGACCAGTCCAGCAGGTGTAACCAAGCAGGAGCTTTTGTACTAATTGTTACTACTTTTCTGTAAATACTTTTAATAAATACATTCTCTGTGAACTGTAAACCAAAGAGTATGCATGCAGAAAGTATGAGAAAATGCTACATTCAGTTATTTAAGTTTTTTATGATTTGGGTTTTCACTTTAAGCTGTGGTCAGTCCTCAGGTGAGCAGCATGCAGAGGCTTCTTACTGCGAACAGGATTGGCAGGTACTCGGGTGTCAGCGTGCTGTGCTAGAATGAATGGCCATTTGTAAACTTCACTATCAGCTATGTTCTTTTATCCAGTGCAAACCTTTAAAGTAGCACAAAGCTCGTTTGAAAGAACCTACCTTACATATTCATGGCTCTTTCCTGTCGTAACAGTCAGGTATTTTTTCCATAACTACTTCTGTTCTTTCCTTTGTAGAGAGCACATGAATTAAGGTTTGAAATAGTTTAAGAACACAGAAGTCAGGGAGGTTTTTACAGTACAGGCTAGAGAGTACGCACAGAGCTTTGCATGGGCAGTGACAGCTGTTACGAGTCCCTGCTGGGACTGACCCCGAGGTTCCTCAGGGCAGTCTCTGCTTCTTGAACAAGAATGGAGACTCTTGCTAGTAGCTATAATTGACTTCCTCCCGGGGCCACTCATTTAGTGAATATGGTGAAAACATTACACCCAACGCACACCTGTTAAATGGATAAAAAGAGGTGTAAAGAAAATCAGTGGGCATACATCTAGACTCAGAGAAGAAACTTCTAATCCTGATGGAAATGCCACTCGGGTAGAAAATTGGACTGCTTTTTCTAGTAGGCATAGCTCAGTAAAAAACAACTGTAAACACAAGGAATCTGGGCAGCTAGGTGGTGCAGAAAGTGTGATTAGATACTGTAGAGGTAATAGGAAACCAAACACCAACCACTGTTCAAGTGCTGGATTAGCAGTTGAGACTGAAATATGGCCCACAGAAGCTAAAGGATGAGGGATAGTACCGTACGTTGTGAAGTTTTACAAAGAATATTGCAGCGAGTAAAATAAGGCCTAGGGAATAAAATAAGGAAAAAAGGTAACTAATGCAGCAGTTAGTAGTCATGGAGATGTGGGTGTGATCTGAAAGTACAGTGGACCTTTGTTTCAGTCTTCAGAAGGAACATGCTGATATAGAATGACAGAATGGCCCAGGTTGGAAGGGACCTCCAAAGGTTATGTAGTCCAACCCCCTGCACTGAGCAGGGGCATCCTCAACTAGATCAAGTTGCCCAGAGCCTTATCCAGCCTCACTTTGAAAATCTCCAGGGCCTCAACTACCTCCCTGATCAACCTGTTCCAGTGTTCAACTGCTCTCATACTAAAGAACTTCCTAATGTACAATTTAAATCATGAAGCAGTGGAAGCGAGGACAGGGAAACTACACTCACCCGTAAGTGCAAGGACTCCAGTACTCAGGTGCTTTCTGGTGAGAATTGCCAGAGAAGTGCTTAACTCATCTGGAGTTCTTAAGCTCATTAAACTCCAACTTGTGAAAAGCTGTATGCAATATGTGAGCAATTAACCCAGGATCCAGAAGGCAGCCTCCTCCTGCTCTGCATTCCTGTGTTTTCACATGTGTAAGATGCTTACTTGCATTCATACCTCTGGGTGCTTTGTGTGCTTAGCTTGTTGATATGCAGAATTACACTCAGATTTGAAACCCTTAGAGCAATTGTATTCTATGAATACCATATGAATCATATTTATAACATACCTTCAGCTTGTGAAAATCACAGGAGGGTCATATATGAGCATTTCTGGCTTTATGACCAGAGCCACCCCACTGTAAGCTAGAATTCTGATTCAAGTATTCAAGTATGGAAAAGCATTTAGGAGCTGCAGGTGAAAACATCATATGGGAATACTTTAATGAAAAAAAAAAAAGTGAAAGAAAGTTGACCGTATAAATTGGCAACTCTCCATGAACTGCAGATATAGGTTACAGTTATTTAGTTGGCAGGCAATTGCTAGCGTATTAGCAGCGTTAGGAGAGAATAAAAATAAAAAACCCCTAATTTCTGTATTTTGGCTTGTGCAGTAAAGAAATTCCTCCCACATAAATATGTTCATTTCACCTTCTGGGAAGTAAAGAAAGGAAACCGTAGCTGCAGTCTGTTATTTAATCTTTCTGAAATTAGCATTTGGTGCTCAGGAAGACTGAAAGATTTAATGCCAATGCCTTCCACAAAAGAAAGAAATGACACACCACATATGTTTTAGCACTGGTTAGACTGTTAAATGGAATTAATCAAAATCCATGTTAAAATATTTCCATGTGTTAATTAGCAATGGTTTGGAACATTAAAATACATATTGGCTTGGGAATAAATTAGTGAAGAAATATCAGATTGAGTTTGTGGGCTTTTAATTGCAACATAATGTACTGTGTGTTTTAGAAAGGTAAATGTAAATAGATTCCTATGGAATACTGTGGCAATGCACACTTAAAAAATGGTGTAATAAAACAATCTAAAACAAGCTTTCGTTATGGCAAAGAGAGTGATACTATTCCCATTTTAAAAGACGCATTAAATCATTCCCTCATATAAGAATGAAAGAAAAAAGCAGTTTAAAAATGCCGACAGTTTCATCTCAGGCCAAAGGAAGTTTTAAAATTTCTCCTTTGAAAATAATGATGATGTAGCAAGTACCAACAGCAGGTCTCCTGTTGTGAGTAGAGGAATTCACTTTTGCCTTTCTATTCCTGCTGGGTCACTGCAAAGTTTGTTTCCCATTCCCTCATGCTGAGTTTTGAGAACAACAGAATATTTAGTTAAGTATGTAAATGAGACTGAACAACTCAAATTATTACATGTAAGGGAGGTAGAGATATCTGTGGTAGCTTTGTAGACACTACCTCCTGACTGAGGATAAGAGGACATGGGTGGCCCACAGAGTAGAGAGAACCCATCTTTCTTCCTAGGGAGGAAACGACCATTCTTTGCCTTGACAAAAGAGTATATGGAAACCCCCTTCAGGAGGTTTCCTGAAGTTGCAGCCCGTGGGTGATCTCTAGCGAGGATCATTTAGTGTACATCCAGTGTGGGGAGCACAAGGAGACAGTAGGTGCTAGTTTTAATTTTTAATGTGGTTGCTGTTCAAGTAGCCATTTGTAATGTGACATGGAGTGTAAAGGAAAGTTTGGGGCAGCGTGGGGAGGTAGCGCTAAGTGCAGATTCAGTCACTTTTCAGGCTAATGAGCCCCTTTTTGCTTGGATTTGCAAAGATCTCCAAGAGAAGTCAGTGATCATAGGTGTAAGCCTCAATCCCAATTAATACTGCCCATCTAAACATATTTCAGCTAATACAGGCTGCTTTGCCTTGCACATTTCCTCAGAGTAATTTCCCATTGTTATATCCCCCAGATGTGTGAACTCATTGGGTTATATTTCACTGAACTGCAAGCTGTGACACTTAAATCCACCAGACAAGAAGGCAGTTATTTCTGCTGTTTGTAAATATCCAGACCCATTTACATTTGCCATTATTTTAAATATAAATATTGAGATAATTCTTTCTTATATATGTAGAAACGCCGACATGTAGTATTGTAAACTTAGAAAACCATAAAGATCCTTGGGTCATTTGGAGGAATAGGGATTTAAATTTTACTGTGTAGAGTGCACTCTGAAAGCTTCACATCCTACATCTGGGAGGTTTAATCCCTTTTGATGCCGACAAACCCTAACTTCACATCCTACATCTGTGAGATTTAATCCATTTTGATGCCAAGAAACCCTAACTTCCATGTCATCAGAAACTGAAAACATCTTGAAAAGATGTAATTTCTACTAGTACGTGCTAGTGAAACTCCAATATGCTTAATTTCGAGCATCTCTTTACATCCAGCTGTTGCTTTCTTAAGCGCCTTCACCGTGAAGTAAACTTCACAGTGTATTTTGCACTGGAAAGAGATAGCGTAACATCTTCCCTTCCCGCCAACACATGCAGTTACACATTGACATGAAATATGGCACAAATTGAGCAAGGGAAATATTAAGAAGAGTAATTTTTATTCAAAGCAATTAGTTTAGCAACCACATCATTTGCTGCACAATACCATGATCATTAAGGTCACCATTTAACATGGTTTCATGGCAAGGACCACGCACTGTGGTGTCATTGACCACAAATGGTTTGCAGATCCAAGTTTGGGAATCAGGGATTTAGGGCTTTGCCAATATTTCTGAAAGCAAAACTTTACCACTGAAGTTTCCCAAGGTCTGTGGAGTCACAAGAAGTCAATGAGGGGATGCAAGCTGTCTGTGCCGATGGTTGACATCTTTTCATTGTTATAAATTACTTCTTCCTCCACTAAGCAGAAAATGACTGTGTAGAGTGAAATGGAGGCAGGGCTACATCCCAAACATTTCTGTGTATAAATACAAAGAAATCAAAGTAAATTTGTACTTAAAATGGCTACTGCTTCTCCCCCTCCATATAGTGGTAAGCTGGTTTTTGCCAATTCCTTAAAACACAAGGCATCTAATTTGCTATACTCCAGATAAACAAAATACAGCAGATTGAGGAGCAGACCCTTCTAAAAGGGGCAGCCGGCTTAGACCTGTCTTACCCTTTGATGTATGTGTTGCTGTGCAAGTAATCCCACTAATTCCAGATCATAGAATCATAGAATCATTAGGGATCGAAAGGGACCTTGAGAGACCATCTAGTCCAAACCCTCTGCCGCAGCAGGAGCCCCTAGAGCAAGTCACACAGGAACGTATCCGGGTGGGTCTCCAGAGAAGGAGACTCCACAGCCCCCCCGGGCAGCCTGCTAAAGGCTTTCCAATTTTAAATAGAAGAAGCAAACTTGACCCACAAATGTTCAGTCTGAGTAAGACTTTTTTTAGGACTAGCAATAAGAGCAGGATGCAGCAGGGATGCAGCGAATGATTACTTTTCAGAGGAGAAGGAAAATTAAAATTTGCCAGTGTTGTTTTCGTAAACACTTTTTATTAAGGTGTGAGTGCACCTGTGTTTCATCAAGAAAATCCTTTGCTACAGCTTTTAATATACTTTGATATACTGGATATATTAATTTTGATAATAATGGGTTTTTTCTGATTTTATTAGGATTTTACATACTTCAAGTCCCTAGTCCCAAGTGTCACATCTCGTGAGAAATTGTGTTCACTTGCAATTGTCACCTCAGTTTTTCAGAATCATTGTTTGCACTGACTTCAGATAAGGAAGCAGATTTTAGGTAGTTTCCTAAATCAGAAATACCGTGTGGTTGTTGACTTTGGTTACAAGAACCAATGCTGGAAAGAAAAAGGGTGCCATTCTGCTAGCATTTTATTTTATCATAGGAACACACTTTGGAAACAAATTGCTCTTTGGTTCGTGGGAGGGATGCTTATAGGATACATGAATTAAATTGCTTTAAGTTGAAAGGAAAGCACAAGATTGACTCCTGTCATGCTTTGCCTCTTACTAGTGTAAATGGCATGGCACTAGGACAGGTAGTGACCTGGGATAGAATTAGTGTGATAGCGTTAGAGAAGAGGTGACAGACTTCTACAGCTTGCCTGTAAGAACTGCAAACACCTACATGAGCAGCTGCTAAAAATGGAAAAGTCTCTGCCTCCTCCCCATCATGGACTGCACCTCTACAGGGACAGCCTAAGTCTGGCTCTTTGAGAAGGGGAAACTTCCGTAAGTAATGGAGGCAACTATCATGTTAAAAGGGAGCTGACTATTGCAGCCTAGTGTGGGAGATTTTCCATAACAAATCTTGTCAGTTGTTTCTGAAGTGGGAGCCCAGAACAAATCTCTGTGTTCTTGGCTGCTCCAGTCATTTTGGTTTCTAGGGTGAGGCACGTCAGGTCACTGGAGGACAGGAGCAAACAGAGGCATGAACAGAGAGAGGGATTTCCCCTTTCATGAGCCACGATAAATATGTTTGTTCAAGAACAAATAGCTGGAATAAGACAGCATGCAGCGCTGATGCAGGAGAAAAGGCTATTTGTATCAAATATATGTAGGAAATACTCTTCGCAGATAAAGCATTGTAAGGAGTGTCCTTTGCTGAGGCCAAGTTTACTTGGGATGCTGACTATGTGAAGCGTTGCACTCTTCTTCCCATTAGCTAACGTGGGGCACTGCATGGTGAGTAAAGATGAGATTGCAGTGAGCTGGGCTTTAAACTATTGCAATATAGTGCTTTCCTGCAAGCTGCCTTGGATTTTAGTGCTGTCAGAAATCCTTATTGTGTGGGATTTCCAGGCTTAAAAGTCAATAGCCAGAGGCAGAAGGAAGAGACGTTATCTCTGAGGCATGCCTCTCATAAGAAGTTTGCTTGAATATAACTCCCTTATGATAACAAACCTGTGTATAATGGTGCAAGTATTTCCTTGGCACTCTCCAGGATTACTTGTGGCACTTTGTTTTAGTAGTAGAGAGAGAAAGAGGAGTCCAGAAAGACATCAAGGCTGTGGCAGTGGAGCAGAGTGGGAGTACTTCCAGGTTGTCCCGGGCAGAGAGGTGGCATGGGGGCATAGAAACAGAGCTGGGTTTGATTTCACCAGTGGATCTGGAGCTGAAAACTATTTTGCAAGTAAAAATGGGGCAGTTTGTGTTGGCAAAACAGGAAACTCCATCAGGAGGAGCTGGAACTGAAGGCATAAGCCTCCAGTGGAAGGCTGTTGGCAGAGGGCATGGGGCACACTTAAAATGTGCCCAGGGTGTGTTACCTGAGCTTCCAACTGCTCCAGCAGACCCTATGTCTTGGCTTCTGCAGAATCAGGATGATTTTGGGTTGTGGGCTTCTTGCAGGTCTTCCCTTACATCCCCTTCTGTGGGTACCTGTTTCTTCAAACTACAGCAAGTAAATCAGCCTTTGCTGTGTGTTTGTGAACTTGACTTTTCATGGACTTTGTAGATGATTGTTTTCCTGGCAGTGATATAATTGGTTTGTTTTCTCTGTCTGAGTGCATCCGTACAAATCCAGATGTAGAATTACAATACACAGACAGTCATATGAGTAGTTAGATCTACATCCACACTTGCAATAGCTGAAAAGGCTTTCCCTGGCACAGTGCTGTGGTTTCACAATAGATCATGCATGACAAAAGTGGAAAGGAATTCCGTATTTTGGTGCCTTCTCTCCTCTGACATAAAGCCACGTGGAGATCTTCACTGTGTCTGGTTTCTGGTTTTGGCCTTGACTACAGACAACTATCACAGGTCTCAACAATTGTTGTTTCTGGTTCTGAATCCAAAAGTGAGACCCAAGGGAATCAGTTTTCAGCCAAATGCACTCCGTGCTTTCAGTGCTTACATTTACTGGCATTGTTTGTCTCTTGCTGAATGCAATCATACCATCGTTTCTTAAATTCCTTTTTGTTCCCACAGCTACTTTTACTCTCGGTCCCTCTCAAAACTAAGCAAGGTCAGCTGTTCCTGCAGTGCTGGTGTCCCATGGCTCCTAGCACTCGCTGCGGGTAAGGGTGCAGGTCTGCGGTGTGGGAGCTGGAGCAGGAAAGGAGGAGACAGGTTTGGCTTGTTGCCCACAGTGTAAGGAGCAGAGCAGTGTGCCTCAGGAGCAGTGGCAGAGGGAGAGGAAGACTCCCAGGGTAGAAGAGAGAAAAGGGAACACTTCAGTGCATGCTTTGGTGGATATGACAGAAAGATAAAAGCCTGAGAAGGAAGAAAGTGCAAGCAAAGAGCAAGGTAGGTGCAGCGTGCTGGCCTCTGCCTGCCTGGAGGAGGCAGCTGCAGGAACACACATCTGGAAAAATGGAAAAGCTGGACAATATTGTCTTGGCTGACTTCAGAGCTGTCTTAGAGTTTTGCTGTGACTTCTCTGCATCATTTGCAGGACGTAGCAGTGACTGCAATAGCTTGTTTTTACAACAGATCACCAAATACATTCACTTTCAGGAGAGATAAACTGTGCATGAGGCTTCTGCCCAGCTCCTGTTTCCTCTTGCATACCACCAGATGCCTGTTGCAAATAACTGTGGCTGTGATAGAGCCCAGCCTGTGATCAGTTGTCACAGAAAAGCCTGAATATCTTAAGCAAGCGCTTGGTACCTGAGAAGCAATCCCCTATCTCCTGATAGGAAGCTCTGAAACCTTGAGGTGATTATAATGCACCCATGTAAGGTGTGGAACCAACACTTCTGTATCGGTGCAGAGGAGGAGGCATTAAAATGTGTTCTCCAACCATTTCTCACCTATTTTTACAGTGGCAAAGGCTGGACTTTGCAGATGGATTCTTGTCATCCTATAACCTTGTGACAAAGTCTCACCTCGGACTCAGTGTCACGTTGGGCAAAATCAGAGCAGGTATTTTGGAATGGTTGGGGTGACGGCAGGAATTTTTATCAATGATTGCCTTCTCTCTTCTCAGAAGTGAAAAAAAAAAAAAAGAAGCCACAGGATTGCATTCACCACAACTCTGTGTCTGAGCTAATGGTTGTGCTTGAGAGCTTCAGCTCAGGTTGACACTTTTTTTTCCATCCTGAAACACAGGCTGAGATAACTCAGGTCTGCCCACAGCCCACAGCACAAATATTCCTTGAAAGAGCTCCAAGCCTTTCAAGGCTTAGATATCCGTGGCAAGTGTTTGCGTGTGTGTATAATAGTGTGTATCAAACAGGATGTTTATAAAGCTGTTTGAAAATCACAGCCCTATTGAGGTTGCTGCTGGGAAAAAGAAATATTTGGAAAATTACAGAGTTTTAAAAAAACTAGAAAAAAAAGGCAACAAAAAAAGAAAACAAGGAACAGCCAGCACTGGCATTTTTGCATGTGGCTGTTACGCAAGTCTCCTTAGGAATCACCTTTGACACTGGGCTCTTAAAGTCACAGCATCTTGCATAACATGCTTGCACAACAAGCGCTGCACTTCACAGGCAGCAGGTTCAGACCCAAAGCAGCAAGCAGGGACACTGTCTGCAGCCCTCAGTGAGAAACTTCTGAGCTGTTCTGAAATGGAAGGATAGAAAGTAAAGGAGAAAAAAAATCCCCGCAGTACATCAGTCTTGCACGTTTGGCTTTAAGTAAAAGAGATATAAGTAATTATTTCACAATCTGGTCTCTAAGCTTTTATTTACTAAAAAGGATAAATCAATGTCTTTTGTCCAGGAGGATTAACTTGTGCTTCTGCTCAAATCAGGGTAAGACTAAATATCTTCAGTAAGAGAGGCAGATCCTGCCGTGGCAGGGGGATTGGACTAGATGATCTTTTGAGGTCCCTTCCACTCCCTAATGATTCTATGATTCTGTGATTCTAAATTTTAGCTTTGGCTTTAATGGAAACCATTTTTGGTCCTTAATAATTAGAATTAATAGACAAAAAAGGTTCTCCATTCTCTGTTCTGTCTCTGCCCCGTACATCTACACCTTGTCCAAAATATGCGAAATGGTAAGACTCTACTGCTGAGACTTTATTTTCAAGGTCTGAATTCCAAACTCATTTGTCACTTAGAGAAACCTTGTCACCGACTTCCGTAGTGTTTGGATCAAGACCTGTTAAAATAAATCCAGGAAGAACCACTCTGAAATTAGTACATGAAGCTGACAACTGCATCACAGATTGGACTGGACTGAGTATTTGTGTTGTCCTCTTATGTAGCACTTCAAAACCCTGTGATTTTCACTGAAAACCAGCTCTTGGGAAAATAAATGGAGAAGTTTCCAAATACTATAGCTGCTTCAGTATTCATACATAATAAACGCAGCTTCTGTAAATAACTCATTTTATCTGTCAAACATTGTAGACACATACACCACAGTAACTGTCACTGAGGTCGTAAATAAACAATGTGTCTGTCTACACGTTACTTATGTCTGGGGGAAATGAACAGCTACACAAGGAAAACAGTTAAGGAACATATTTTAATTGCAAAATGCAGTGTTGGCGTTGCTATTGCTAATTATTTTAAGTACATCTGAACTTAAAAATACTGTTCATAATTCAATTCAAGATGCAAAAGGGTAATATTCAAGCAAAAATCAGTTAATAATGCATCTAGTTTGTATTTCTTAAATACATTTCTATTCTCAGCCATTCAATTACAAGTCTGAGCACATTTTGATTCTTACCACAGTAGAAAATAGTCCTCCCCTCCAATAAAAAACTAACCTGAAACAACTGTGTGAGCAGAGTTTGGCACTAGGGCACTGGCTGTAATTGATGCTGTAATGGTCCTTGATGTTGTAGCCAGAATCTTTGCAAAATGGTATTTGCAGACTTGGCTCGATTTGATCAGAATCAATGGTGATTTTTCTACATAACCATATAGAGTTCACATTTAGGTTTACAGTGTAGATCCTGACTCTGGTTTAGTCTATGTATGTGCTGAACTATCTGAGAACTCTTGCATGATTTCTGCTAGACAGTCTGTTCTGTACCGCTGTTCTGTATCATTGTGATTGCATTCGGGCACCAGACATAGCAGCAAACTTCTAATGAGTATTAAGAGTCTGCTTTTGACCACTGGAATATCTTTAGTTGTTGAGAAGTGTTCTATACCTTTTCAATAGTCCTTTTTTTCTAGACAACTTTGTCATTCAAAAGACCAATTTCTGAGCCTTTCTTAGAATAATTTGTTTCTTGATGTATGTTTGAAAACAAATCCCAAAACAACCTTCAATCCCTTCTAAATTTATTGTACTTTTGGTGGAAAAATCAAAAGTTCATCAACCAGCTCCATATGGCTGGGGATAACAAGCTTGGTTAGAGTAAAATCAGGTTAAGCTCTGTCTGACCCACAGTAAGAGTAGATCTTATGTTTATAAGTATTATCGTTATTAATTATAGAACTATTATGATTTAGTGATTGTCCTAACCACTAATACTGCCAGAGAAATCTTTTAAAACAAACCAAAAGCTTTGATCAATTCTGGTGATTGGCTAAAATACACCTTTTATATTAATAACTTTTTACTTAAGGTAATGATCCAGAATATTAAGATTTAAGACTTCAAGACTATTAAAGTAATAGCTAATGATGATGAAATTCAGCCTTTAGAAAATTCTGTGGATCTCTTGGCAACTTATGAACAAGCAGCATTTGACCCTACATGCTTTGCTAAAATGTGCTAAAATACCACAATAAAAGGACTAAGGTGAGTTTAATCCTAAAATAATTAAATCTTTCTTTGAAAAGAAATATCTGCTGCTGCCGGTATGCATGTATCAAGAATCTATTGTGTGCCTCCATGTTATTTTCCTTGCTGGAAAATACTAGAAAGCATGTATGATCTATGTGGAGCTCTTGTTGCGGGATTTTAATGGCACAGCTACAAGAAAAATTCCTGTGCAGACACCTCTTGTTAACAGCCCTTCCATAGGTGCTTAAGATCAAATTAACTGTTCTGAAGTCCAAATTAAAGTCAAATCTGATGTGAGCCAATTTACTCTGCACAACAATCACAGGCAACGAAAAGTGTTCTGCTAGATTGCTGTTTAAATCAGATCGCTATAGCTCCCTTGGTGGGAAAGTAGTGTGGAATAACAATGGCCAGCAGCTAAATGTAGTTTAATTATTGGGTTTACATATTGGTTAGTTCTTGCATTGTTTAAAGAGAAACATTTTCCAGACAGGTGTACAATGTCTGGCCAGTGTTAGAAATCATTCTAAAAAGCTGGAGGAATAATAGATTGATGATCTTACACATTTAAATTAAGCGAGGTCTGATTGTTGAATGTTGAAGGGTGGTGAGTTCATTTCCATTGAGGGCTGACATTTTGTCCTTTCTGCATTGTTAGTGGTATAATGCATACAGAAACATGGTGATGAAAAGCCTGGAGACTCTGGAGTTTGAAAGTAAAGCTTCCTTAGAGTTGGAATATCTGTTGTTCACAGGGCATTTTTTTTCTGGTTGAAGCCACATGATAAATTTGAGGCCCTCCATTTAATATTTACAAACCGAAGGAAAAGAGAACTGATAAGATGTCAGTCCATTTTTATCTTTCATCTATCCATTAGGCTTTCTCATAACGGAAAGATACTCCAGGTTGCTGAATATAAGGTGGTGTAGGGTGTCGTTGTTCCAGTACTGCACTCCAAGTTCCTCCTTTTGTATCGTTAACAGCAAAATTCCGTATCACATCGTTGTTTGATATGAAATTGCTTGATAGGGTGTGATGACACATTCATATTATGTTAGCAGCATAATTTTACTGCTCCATTTTTTTAAACCATTTGCAAAAGTGCCTGAAATGTGTGCATTATAAAATAGGGTCATTACAGCTATGGTTGGATTGGCATTTCAGTAATAAACCCTTTGTAGAGGGTTAGATGTTAATGCAAATCTTTTATCATTATAAATATGTATCAGTCAGCAACAATATGGAGTGAATTCAATAAGTGGACACTAGAAAACCTGATTTGCTGAATGCTGATACTGTGGCTCTCAAAACCTTGACATCATGCCACTGAGATGTTTGCTAGGAGTGGGGCAAGTCGAGAATGTAGTTGTTGCTTGGCTGAGGGACGAATGCTGCTCACAGATCATCCAGCACAGTAGGTCAGGTGGATATATACTGAGTTTAGAGGGAAGGAGGTTAATATGAATTGCTGTCTTTTAAGAGTAGCCTCAGCCTATGCCTCTATATTTTATACATGTCAAAGCCCATCTCATTATGGGCCTCTGTGGCATCAAGCATTCCTCAAGTATCATAGTATCACAGTAGCACAGTAATGGTGAAGCTGGAAAAGACCTTAAAGATCATCCAGTCCAACCTAAATCCAACTAAACCAAATAAACCTAATATCTAATATCTAGATCATGCCACTCAGTACTTCATCCAGACTAACCTTGAACAACTCCAGAGATGGTGACTCGACCACCTCCATGGGCATCCCATTCCAAAATCGAATCACTCTTTCAGTGAAAAACTTTTTCCTAATGTCAAGTATAAACCTCTCCCAACGTGAAGCCTTTTGCCATAAATATGAGTGTCTCCCAGTAAAACTGATACTACGCATTGTGCCCTGCTTCAGAAGATCTCCTGGTTGCAAAGAGGGGGCTAAATGTTTATCTGAGGTTTGGATGTGAAGTAGCCAAGTGGAAATCTGAAGAACCCTTCCAGGTGTAGGTCTCTGACAGTAGAATCTCATATATTGTCCCCTATAGATTTCCCTTTTCTCCCTGAGGCAGGGGATGAAAGAAGCAATTGCCTCAGCCTCAGCACCAACACTTAAAAAACCTTAATTAAAAAAATTTATTGGTTGTATTGACTTAGTTTTCATCAAAATTTAGACCTTTAGATGTCCATCTTTGGAATACCTGTTAGAAACTCAGGAGGGATGTCGCATGGCTGGAGATCTGAAGACAAGCTCACAAAAACTGTTACTGTGCAGGTGAAGTGGAGAAAGGGCATGGCCATGGATCCTGCCTTCAAAGGATCATGAATAACGGAGATCAATAGACATTTGGACGAATAGTCATTCTGTTAAGAATTAGTATCACATATATACGCCTGTTCAGTAATTATAGATTTTATGTCATCAGGATATGGGTCTCCCTTTCTGCTGAGTTTCACTAATTCTGTTTTATACTCTGTCTCTGACACCAGATAGTAAACTCACAAAAACGTGTTTGTACAGGCACATACTTCATTGTCATTTAATAGTGCCTTTTGTACCTGGTGCTGTAGCCTTCTGCCTTCTGTGGTGTGATCCCATAGCACTGGGCATGGTAAGACTCGTGACAGTATTTTTTTCTGCTCATAGACTTCATGGTTTTCTGCATCATTTTCATACAGCGGTGTTGCCTCCAGTTGAGAAACATCTAATACACATGGCTTCTGACTGTGTGCTAAGCTCTATGTCACTCTGGGACCAAAGAGGGTTCATAAAGGAACCATGAATAAGCAAAGTCCATGCCTTCCTGTATGTGCATTACCACATCAAATGGTAAAACTTAATCTGTTTGTACACTCTGCTTTTCTTCTAGAAAGGCTTTGGCAGGGGAAGCACATGCCCTAAGTAGGCACCAGGTGAAAACACAAATGGCATGTCTCCTTTTCAGTTTGTTTAAATTTAGAATAGTGTTGGATGGCTTTTTGGATGTTTGTTCACTCGATAGGCACATAAGTCATATCTGTCTGTATGGTCTATTTACTTTTTAGGTCATATTTGACACATATATGTGTTACTCCAGGAGTGTAATCACTCAACATGTTGCTGGTTTCAGGAAATTCTTTTTATACTCAAGTCCTTGTGAATTGAGTTAAATGGCTAAAAGATCAATTTGTTGTGGAAAATACACAAAAAGGATAGATTCAGGGATATCATGCCTTTAAGTAAACCGTGAGAACCAAGGAGATGGTTCTGTGTTATATTTCTGTCTGGAAGGCCAAATGTTCCAGGGGTTTGAGCCAGTCCTCATGTCCTGTCCCTAAATTTAGGGAGCTCAAATTAGTGAGGTCCTTCTAATGCTGATGTTGATAAGCCCAACATCTGAGGTACTGGCACTTTGTGAGCTGCTATTATTGAAACCTGTAGTTTAAATGAAGTAATTTCCTATGTTGGAAAGGAACAGAGCATTTCTAAAATTCTAATACAGTAGTGTATATATGGAAAATCTATAGGTGTTCTTGATGAATAGCAATGCACTCTGTCAGCAAAGAATCAACACAGAAAAATTAGGTCACAGCAGCTTGCTTGCTCTTTACACTGTCACGGTTGATTGGTTATTCTCATCACCCTTTGTTTAAAATCATTTCAGAATTAATTGGCGTTCATTAACGCAAGTCTTTGTAGCAGAATTGCAGAAACAGTCATTAATGTAGCTAATAAACATAAAAAAGAAAAAAGGATCCTATTACCAGGTCCCTACAGGCTGTTAACTAACATTTTGAATAAGAATACATAAACATAAATTAAACATTTTTACAAACTGCTAAGGATGTGGGAATTTAGCTTGGTGGTCTGTAGCAGTGCTTTGAACCAATTTGTTCTATTACGTTGATTTTTTAAGGTTTCCACTATGAAGATAGTGGTCCTGATTAGCTCAGATTTTTGCTGCAGTCATGCAGGTTTCTGCCTCTGCCAGCTACTACAGATAGTAGTACAGATAGATACTCTGATCTTTCTCCCCTGAATTCAGTGAGTGTTTTTCTTGAGGAGTGTCAAGGCTCAGGTTTCTTATGCGATGCTTTCAGAAGAAACAGAGCAAACTTAGAAGCAGTAAGTTGTATCTGAGGGCCCAACAGTAGATTCTGACTGGAACACTTCATTTGTGTGGGTGAAGGTTAGTGCTCCACAATCTTAATTTTCATGTCGCCCCATATCAGACCACTCTCACACGTGCTGTGTTCATTACAGGTTGCCCCTCATTGGGGCCATTGCCCATGTGTGATAGACTGTGCAAGTTAGAAGGCTCTAAATAACCCCTCCGCCCCCAGCCATTTTCAAGCGTAGTTTAGAGGGTAGTGGTTGAATGCAGCACACAGAGGAAAAGTCACCTGGAGCATTCTGCTTGACCCCTTGCAGGGGAGTGCAGCAGATCGCAGTGCTGTGGTGCAGGGTAAGTGCTGAGTTGTTGAAGAAGACACTCTTATCCCTGTGTTCACAGCTATTTGTCACTCAGAATAATGAGATGGTGTTTTTACTGCCTAATTCCACATGGAAGGGAACTGTGGCTTTTCAAAGGGTGATGAAAGCGGCCACGGTACTGGACATGCAGCAGAAGGTCCTGCTGCAAGCTCTGGCTGCCACTCTGGAAGCTCCTTCCAGCTGCATGACAGCTTCTTGCTGCCCATTTGTTTGGAGGAGCTGGAAGAAGCGGCCAGGCTGGCTGTTGCACCCAGCCGTTCTGCACCTGCACTGGGCTGGCACAGCTGCCTCATGGGCACCGATCTGCTCCCCTGAGAGGGTGCAGGACACCTGAGTCCCAGATACACAGGCGTGATGAGGTTCCTTAGCAGCCAAGTGAGCATGGCCAGGGAATGAATGAAAGGAAATGCCAAATTATTTATCACGGAATGTTGTAGACTTTGAAATGGAGCCCTAGTGAGGGGCAATTGGAAAATGTGTCCCCTACTATTTAATTTTCTCCTGTCTTTACTACAGCTTAGCCCATAGAAAGAGGCTAATTTGCCAATGAACTACCTAATGCAGTTAGCTGTTGTTATTTGAGGGCACTGCAATACCTGAACAGTACTGACTGATGTACTTTGGGTAAATGGAGACTGTCCATGTTGATGCAGTCTTGGCACACACAGTAAGTTACAAAAGCATTTGAAATACAAAATCAACTAGACAAATATATTGCTTTGTGTGTCTGACTCCTGATACAAGGTGTCTGTATATGTTCTGACATGTGCAGAGAAAGAAACATGAGTGCTTGCCAGTGATCCATATACATTACCTTTTGTACTGTACGATTTCAAACAATCCAAGCCTTACACAGGGTACAGTTGGTAAAGGGACAAAGAAATAGATTTACCCCTACAATTAAAATATAATAACAGAAAGACTAAAAATTGTTTTAGCCTGACTTTTGTTTATTGACTAGAACATATAAATGGCTTTAGGCACTACTAAACAATAAAAAAAAATGTGGCTCACTCTTGGGTCTTTTATCCATTTTAATTTATTTTGATGTTGCATGCAGTTTCTGAATATCTTTTGTGGGTTGTAATAAAATAGCCGCAGTGCAATTTTGCATGTATGTCAAGCGGTGCGTGACCTGATATGCAAATTTAATACCAAGGTGCCAAAACTGAATTCATAATGTTTCACATCTACAGAGCTGTTTAAGGCAGTTTAGAAATCAATGAATATGTAATATGAAGGTGATAAGACCTAAATAAAACCCCTATTTATCTACTATGAAAAGTATTTATACACAGAATATTTAGCACAAGCAGAAAATGGACAGAGTTTCCAATTATACGGTTTGCATAAACAAATGTTGAACCATGTGCTTAGAATAGATAATAACAGAGCTAGTTGCTTTGCATTATATTTTAGAAATGTTTACAGATGTCTCTCTCTTAGTGTATATATAAAATGAAACACTAAACTGAAGCAGCTTTTGAAGAAAATCTCTTTGAGGTCTCCTATTTATTTTTAATTTACAGTATATGGGGTGCTTCATTATAGGGTTCTGTTACCGGTTTTCAGGTTATTACAGATCAGTGAAATCAGATACACTTTTGTGAAGGCTTGTAGTTTATGGTGAAATAAGGGACATAAATTCAACTAGTAATAAATAGGAATCAAATGCTTTCCATCTGCTTACCTTTAAAAACACACTAGATTTAATTTGGGAAGCATTTCAGTTTTTGAGATCTTTTCCTGAATTGATGAACTGATTATTTCTATTGTTTTGTCCCAAAAGTTAATCTAATCAAGTTTCAGGAGTTTACCAAATGATACTCGTGAATTAGATTGGCCTTTCATTCAGCATGTGGAGATGGACTGGGAATCCAAATCGTGATTGATGGCAATCAGTCCCAGCTCCACCACTGAAAATACAGACTGTCTCCCCACGGAGAAAGAGGCAGTATGTGTGTTTGATTGGCTGGCAGCATTGTCTTACAGCACCCTGCCAGTCAGCACAGAGAGACATTTATATCTCTTGGCTTGAAATAAGTTGCTACAGTAATGACTACCAATGTGTTGAGCAATCAAGAAAAATGTAGGGGTGCACCAGGTTTTGAAAACTGTCCATCATGCCATATGTGTGCTGCTGATATTTGGAAGAGATTTTGCATCCGCCTTGCTAGAGGCCAAGGTCCATCACAAGCAAAGCCAGAGCACTAGACTGACAGATTAAGTAATGATTTGAAATAGGAACTAATTACTCTTGGGTTTTCTGTAAAAAACTAGAGAAAATTCAACGTCCAAAAGCGTACACTTCTCTTTTTTTCACATTAGACCTTAAATCAGCTTAGATGTAGTTTTCTAGTGTTGGTCAACAGCCTGTTGACTTAACATCTTGAGCCTCAACAAGGGCTTACAGTTCCCAACGTATTAGAACACCTTCTTTGTCTGATCAGATACGAATGGGCAGAACAGGGAGGTAGATAATAATGAAGAAGATCTTAGGTTTTGTGCCTTGTGTGGCTACTACCCCGTGAAATTGCTGCATCCCTTTGAGAAATGAGTGATGGGGTCATTTTTGTTTCGGCATGAGGGATTGTCTACATTTCTTCAGCAGGTGGAGAACCATTCATTTTTATGAAGTTGTCTTTGGCATGTGCCACTTTTTATTAATAAGAGATTGTATAAAAAAATAGTAGCCAGCATACTGTAAGTGTTTTACTTGTCTGGGACTCAGTTTGGTGCAAAAGCATCATGTTAATTCTCTGTACCAAATGCACTGCAATTAGCTTTCTTCAACTGAGGGGATGGTGACACATTCCTTGGAGTGGAGGACATCTGATTTTCCCCTGCTCAGAGGTACCCTATAAGACATTTATTTTAAGAGGATCCATAAATGGAAATATTCCTCTAGTTCTCTTCATAAAATTATTTTGCATTGTCTTCATGGTCCTGAGGAATTCTGAGCTCTCACAAGAGACCACATCCTTTCCTGTCCTGAAAGAAACCTGCAGTCAAGGGTGCATCCTGGCTCCACACTGCAGAGAGATTTACCTTTGTCTTCTGCTGGGACGCTGTGTAGTTGTAGGAACTGTGTTGTTGTGTTCCCCTTAAGCTGTTCCAACACATCCCCTGAAGGGACTGAAAGAAATTTAAGAACTGATATAATAAATACATATGGTTTAGTAAATAGGTGACATGGAATATATTGGGCTTTTCCAAACTGAAATGAAACATACAGCATCCTCAGGAATATTTCTAGTTCTTAAATCTTTTTCTGAAACATAATGTTATATTATTTAAGGTTATCATTAAAATTAATGGGCATTATTTGATTCCCTGGAATTATGCTTTTGTTCTCAGTTATGCTTTTTCCTTTCTGACTTGGGGGTTTTTTTGCTTTTTGAAAGACAGAATTTTCCACAACATGCGAATTGTCATTCCTAACCAAGTCACAGGGCACAGACAATGTTGTAATAAGCACATTGGGTTATTTTTCCTCAGAATCATAGTCTTCCTCTTCAGCCTCATTCGCAAAGCATGGAGAAGAATGACAGGAAGAGTTGGTGTTGCTGGAGACCACCACTTTCCTTTGTGCAAATTCTGGGTTCCCACCAGAGTCTTTGGGCTGTAACAGTGACTTGAGCTGTAAGAATTGTTTGTTCCTGGGTGCAACTTTGAGGTTAGATGAAAACTCCATCCTCAGCACCCAAACAGACAGTGGGTTTTCATTGAGCTGAGCTACTTAAATTTCTCTGTGCAAATCCTAAGGCAGCTGATGATGTGTGGCTTTGAATTTTTCATCAATTTTGGACGAGCAGTTGAACATGAATCTACAGTACGATGGCTGATTTGTCAGTGCTTCTACAAATAAATGGGCAGTCTTAGCCTATCGGTGGGAACTGAGACCTGATCATCTGACACATGGTTTCCCATGGGATTATTTCTTGTGCAGGCAAAGGTGCAATGCACCTTTATACTGGGGTTGGAGTAAGGACTAGAGCTGCCAGTTAATTGAAGCTTAGACTCTGCGATGTTCATTTTGATGTTCTTTTCTGTGACGTTCATTTTGTCATCCTGGATTATTGTCTGCTTTGCTATTGAGTTATTATCTAAACTAATAATTAGGGAGAGTGATCTCCTTTAGAAAATATTCCTAAAATTTGGAGTATTTTTGTGTTACAGATTTGCTTTAGTGACAGTTTTGCTGCTTTGGCGGATATCCATCCAGGAAAACTGTATTAATAGAGAAAGCATTCAGTACTTAAACCCCTAATTTTCTTGGCAGCTTAGATGTCTTTATTTGTGATTTTTCTGTCCACATCTTTTAATCAGTTTCATGCTGTGAAATCTGCCATTTTTACCATGACCAACCCATGAAATTTGTCATTGCCATTCCTGAGATTTGCATGGGCTCTGCTTTCTGATTAGCAGCAAAGTTCACAAGTGTATGTTTTATTTGCACGGATTGCTGCTCTCCAAGAAATGCATGGCCTCTTCATCTGGCCCTGGAACTAGGCCGCATCCCAAGGCTTAATATTTCAAATATTAGGGAATGCTTATTTCAACTTGAGTTATGCTCCTTTCTGAAACTGATTCGTGGGTTAGGCAGCATGTTGCTGGCAGTTGACCTCACCTTAATTCCTGGGCTTCACCACCTTTGTTTTGCAACATGCTTATATTTTCTCTGTTTTGGCATATAGGGAAGCAGCACAAGCTGTCTTGAGTTGATGCAGAAAAGAATTCAGATGCTTTAAGAGTGTGCCATGCAGCAAAGCAGATTACTGTAACAGGCTCAGCTATGGTTGGAATCCACAATTTGGAGGGCAAAATCAGTAGGAGAAAGTGAGGCTCTTAGTATTTGATATATAGTAATTGTATAGTGAATTACACTGATACATAGCACATTATATTTTTATCACTGAAGCACTGTCTTATGATGTTTTTGGCCCAGCAAGAGATCGAGTGTTCCATTTAACAATGAGAAGATATTCTGACTTTTATTTAAAAAAAAAAAAAAGGTTTGGCTTTATTTAAGTGTGTGGTCAGAATAAATTCATTTACTCTTACTGGAAGAATACTTATCATGATGGATTCATGTGGTACCCGTGTGCTCATCACGTGCTCTTTTTTTATACACATCCCTCTAATTCCATTTCAGTGCCACTTTAATTTAGTGTTAGTTAATGGACTCCACATAAAAGTTGCTCATTTTTTATCTGGATTCTCCTGACTAAATTTGTGATGTTTAGAACTGCCGAGCTGGAGAGGAGGGCACTAAATAGCAGCACTTTGAAAAATTAACAGAATTATCTTCCTTTTTGCCTGTTGACTCCCTTTTACTGCTTTACAAATTAATAAGCAAAACAATAAGGGGATAGAGATTAGTCACAAAAAATGAAAAACATTGTTGGAAGAGCCTGTGCAGCTTACCTGTGCATGCAAGTCATAGTGATTCTTGAGCAGCATGGGGCATATACCAATAAATCCTGGTGGACACAGCAGAACAAGAATGATAAAGCCACCAGTTCAGTACAGGAAAGGGGCTTATAGTAGGAGTCCACCTCCCAGTGCTTTCTGTAGCTGTCAGAAGTAAACTCTTGCCAAGGCTGAATTAGAAGCCTAACTGCCCAAATTATATGATCTCATTTCTGGAGACATCTGCTTACCTTGCACACGCACATAAAGGTAAGGTGATGTTGGGAATATCTCCTTATATGTGAAATCCACAGACATCCATCTGGAGTTACGCAGGATTTTTAGGTGTAACCTAGGTTTCATCCAGACATTGAAGACCTGAAATCATTAGGATGTTTTTCCATTAACTTCTAGGGTTTGGCTAAGGCCAGATGGGACCACAGTGTGGTGTGAGACAGCCCTACGTAAGCCAAGGTAGAAAAGATCCATTACAATAGCCAGTCAAGAAAGGAAAACACTTCAATGACTAAATTGGCTCCAGTTGTTTATTTTCTATTATTTATTATCCCATAAAAAGGCTCTGTCCAATAAGACTTGAGCTGAATTTTCATAGGGTGTTTTAAACAAAAGTGGCTTCATGTCAAATCTATGCTGGAAAGGTCAACATTAGTTTACATCAAAGGTTTGGGTTGTTGAGAAACAATAACATAAGGTCATAATTCCAGCGTGTTTGAAGAGCTGCAATGAGCAGTTTGCCAGAGATTCGATCTCTGGTAAACAAGCCCCTCTAGGCTCACTTGGAAAAGCTTGTGAATGCACTGATGCTCCTTGCCCATTAGGTCCATGATGAAAAGTTGCCAGTGTTCACATGCAAAGTTTGATTCTTGTTTCTTTCTCTCTCTCTTTCTCTCTCTCTTTCTCTCCCTTTCTCTCTCTTTCTCTTTTTTTTTTTTCAATATATTTTTGATCTTACAAGTTAAATGACATGGATAAAAATGACAAAATAGTGGAAAGAAGGGAAGGAGGTAAGAGGAAAGGGTCATGGTGTGTAGACCGCAGCTTGATCTAGCTTTACGTGTGTATGGTGCAGCTGAAAGTTGCAATAAAAGTTGGTGTTCGTAAGGGGCCTTTTAAAAAACATGGGATAAACTACAGGCTGGAGCCCCTTTGCATCAGGTTCAGAACAGGTCAGAACTGAAAGCTTCCCTCAATAAGGGAGGAGGAAGCCCTTGCTTAGCTGAGAGCTGGCTCTCTGAAGTGCCAGGCCAGCACCTTTGTCCAAACCTAGAAAGAGCCAGCTTGGTCCTTTCTGAAGATTGCAAGTGACTGGCAGTTGTGGGCTGGTGTGTCCCAGCCTATGGTGGCCCCTTTTTTTCAGAGGGTAGAGGGTGCATGCCTTACTACAGATTTGTCTGTGCTCTCATTGCTCTGGGGTGGTGGAACAAGTGAGCCAAGTGCTCAGGCAGGACCAGGTGAAGGCCCTTCCCCTACTTCATGTGGTCAAGATCTCATTCAGGGTTGCTGAAGAGTAGCATTTCCCTCACCTCTGATTACCTTTCAGTTTCTTGGAGACTACTGAAATGTTAAAAGGAACCTGTCTGACACCAGTAGTGCAGCTGTTTGTCAGGCTTTAGGAATCCATGTGTCCTTGCACATTTGGTTCTTAGGGTGATGTCATCTCCATGCTTCCACACACATGGAAACTATAACATCTCATTACAGATGGAGGAGCCCAGTGATGAACTTGCTAAGGAAGGTCATCCAATCCCATGCAGTTGAAAAAACACCTTTATAAAAAAGAAAGCAACCACCTTTGTAGAAAAGAAAGCAAGAACAATAGAGTTGTGCTGTGGTATTTAACTCTGAGTGAACTTTGTGAGCCTCCATTATTGGGGTGGAATATTGAGCCTTGGGGGCTTGTTGAAGCCCTAGAGTCCCTTAGGATCAAGTGACAGACCTTATTTTGAGAGTATCCAGTAATTACCCAAATCCTTTGCGTACTGTTACTCACAGTTCTGATTTTTACTCTAACGTTGCAAGTGGTACTAATTTTTAAGTTTCTTCCCAGACTTCTGTTCATTATTCCTCAGTGATGTGCTAATTAGAGCAGCCAAATGCTACAAATGAGTCTGTGTTTGCGATTTTTCAAGGACTGGAGTCTAATAATTTTCTCCACCACTATAAAGATGTCATGAGGTAATGTGTAAAGTTATGCCATGGGAAACCAAACAGAGAGAGAGGGAGATAAAGCATTCAAGAGCGTCTGATTTACCTCCTCTGAATATAGTCTTGTACTTGGGGCTAG
Source organism: Upupa epops (assembly GCA_013397515.1). NCBI lineage: Eukaryota > Metazoa > Chordata > Aves > Bucerotiformes > Upupidae > Upupa > Upupa epops. The sequence goes on along the minus strand of VZRI01010676.1, from coordinate 555,391 downwards.
AATAGCTGGTGCTCTGCAGCCTTGCGCTTTCCTTTGCATCAGTGCTTTTTCCCTCCTAAGAAAGAGACATACTTTAATACTCATAAACATTTATTTAATCATTTGAGTCTGGGAAGGGGCACCTCCAGAAAGGCTCCATACACATGTCTGGTCTTGGGAACAGCCAATAAACAAAGTCTGCTGTTACCCTGCCAAAACACAAGATCCACCTAACGAGACAAAAATCTATGAAAAGGGAGATGCCCAAAGAAAATACATGGATTCACTCTCTCTTCCTCTAAATACCTTCCACTATAAAGCAGAAATGATCTGTTTTCTTTTACAAACAAGCATTCCAAAGTAGAGACGCTTTTCTTGCAAGCCTGGCACTATTGTTTTAAAGCAGCCCTGTGATACGCAGTAACTCCAACAGACGTGGGAAAGCACAGGAGAAGGGAATTCTTCTATCTGAAGCTAGATTTAATTCCTTCTAGTGCGATTCATCCTACCAGATTTTAGTCACTTAATGTAAAGCATTTTGTCCAAGTTTAGTGAGTAGAGTTGGTGAGAGATCTTACCTGCCTTGATAGTCTGTTTTGGAATGACATTTCACTGTATTTTGACCTAGTTACTATACTTTCCAGTCAGGGTTACAGTGTCAGGTGTGTTTACTCATGGGACATGGTAGGATCTGGTCCCCAAAAGGCCCCTGGTTAGTGGGATTTATCGGTGCTTAACCTGACAGTCCAGAGCAGCTTTGTGCACATACCCAGTTCTTTTAGAGGTTTTTTTTTTAGCAGGGAGATGTTCAATGCCTCAACATAGCATGCAGGCTTCACGTTTACCCTGTGCTAGAGTGTTGTACCTAACAGACACAATAGTAAAACTATTTGCTCATCCACTCATGCACTGAACAAAGCCATCCTGAAACAAGTCATCCTGCTCTTCCAAAAATTGCTTTCTTCAGCAGTTTAGGATTGAAAACTCTCCTCTCCACTACCCTTTTTTGTCTGTTCTTTGATGCTTTATAAAAGGGTTCAAAATCTGTTCTATAACACTATTTGACTAGATCTATGATGATGTATGCCAGAACATGTCAAAATAATTGTGTGGTGACTATTCTGGGTTAAGGAGAATCATATTTAATGTTACTAATTTTCACATTATTTCACCCATAAAAATCTTTCTAGCAGCAAAAGTTTTATTGCACTGTATTTCAGAGTCTCTAATTTATTCATGGGATAAATGTTTCATGTAATGAATTTTCTAGTAAATGTATTCTGAAATTCATGCAGAAGCAGGACCACTGTAAAACTGCACACAGTCATGCTAAAAGAGATGGATTTCCCCACTGGAAAGTTTGGAGGGCAAACCCTGTGGCTTCCTGCCCTCATAACCCTAGTTTCTTCTTTTATTAATGTTTTGTAGGACATTAATAGCTTTATTATAAAAATGCTACACGTCAGTTTTTGAGTTGGGTTATATGGGCAGTCCTTTGCATTAACAGAGCATTATTAAGCACAATGCTTTCTTTGGTCATGAGGCTTCACCATGTTGTTAGTGTTTAGACCGGATTGTCTTTGTTCCTGTTTCACATCTTGGCACTAGCGGTTAGGGAGCAGAAGGTCTTGAAATTGTGGAATGAGGTACTGTTACAGACATGCATAGCATTTGAAGAAGAGGAGGGGAACAGCTCTGTAGAGACCAGTCCTGCTGCCTTTTGCTTGATGTCCTGGTTTTCTTGTGCTAAAAATTGGCACCCTTATGAGGTAACATCTATGGAGTAGCACATAGATCATAAGGGCATATATTGATGACCTCAGGTTTCTCAATGAGTCCATGTTATGTCATTTGGCTATATAGTGTCCCTTGCTACATACACCAGGTACCGAATGCAGTGTTTCTAGCAATCTAGAATTCCTCACACTCCCACAGCAGAGAAGTAAGCCACAGATGCTCCTCAAATGCCTCGCCTTTTGACGCCAGACAGAATTCCTTACCTTAGAGTTTAAGCCTCTTGATTGTTACTAAGAAGGCCTCTCTAAGTGTGCTGTGCTGTGTCGGTGAATATACTACGCATAAAACTAGAATAATAAAGTGATGTCACAGGGACAGTTATTCTCAAGCCAAGTAAGTTCTAGGGACAAATTCACCTCCATCAAGGTGGTCATTAACAACTTGCAGCAAAGCAGATCTATCCTACTGCCATGTCATATAAAATACACACAGTGACCAACATTAACATAGTCTTAGCTATAGCTACCTCTCTGTACAAAAGTCACAGCTGCGTGTTTCTAACTCTAGATATGAGAAAACGCTGAAGTGACACTATTAATAAAATGTCTATTTAACAAGGATCAAAATAATAACAAATGAGGGATCAGATCCTAAACTGCAGTTAATCGATGTCAGTGATACTGGTTCACCTTATCAGCAATTTTACAGTCCACTGTTCCTAATTAGTTACAGCGCTGCATCATAATCTCCAATACCGTCCAGGCAAACATCCTGCAGTAATCAGAAAAAAGAAGCATTACCAGTCTGAGGTGAGTGGAGTGGACATCTGTAATCTGAATGGGTATAGTCTCCCAATGTCATTTCTTTAAGGCAGCTTCTTAAATAAATGAGGTAACTGTAGCCTATTCCAAGCCTCTGTTTTAATATTCTTTTTAGGGTATGGAAATTGTAGGATGTGAATCTCTGAGTGACCAGATGCATAGGAGCAGGTATTAAACTGCTACAATCTAATTGATATATGCTGCCATCAGTTCTGACCCAGGTAATAGCACAGCTAAAACAATTTCGAGTGGGTTGAAACATCCCTGGAGTACTTACTGCAGTGATATAAAAATCTTGAAGCGATGTGTCTTAAGACCTGTAAATCATGTTAGACTTAATGAAACCTTCTGCAAGAGTATTCTGTATCTATGATGCATTCAGCTGCAGTCTGGTGACATTTTGTGTCTGGTTTTAAGAATTATGTAAACTTTTGATGATGTGCTATAGCTGATAGGCCTGAAAAATAAGGATTGCTTTTTAATGGTTCATTTTTGTGGAGATCCTGATAATTGCAAAGGAAATTCCTGAGACCCAATGTATTTCATCCTACCTAATGTTTTGATTTCTTTTGCCCAGAGGAATTTTTCCTTATGAAAACTCTGAAACCAGAGATGTGTCTGTTGTGTACACAATATCTGTTTCAGCTGGTTTGGTACAATTGAGTCAGACCAACCTCATACTCGTGTTGCTTCAGTACATAAAATTTATCTGCCTTATATTTACCAGTGAGCTATAAATGTTGTCCTTTGGAAGGGAAGTTGCTAGATAATGACACGAGAAAGATAACAGGTGAGACTGCAGACACATAGGCACACATTCTTCCCTCCATATGCACACATAAATCCTTCTGACATTAATGAAGACAACATGCATGTAGTGAAAAGCAGACAAGACTCCATAATAAAAGTTAAGCAATGTAAACCACTTAAAACGCCATATCAGACTCTCTGTTTTCAAATATTTTCTCATCATTATTACTGTGCCTAACATATGCAAAGGTCTTAATCTCTTATAAATTAGGGCTGTGCTATGAATTTTCCTGGTTTATAATTCCACAGTGGTTGGTAGAAGCTTACTGCTGGAAGATAAACGAATTCTGCTATGGTATTCCAGACTATACCTGGACTAGATGAGTTCAGCAGTTCCAGGGAGCTTTGTTTTGTTTAGTTTCAGAGCTCGTGGCTGAGACCTGTACTTCACTCTAAGGTGCACTCCTGCCCAGTGTTTTCAAGTATGTTGGGCAGTTTCAAATGCTTTTTTTAAAAGGGAGTGGGACAGGCTAAAGGACCCTAAGAAGAGACTGAGTTTCACAGAAAACATTCAGCTGTTTTGAAACTCAAATTGGACTTCCTCTCATTAAGCCTCGCAGACCAATAATCATTTTGAAAAATGTGGTTTGTAATGCCCAAAGTCCTTCCTGCATTTGCAATCAACCATTTATCAAAGTGGATGTTGTCACTGACAAGCACTTAAAAACCCCAAACAAAACACAAGTTCTTTCTCAAAACATCATGAGGCTGGCGTAGTTATCATGACATTTAAAAAAGTAATAAGGTCTTACGTGATCTTGTTTGCTTTTTCTGGTTTTCAAATGAATAAGGGTAACACTCTGAACCTTTTCTCAGCGACTATAAGCCGGAAAGCTTTTAAATACATTGAAATTACATTCTTTTTTGTGAATAAATCGTGTAGTAACTTCGACTTCAGGAGAAGCACCATAATGTCTCAAAACTCTGTGTAAATCTGGTGAGCCAGCACAGTTTCTTCCAAGTCAGTAGATTTATTCTAATCCTTGCTAGATAAAGGTAAATACCTTTAAAAAAGAAAAGTTGTTTCTACTTTAAAAATGTGAAGGTCCTTACTCCTGTAGTTGGTCTAGAAGTGAACAGATACTGCTTGATTCCATAAATGTTTTGTTTCATAAAAGGTCTCAGAATGCATCTTTTTCTCTATAATTTCTTTAATCTTAATGAACCTAGTGTTGAGTTTAATCACGTAACCCAAAAGCTCTTGCACCCTCAGCTGTTCTGAAAGGAACTGGCGTTCATGTACAGCGTGGACTTCAGAGGGCAAGATATGGTAAGAAGCTGTTATTTAATGGAAGCAAATATTTTGAGCAGAAATCTTTCCAGCCCTAAAATATTAAGCTTCATAAAAGCAAAGCCCATATTTAGTTCTTGAGTGCCTTACTGAACTGTGTCTTTTTGAACCCTTTAGAAAGTTTAAACCATTAGCTCACATAACTGACATCTTGTCAGAAGTTTTTTCTCTTGTTTTCTGCTCATGGACTTTAGAAACAGGGTCTGGCTGTACTGCACTGAATCTGGAGGGGTCAGAAGAGGGAAGAAGGTAAAGCTGTGGAGCCCAAGGTCAGATGGGTTTTCCTGTATCAGTAGAGAGCTGAGCTCTGTTGGTTTCTCACTCTGTGCCTGGCTTGGGCTCTGCCTCTTCTGTGGTCTCCAGGCAGGACAATGGCTGTCCTTCTGCTGGTGGCTCTCCCTGAGTGACATCCTGGGGTGCTCTGGCTCATGCAATGGATTCAGCACGTAGTAGAGCTTGTTTGGCATTGTGGGGTAGTTAGAGCACTGGGTGTTCTGCTGTGGGTCTATGCCCAGCTGTGACTCTAGTAACTGAGACAGCTTTTAGTTGGAAACAAAAGTACAGTTTGTATTAATACTATGTGAAAATGCTTAGAAAGAGGGGGCATTAGACCAATCCACATGCATTTCCATCTCACCACAGGGCTTATTATCCCCTTGGAGCAATCCAGGCTGGCCTAATTCCTTTAGTCACCTTCTGTATATGTAAAAGTCGATACAGAAATCTGATTCCCCTGAGCAGTTCCTACTCTGAAGAGAAAGCCTCATTCTAAGCAGCAATGGGTTTATGTTGCTGGCCGTTCTGGGTGAAACCTGTCAAGTATGCTTACTGGGGATGACACCGTTGGCTCTCAGTGTATCGGCATACTGTGCTGCCATGGCTGACCTTGAGCATTTTCCTTTCTTCTTTGCTTGTCCTGGTTGTTGACATCACCTTATGCAAATTGAATCAGCATGATGGTACCATAAAAATTGCAGTCAACCACGCTGGTCAATTTACCTTTTACATTTCCAACAGATTTGGGTGCTCTGTAGAGTTCTCGAGTCATCAGATCTTTTTTGAGACTGGCCAGACCTCTCTATTGAATACTTTGAATGCAAGAGTACTCTGTGGTATGGTGTTGATGTATGTGGTGAGTAGTTTCTTTTGCTGTCCAGACCACCAGGTCACACTGTGAGTACACACAGGTGTAACTACATTCCTTAGTACTGTTCTGAGGGACACCACAATAGCCATTGAGTTTTGCAGGTTCTGGCTCAAGCCTTGTTAAAGATTCTTCCCAGATACAGTTGGATGTGGGAGGTGTCAACAGGCATGGTAGAATACATATCTGAAAGCAGTGAGACTTCCTGAATAAATTGCACTGTTTTTATAGATCTTTGCCAGTCAGTGCTGTTGATAGCTAAGGTGGCTTTCCAGGCATTTCTTGCCAAAGGCAGATGAATTAATGAATAGTAAGGATTTACAAATCCTCCAGTCATTCCCTTCGCAGTGCTGCTTCTTGTCCATAGAGCACCTCTCCTGCCTCATCTGCCCTCAGTCCCTGCCAGGCTTGCAGTGGAGTGACCTGGTGGGCATCATTCAGCGCAGGTGGGAGTAACCAAAATCTCACTCACGATAGAGACAGAAAAATGGCTTGCACATGCTGGTAGTACCTGTCTCAAAGCAGAGCAGCACTGTGCTGTCTTCCCTCACTTGGGACACTGTCGAATATTAGCACTAAATGAAAGAGTAAATCCTCCCTAAAGCCCATTCCAAAGGAAGTCTATCACACTTGGACACTGTAAACACTAACCTCCTTATCCCAGCCCTCCACATCTCCATCCTTTTCTCTGCTTATGATATCCATTTTTATCTTTCCTGTTACATCACTCCCACCACACTGTATTAATCATCTGGCCACTATCACATTACACTTAATAAATGAACAAGATCTAATACAAAAATCCCTCCAAACCAGATGACTTAATACTCTTTTATGCTTAACTCCTTCTTTTATTCCACAGATGTGTTGCAAACACTCATGAGTGTTCTGTAGTGGATGAAATGCTTTTAACAGAGATAGTTTAAAAGATATGTAATTTATATGAGCTATTTTAAATACCACTGCTCTGTTCTATGTGACGGATTATTGCACATCCTGTATTCATTGTAAAAAGAGAGAAAATTGCTATTTTTGTGTGCAAAAAAGGACTAACCGCTCCAAGTTCCAAGTGTAGTTTAACATGTGGCTCTAAGATGAGATGTTCTCAGGGCACGCCTTGCCAGACCTGGGACAGGCACCACTAATCACAGCTACAATATTCCCTTTTAACTGAAATGCCATCTTTTCAGAGGCAAAACAAATCACGGTCAGAAGCACGAGTTCAGCGCTGCTGGGAGCCACTGGCCCCTAACTGAGCTTCCATTTATATTGCTTTTATATTCTCTGATGCAGCGTCACCTTCTCCTGTGTTTTGTATCTCATACAAAAATTTGCTTTTGGTGTTTCTTAGCCCAGCATAACTCCACTGCCCAGGCAGGGTTGCCATCCCCAAAGCTGAACCTTGGGCTTTGAAAAATGGAGCTGTTATCCCATTGCCCCAGCAGGACCTTGCAGTCAGGCTCTGTAACTCCTTTCTGACCCATTCATTCCATGGCAACAGTCCCAGTTGTTCATGTGCCCTCCCAGTGCTTGCTCTCTGTGAGCACTCTGCGTTGTGACTGTAACTAAATGGGGTAGAAAGAAGCCTGAGTGATAAAGATTTCAGTCTGAAATGGATACATGGAAAAAGCCCCAAGTACCTTGGAGCCCCATGCAGACATGTTCTATGGGCTGTGACACATCACCTGTGCTATGGGGAACAAGCTGCTGATGAGAATGTGCCTAGGAGAGAAAAGTAATAGGGATTTCTGAGAAGGATTTTGATTGAGTTGTAATAGGTGATTAACACACACACAGACAGAGTAATCTCCTTTATTTACTCACAGAAGAATCTTTGCTTTCTTTTTTCAAGAAAGGATGATTATTGAAGTAAGATTCACAAATTTTCTTAGGTTTGCCTGGGAAGTCCTCCTATTTAGCTGTCATTTGCTAAAATAGACAGGAGTTTTTAACTAGCAGATTGCAATTTGTTCACCCAAAACCATTCTTGTTTCTAAATTGAAATAGTAATGACCCTTGTGTGACTGTGAAAGATTAAGCTCTGGGCTTTGAACACATCAGAGGCTTAAAAACACTGGTAAGTGGGTATAGCGTGAGGTGATTAAGAGAAAGAGGTTGAACTTTGCATCTGGTGTAGCTACCGTAAAGCTTTCCTGGAAAACATAAACCAAATTACCCGAGTACTGGAAAATTACATTTTAAAATAATAACGGTTTCGTTTAGTTTTATCATGCAGACTGACAGCTGGAGGAGACTCGGTCCATTGCCGAACCCCCAAATCAACAAGTTTGGTCTCTTGACACACTCAGGGGTGGGAGAAGCTGCTCATTTAAGATCGGTAAACAGCCTCTGCTGTGAATTCCTAATCCTTTCATTAAGTCTCGCTCACTCTCTGATTGCTGGCTTTGTTCACTTTCCTTTCTTTTAATTCACTATCTCCTAAATTATAATAATTGAAACCACATTAAGACCAAGAAGGGGAATGGAAAAAGCTAAGCAGACAATCACCTTGTAAACATCTTGTGATGGTGATGGCTATTAAACAGGAACGTTCAGTACCAACTGAGGCACAGGCGAGCTTATCCAAGCAAATCAATGCAAGTTAATCTTTCAGTGTCAGCTGGCTGAGTTTTGGACTAGTGATGAATGCCTTGACTGGAAAGATGAAATGCTGGAATGCCAGGCACTGCTCTGACAGCTACAGATGGTGCCAATTACTGCCAGTAGAGCCTGTCCTGCTGTGAGCCCAAGATGTCTGATTTGTGGTCACAGGAAAATGAAAAAGAGGTTTCCCAGCTGGGCCTGTCACCTGTCCTGTATTGCTCCAGAGCAGAAATGGTATTCATGTTCTAAAATCAAATATCTTTGTATATTTATGCTAATGATCCCTCCATGCTAATTACCAGGCATATGCCTTGGAAAGATGCAGGTACTATTGCAAAATAGAATTTTCCTTTTCCTTGATTAAAAAAAAATAACTTGAGAAATTATACAAAAGTTAGAATAAACTGCAGCGTTGAAATAAAGGGGAGGAAGGAGAAAGGATGAGGAACAAGCAATTCAATAGCGCGGGCACACATTCTGTGCTTAATTTTTCTGCATGCAGTTGAAAGGGATTTTCAGGCTGTAAATCAGAACAGAATCTAGCCCATGGTCTCCGGTCTCACCGTACCAAGCTCCAATGTTAATAGAAGCCTTTATTTTCCTTTGTATGTTTGAGCCTTTTTTGTGTTTGTTTTTCATGTGCCGTCTTATTCCACCACTACCCAAGCTACACAAATTGTCATTTATTGCACTTTCACATTATTTCCTGCCTCTGTGATATTTAAAAGGATTAGTCTAGACATCTGTGATCTGTAATTGGCTTTTTCCATGAAAGGGGATCAGCTGTAAGAACTTAAGCAACCCAGACTTATTTTACTTGTGATACTTGAAAGCCTTCTGGACAGAGCACCTTGGCGGCAATGATTTAGCACCAGGTTACTCAGTGTGCAAATACAGCTTCAGTCAGCCCTTTGCCATTGAATCCACTGTGATTTTTATCCACCTGAAAGTAGCCCATGTGTTTTAATTAAAATATATTGCAGTAACTGATTCCAGGTTTGCCTTGCTTTAGTGTAGTGCTGTGAAAGGGGAGCTCAGATTCTGAAATATACTTCCTATTCTGCTTTTATTTATATAGTAAATTAACAATAGCATTGTAATTATCCTTATTGGAGCATGAAAAACAAATCTGCCTCTCTTTCCCCTGTCTTTGGAACTCATTTACCGCAATTTGCCTAACTGTTGAGAGCAAGTCGATGGGGGTTGGGGGACAGATGACTTATTTCCATTTTATTAGACTCAGCCTTTGCTAATGAAGCTATTTTTCCAACTTCAAACAAAAATGTTTAAACAAATCTCAGAATTCTTTTAGCAATAGTAGTAAATCAGTAGACAAACTGTACTATAAAAATAACTTGTAGAGCAGCTGTGGAGTGGAGTGGAGTGGAGTGGGCCAAAGTACCTTTAGGTCCTGGCTTGAATCACATAGTATTTGGTGCTTTCGGAGAAGCACTCACTTGCCGGTTGTAATTACACCACATAGCCTGGGAGAACAGGCACTGAGAATTGTTACCAATAGCTGTGAATGATAAATGATAAGCTTTCAAGTGATCATTTTTGTAAGTATTTGGTGATTAAATGATGATGATAAAATAAGAGATGGGGAGAAACCATAGCTTCTCTTAATTTATATCTTCTCACCTTTTGTCAAGTGGCAAAGAAGGTTAAGGCACCTGGGAAGCTTGGGAAGACTTTCAGTGTGTTCATAAATTGCTGTAGCTTTCATGTTCCTGTTGCCTGAAAGTGCCATTAGGCTGAAATCTTGTACGTGTTACCGGATTTGCTTTCCCCTACCCCTGGATGTTTAACTGTGAAAACCAAATACGCAGGTTTTGCTGTCAAAGGACTCAGCTTCTTGTAGAGCCTCTTGTTTTCATGCACAGCAGTGAAGTCACCTGCTTTTAGTGGTTCCCTTATTCTGTGCAAGTTGTCTGTATTTAAAGACTTTATCATTAATATAAATGCAAAGAGAGTTTGCTGGACTATTAGTGGGAAGAACTTCATAAAAAGCCATTATCTGAGTGGGTGAAACCCATAGGCTTCTTAGGTAGAGCTGTGGGGATTTACATTTGATAACATAAAATAAGAAAGTCTCCCAAGCTCCTTTTTTATCAGCCATGTGAAGTTGATAACATCTGAAGGCTTTTCCTGCAGCTACAAGGGGTGAAAAAGCTGTTCTGGGGCCTCCTTACAGGGCAGTGGGGCTAGTGGAGGATGCCCAGAGCAGCGGGTGCGTTGCGCAGCGGTGTGGGCCCAGGGCATCTTTCATGAGTCTGTTGTCAGACAGTGCCATTAGGCTGCAACCTCCTATTTGTTACTGAGTTTTCATTTCTCTGCCCCTAATTTTGTAGCAGTTAAACCCAGATATATAGGTTTTGCTGCCAAAGGTCTCAGCTTCTCATAGAGAAATATTTCGGTTGTCTTCTGAACCACTTTTTCATTTCCTGACTGCTGGGAGAAGAAGGATGAAACGAGTGAAAGCCACAGCGGTGGGCCCCCTGAGTACAGCACTTTTTGGGGCAGATACACTGTTTTGTGTAACATTAAACCTGGAGAGATACTTAACCACTTTGCCTCAGTTCAGCATGTCTAATACTTGGCACAGATCAGCGTATTCGTGTTTCATTCAGCTTGGCTAACAGCCAGTGTGGAGACTCTATTTTCATTTTTGAATTTCACTTGGCAGATCCTTAAAAGTCACTGGAGAACTTTGCCTGGGTAATAAAAAGCAACTTTTTTATTGAAAACTAATTATTTTTTCAGCTCCATGTGCCAGCTGTTTAAAAATGTTGTGGTCACGTTAGTGCATACTTTAATTACAGAGTTCTAGAAAAATGCAGATCCTATTTTGAAATGTTCCTCACAGCAGTTAATACCCCCCTTATTTTCGGCCATGTCCAGAATGTTAAAATACACAGCTAGATTTTTCAGCTATTATTAAGTATCTATTAACACTAAACACACAAACACCAGGGTAAAACATCTGTCTCTTTTAAGTGGAAAATTATGAGTCAAAAGCTAGAGGACTAGCTTTTAGCCTGTGCGTCCATGTAAGGAAGTAGGTAATACTGAGCACAGGACTTTCCAAGTCACTCTGAACACCAGACTCAAGGTACCTTTGACATTTTTTTCTATTCCTGAGGAAGATCTTTTTGGGTATCCCTGTGCATCTGTAGGTACCTAAACGCTGTTGAAAATCATATGTGAAAAGACTCCTAGGATGCTCTAATGGGCTGTGATAGCTCAGGACTTTGCTGGGGAGGAGCCGGGCCATTGAGTGCAGTGACACAGGCCACAGCATCAGAGACCTGGCTTCTTGGCAGCTGCGTCCCTGAGCTGGATGGGGTTTGGTGTCACGAAAAGAATAGTGATGAGAACAAGGGGATCAGCAGGGAGGACAAGCACTGCATGAACCAAAGTAGGAGGTCTTTTCCCCTTTGAAGTGAGCACCACAGGGATGGTGAGAGCTGGGTCCCTCTGTGCAGCTGCAACTTCCAGCTTTGCTGCGTTCACCCTCCCTGTGCGACCTGGCTTCCTCTGGTGGAGGACGTGTTTCTTCCAACACACTGTGTCGCATGAGACTTCATCTTTCATAGTGCCAGTGTTTGCAGAGCATTTGGCTTGCCAGATGCTGCTTCAAATTAAGGATGGGTCTGAGCCAAAATCTTGGGTTCAAACACCTTCAAACTTTGGGAAAGTTTGTATCTCAATTTTATGACTTTGTGCTATCCCTGGTTCATTTCAGTCTTACCTAGTTACAGTTTTTATATTCTCCTGCAATCAGAAGCTGCAAAGAAATATAATGGGAACAGAGTGGGTGGATATTCCATGGGAGAACAGTAAAACTTTGCCTGGCTGGAGGCGTGCTCGCTTTCCTTGGTCAATTTATTGAATGCATAAAAGGATTGTTCAATGGACAAGAACAGTCCCGCATCCCTACCTTTCTTACTCTGTATGTTTGGTCATACCTTTCGTAATAAAATAAAGTACCTTTTGCCTATTATATTTGATTCATTCCTGTAAAAGCTAATGTGTTGCATATATGTAAGCAGAATTTTTATGTAAGTATATAAACACCAAGGGAAAATGCCAAAACAGATGGCAAGTAATGAAGCCATTTAAAGGCATTGCTGGGCATGCAATGCCACACATTTATGTTTCTTCTCTAACTTTTTTAATTACTCTTTGAGTTTGTTTAGATTGCATCTGACAGAATTTTTCCTCTCATTGATTTGAAATAGATTGAAGATCCGTTTCACCTGTATTCCTGCATTTTAAGTGTAAGCATATAGGAGTAGATTATGTTACTAGAGGAAACCGTGTAGGCACACTGTTTGCTTATATGAAGTTATATCTAGTTTGTGTTGTTAGAGACAACTGTAGCTGTTACATGCAGCCAGCTACATGCAGCCAGTCCTAGAAATAAACAAACTGAAATGAAAATGTCAGATCATTTTGAACATGTGAATTACAAAACTATTTCTTTGACCACAGAATGTGTCAGAATAATGCAGCCAGAGATGTCTCCAGAACCTGAAAAAATCAAGCTAGAGTGACTGTTTTGATACTGTGTAATCTGACATTTTCTCCCAGGAAACGAGGAAAACCAAGGAGACAAGCCAGTGTAAGGTGAAAAGGGAAGGGAAAAAAAAGCACATTTTAATGAGACATTTACAAATTGTTCAGCACAGAGAGAGGCACATTATGCGAGCACTTTGTCACTGTAAATATTGCAGATGTCGTTGCTCTGAGTTTGTCCTGGAGCATTATTAGAACAAAATATACAAACATACGGCCAAATCTTTTTGTGTTTATATTAATGCGTGTGACTCCATCAGGCTTGAGCAGGGAATCCAGATCTGCCCCACAATCAAACAGTCATTAAGAGTAATTTCTGCAACGATTAATTCCATGCAGACACCAGTGTGTTAGGTATTGTTTGGCTGGTGGTGGGGTTTGCCTGCAACACAGGGAAGAAAAGCAAAATCCTGGTGGTGCTGCAGCCCATGTCAGGTGCTAACCATGAGTCCCCTGTGTGCCTTACCCAACCCTACACACTGCCTGCAGCAGGGAAGCCAGCAGGTAGCCTACCTGACAGTTCTGCCAGGGGGACAGGCTGGTCCTGACTCATGGGCTGAGAGGTGGCTTGAGGGCAGACAGCCAGGAACAGCCAGACCTTCAACAGCCATACTCCTACCTGCATGACATCAGGGTCTCTCACACCCCTGGGACTGTCTGTGTCTTCAATCACATAGCTGGCTCTGTTATCTTATCCAAAAGGAAGTTTTGATCTACTGCTTGTCAGATATCCCTGGATTGTCACTGCTGGCAGACAGACCTTGCCGAGATGTGGGGCTGTAGCAAGAGGAGACACCAGACAGGGGGGACCAAGTTACAAAACAAAAGACTTGTGTGAGACTGAGCAGAAAAGAGGACAAAAAAGAATTGGCTCAACCAAACCCTTAACATAAAGTGGGAAAGGGTCCTTCTTGTCTTTGGTGCCCCATCACAGAGCAAAACCGCTCAGTGTCTTACACACATTACTTTGGCTCTCTTACCACCCTTTCACACTTTACTGCCAGAACTCTTACCAGATATTTTAGTTAAACAGCAGGAGCTCAGCAGATTTGATTGTTGTTTCTATTGCTCTGAGCCATAAGACCCCTTTGCCTATTTATTTAATGGTTGTACTGGTTCAACTGGATTCAGGCGATGTTGAAAAGTGTGCAGGTGGCAGCATAAGCAGGCAATGAGGAGTGAGGACAGAAGATCTGCTGGTCTGGTCTTTGCTGGTTGCTTGGCTGGCTGCATTCAGCGTAACTTGGTGCTCTTTCATGTGGCGTAGGGAAGTGCAATTGCTTTGAAGTGAGCTTCCACCATGTCTCAGGTGCTTCATGTGTGTGAGGTCCTGTGGCAGGTGTCCCACGGGTCGTGTGACTGGCTTCCCCTACAGTAGGTGGCAAAACTCCAGCTGAACTCTAGGGGGGTGAGAAGGGTCCTTAAGAGGAAAGCATGATGGTTTTGAGATGTTCCTTCTTATCAGACTCTAATAGTTCTAGTGAGAGCTATCACAACCAGAGCATTCCTGAAGGGCTCAAATGCACTATTTCCCTCTTCACATCTTGCCAGGAAGGATGGTTAGTTTTCTTCATGCTATATTTAAAAAATGCAATTGAGCAAAAAGTTCATATTTTCTTAAAACTTGATCATTCTTTATAAATGACTCATGTTACATTTCTTTGGCTGCTGGACTTTTCTAGAAAGCTGCAATCTCCTTAGTCTGTCAGCGTGTATGGTGCTCCCTGCCACCAGCAAATGTAATTAATGCTTGAAAATTTGGGCTTTGAGTCTCCCAAGCATAAAGAACTGTTTTAATTTGACAGTACGGCTGGCAAAATGCTAATTTGTTATGGGAAAGACCCTTACATAGGTGCATGGAGACAAGTGTGAACAGGAAGCAAAGCCTCTCCAGGGTTTCCATCAGGAGTAAATATATGAGATTGGAACCTGTCTTTTGAAAACTTTCCCATCCATTCTAATGATGCATTTGTAATATTAGTCATTTCCAGTAGTAGTACAGTTTGATAAAGCACTCATGGTACAATTAACTATTAGGAAAGAAAACTAA
The DNA here is from genome assembly GCA_013397515.1 of Upupa epops. NCBI lineage: Eukaryota > Metazoa > Chordata > Aves > Bucerotiformes > Upupidae > Upupa > Upupa epops. The sequence goes on along the minus strand of VZRI01010676.1, from coordinate 540,377 downwards.
AATTAAGAATAACCTTTGAGAAACGTTAGCTGCTTTTATTTCAGACACTTTGGTGTGCCCATGAAAAATAAATGCATGTTCCATTTATAGTACAACAGACTCAAGTAGACAGGCTGTGTAAGTGCAAACAGAGACAAATACAAATTCTATGAATAAGACATGATGGACTACTTTCGGGAGTCAAGGTAATTGTAAAAGATCTATCTGGGCTAATGTGACTGCTTTATATTTTTGTCATGCCTTTGTAACATTGGAGATCATTAGGAACTGTCTCCAGGGAAAGGAACCTGTGTCTAAAATCAGTTTGGGCCCATTATCTTCAGTAGGAGACTGTCTATACCCCAGGCATCCTGAATCCCCAGTTTACTAGAGAAGGCAACACATTATGTAATAGATGTTAATACAGTGGGGCCCCCCATTTCTAGAGCTCATTAATGTGAGTGACTCGGTGAGTCGAACATCAGTCTGCTCCCATCTCCGTTGTGCCTGCTGCTCCTAGTGCACTGTAGGGTTTCTGTATTTCCTGCCTTTCCTTTCATTATTGTTTATTCCATTTTGTCTTGTCCCAAAACACTCATCCACCACGTAACTTAGAGGGTGCATACTGGTGAATTGGCACATCTGGAGTATTGTGCCCAGTTCTGGGCCCTGCAGTTCAGGAAGGACACAGAGCTGCTGGAGGGTGTCCAGTGTAGAGCAACAGAGATGGCGAAGGAAGTAGAACAGCTCCCTTATGAGGAAAGGCTGAGGGAGCTGGGTCTCCTGAGCTTGGAGAAGAGGAGGCTGAGGGGTGACCTCAGGAATGACTATAAATATGTGAGGGGTGGGTGTCAGGAGGATGGAGCCAGGCTCTTCTCAAGGTCATCTAGTGGTAGGACAAGGGGCAGTGGGTGCAAGCTGGAACACAGGAGGTTCCATATAAATATCAGAAGGACCTTCTTCCCAGTGAGGGTAACAGAGCATTGGAACAGGCTCCCAGGGGGGTTGTGGAGTCTCCTTCTCTGGAGACATTCAAGACCCATCTGGATCTGTTCCTGTGTGACTTGGTCTAGGTGATCCTGCAGGGGGATTGGACTAGATGATCTTTTGAGGTCCCTTCCAATCCCTAATAATTCTATGATTCTTGGTATGAACTTTGGTGATGGAGTCCCCAGATTTTGCCCTTGAGATGTTCCGCTGTTTTCATACGCATCGCATGGAGGAAAGGTTGAAGCAATAAGGCACATGCACATGCCTTCCTGATGTGGCCAGACAATCAGCTTCTTTAGGAGTTGAATTTGAGGGTACCAGCATCCTAATTTGTTATGTGTTCATGGGGCCAAGTTTCTTCTGTTGCTATCCTTAAGCACATTATTTTTAAGCTACTCCTTTAAAGACAGTAGTAATATTGAAGTAATGTAGCACGCAGATATGCTCTAGAGTAATCTAACGTAAAGTATGACTGTGAGATGCTAGCAATTAACATTTTTCAAGTATTATTTTGAAAATAAATATAGCATCTGAGGCTTTTTACCTCCTTCAAAAGACATCGTAAACATGGAAACAAACAAAAACTAGAGGTTGCTGTTAGATCTTTAACAAAAGAATGGATTTTTCAGCATTCTTTTAGAAATTTTGTGGTTTTCAAACAGCTGCAGATGTCTTCTGCTTCTCTTTTGAGGCTGAAAACACTATGAATCACAAAGTAAAATACTTACTAGTCCCCTGTTTGCTAATCAAAATCTGTAAGAATTGGCACAGCGCTACAGAATCAACATTTTAAAAACATAAAATTGGAAATACTTTTTAACAATCTAAATATATTCCTTTACGTGCTTCTAAACAGTTTTAATAGCTTTAGAAATAGACCTTTAAATGTCGTGATGCCTTTAAAATCTCCAGGTTACGTTGTGCAGCACATTATGCAAAGGTGTAGGTAACATGAAACATACAAGCTATACAATGACTGTACAAATACGTTCAAACAATCCCACTTGGGATCACACAGAACTGACATGTATAAGCTTTGGGTAGATGTTATCTCGAGTCCAAAAACTGCCCTAAATCTGGTGAAATGGTTATTCTCCAGAAGAACAATAAGTAAGTTCCGGGTTCATCTGTTACGAAGATCTCTTCTGAGGTCATCTGCACAGATATCTGGATTTTCTCTAGTAATTTGATGGCTGTGTCTCCATAGACAGAACCTTGGAAAGTCTTTGGTGCCCCTCTGACAGGTGCTGAGCAACTGCAGGATTAGCGAAACCGCAGGAATTGGAAGTGTTGGCGATGTTGCTATATTAACTTGCTCCCTGAAGAAAAAGAAATTATAGAATCATAGAATCATTAAGGATCAGAAGATATTTTGAAAGATCATCTAGTCCAATGCCCCTGCCACAGCAGGATCACCTAGACCAAGTATAAAGCTAAAAATTATATCTCTAGATCATTTTAGCGCTGGGATATGCATCCAGGTGTGCTCATATTTCCTTCTTGAATTCCTCATCCAAATGATAGTAGCAAAATGAAAATAAACAGATATAGGTGCCCACATGCTAGGCAGACAGGCATATCCTTGTGCTTCTGTGATTTTTAACATTTTAATTAAAATAGAGACGTGAGTGTGTTCAGCTAAGTCATGGGGTGCAGTCCAACCCTTTCTGGCCTGTGGGTTGTCAGCACCCAAGCTACTATCTTAAATGCCACCCAGTTTTTGGATTATTGAGCCAGTCAGCTTCAGCAGATAACTTGTGAAAGGACAGACAGCCAAAAAGGACACTTTTATTTCAGTAACAGCTTAGTGCTGCTGGTAGCTCCTACACCGTAAGTGCCTATCAGAAATGTGAAGTCCAATTTTTAAACTTCGGTGCTCCAAGCTGATTTCTGCTCTAGGAAAACAGGGCTCAATAACCTAACATTTCTTTTTCTTAGCTTTCAGTTCAAGTTGAAATAAAACTCAAAAGGGATCTCTTTGGACTCTCTCCATGCTACTGACCTCATATCCGTCTGCTCACATACCCTCTCCCCAGCATGGCCACCTCCCTGTGATGGTTTTCCTTCTTGCATATTAAGTGGTGAATTGGAGAGAGGTCATTTTGCCTCTTGATCTACCCTGCAAAAGTATGAGACATGGTCTACTCACCGCCCTCCAAGGGCAGAAGATTTTTCTTTACAAAAAATCCTAGTTTTCTTTCTGTTTGCAGCTATTTCTACTGTTTCTCTCTTGTGTGTCTATCAGACTTTGCCTTTGGAATACTGTATAAAATGAAGTATGTTGCTTTGCAATGTTGTAAAGAGAGCTGCTGCTTGAATGAGGTGCTTCCCAAGGAGTAACAATATTTATTGAGCAGATGTTATTCCATTCTGAGTAATGGAAACCATTTGGTGTCCTTCAAAATCATCATGAGGGCAGTAGATGGGAATAAAAAAGATTCAGCAGAGATGTAACAGCTGGAGAATTTCTTCCCCCCTCCCTCCATACCATGAATAGTAGCTATTGCAGATGTTTCAAAATGGCTGAGGTGCTGTTCAGGAGAAAAGCTCCACAGCTTTCTGCACCATGTGAAGCCATGCAACTGGCTCCTGCATCCTGCTGAGCTATTCAGTAGAAAGCTCAGCTGGGTCATGGAGTTCCTGCCAAGGGGCCAGAGGGCAATTCCTGTAGAGAGCATCAAAATCAGGGCAGGAAACTCTATTCCCTGCGCTCCTCTTAGTCTAATACCAAATGTCCCGCAATGGGCAGTTTTGTTTTTATTAGACAGAAATTCTTCTTTGTGCCAGGAGAGAGCATCAGTTTGGTAATTTAGCAGGTATGGTTCCAGTTCATTTACCAAGCTTATTAGAGGCAAGAAAAACAACAAAATTCCAAAAGAAAAAAAGGGTTTGTTCCCTGCCTTCGATCAGAGGCAATGCAGTTTGCATTAGTTTTACTTTAAGAAGCTCTTAAATATTTAAAACTGCTGAGTTGATGGGCAGCTTTCTGCCAGCCAGGTACTTGCACATCTTCCTGCGCAGGTGTTGCTCAAATCTTGAACCGTTGGGCTGTTTTTCTAAGACCCACTCAGAGGCTCTGCCATTGTGTCTGATGGAGAGGATCAGAAAGCCTCGTAAAATAAACTGAGGCTGGTAGCTGGAGTGATTTATTGCAGGACTCTTAGAAGAATGGTTGTGTCTGGTTACCCTCAGTATTCAGACACCAGCTACATTCACAAAGATCAGCTTGGTTGCATGCAATAAGCAATATATTTGCAAACAACTTCATACCTATTGCCTTCTGTCCAGGACTTTTATATACATATACATGTATAAAAATCAGTCATAATATAAATTTGTGAAACCAGCTGTTGTACAGATCCTTTTGTCTCCTGCAACTCAGTTGTCTGAAAAATCTCCAGGCTGTAATGAAGTCCATCAATTTTAACAAAAACTCTTTTATGTTACAGGGCAGCACGGAAATAACACACATTTGCACACCCCTAACTACAGGATCACAAAATACCTCCACAATTAAGAAGTGGTAGAGCAGCTATAATGTGAGAAATATCAATCTTTAGTGGATAGTGTCAGAAGAAATGGCTGCTTTATTAGCAAGAGTTTGAAGATACTACAGGCACTCAAGTAGAATATTCATCTACTTTAGATCTATTCTTCATTAGTTCTTGAATACTTGACAGGCTTTTTCATTTAAAATTCTGTTTTCCCCCTTTGAATGTCTGCCCTTGTTTGTGCACTGGTACTTAATTTTCTTATGGCTCTGCCTAACCTTTTTCTGCAAGGCTTTTTCTGTTCTGAATTAATACTCTATATCAGCAGACTGTCACAGAAAAGTTCCAATGTGGTTTGAAAGTAAAATAAGAAAAGGATGTTGCTTTGCGGAGGAGAACAACACTTCTGACAGTGTTTTTCATTGCATCTGCCAGCCTAGAGTCCAGGTCATTTTGATATTAGGAAAAACTCTTGCAGCCTGCACAAATGTGATTGTTGTACAAACTCAGTCCTAAGTCTCTGAGAATTCCATTTCCAAGGGATAGTGGAAGAACCAATGGCCCTAAGGCAATCTGCTTATGGCTCAAGAAATTAAAGATTGTTTTGCTTAATTTTCCTGAGGGAGATACTGTCAGACCTGCTGGAAGGCCCAGCTGACTTGAGCAGTTGTGTGGTGTCTGGGAGTGCATGCTTGGGCTGAACCAGCTGACCAAGGTGCACGTAGCTCCAGGGTAGTCCATGCACACTACTGTACGTGCCCTGCCTGGCCAAGGTGAGCATAGGGGTAGTGGGATATTCTGCTGTGTAAGGACTGTAAGCCACAAACACAGTATTTCCAGAGTTTGGGAACAACTTGTTCTGACTGAAAAAAGCTTTGAACAAAGTAAGGACCTTCTTTTGAAAATAATGGAAAAGCTAGGCTAGCTCAGATAATTGCTTTCTTGTCTCGTGCATCTGTTCACGTGTCAAGATGCAGCTTCCTTGTGTTCCCAGGTTATCCACCCATTACTGTAAATTCAGAGGTCCCAACCCAAAACGCTGCTGAGCCTCACCCCCTAATTTGGTGGGTCAATTAGAAAGAGAGGTGTCTTGGCTCTCAGAGGTCAGTAGCAGCAGAGATGGTCATCTCTGCAGCTTGAACTGGAGCAGCTAATTCAACTCCTGATCCAAATTCATCCCGTGAGGAGCCTCCTTCTTACAACTCTCCAGGGAAGGTTAGGACACCAGAATTAACATAACAAAACTTTGGGCCCAGGTTAAGCTAGTGGTGCTTGTTCAGAGTGAGCATGGTTTCCTTGGATTCCTAATAGGTGACCATTTGCTTGTCTGATTTGTTCTTCCAAAGACAAGGAAATTTCCCTAATAATTCTTCCTGAGACTCCCAGCTTGTTGTTTATGGCTTTTGCTGTCATTTTCATTAACAGCAAATTGTTCAATATGATGCTAAACTGAGCTATATTAGATCAGCTAGAAATCTTTGTAGGCTCTCAAAGCATGGGCATTACATATTCAAAACAGGACCTAATGTTTCAGAGATTCATATTCTACTATAATTATATGGTTCAATGCAAGTGATTATATCTCTTCTTCAGTATCGGACTGAAAAGTTTTGGTTTGCTGGCTTCCTCATAATTTACTGCCGAGGCATAATAGGCCAGTCTTGCGGAAAAAAAGATGATAAATGACGCTGGCAAGGATTCATAGATTTATTAAATTTCTATCAAACAGTGCAACAAAAAAAAATCTGCTTAAGTTAGAAACGGGCTCAAATTTTTTAATCAAAATTCATGAGTCCTGATGCTTGGTTCAGTAGGTCCAAGGAAGGCTTGAATTGAGGACTGATTAAAGAAAATAAAAGGCTTATTTGAAGTAATTTTTCAATGACGGCTTTTAATTGGATGTTAAATCAAATTCTTATCTGCTTTTCTGCAGATAGCACATTATATAAAATACAGTTAGTGGCACTACCACTGTAACTGATACACTGAATAACAATTGACTTCTTACTTTACAGCAAGGGGATAGAAGGAGTGCAGTTGTCAACCTGTCAGAAATTAAGTATGTAAATTAATGCTTAAGTATATGAATATGATTTACAAGAGGCTCTGTGTGCTGTCAGTAAAAATACTGATTTCTTCTCGCTCCAAGGTTAACAATTACGCGCTGACCTTTACAAATCTGGGCTAATTTTTTTCCTTTTTCCTTTTGCTTTTTCTTTTCTTCAGGTTTTTTTCTTGCTTTCTTTTTTTTTTTTTAAATGATGTGATAGTCCAGAGATTCCAATAATGCTGAAATAACCTTAAGTAATCTGTCATGTACAAAGAGCAGTATCTAATACCTCTTACATTTGATGTGCATAAGGCAATACATTGCTAAAGATAATAGACTTCTTGTTTAGTTAGATGGTGAAATTCATTGCTAGCTTCGTCTGTAGACTTAGTTGTAGAGTAGCACTGTTTATGATGGGGATGTATCCCTAAGAGGCTATGCATTAATTTTGTAAGTTTTACTGCTGACAATAACATCTGATTTCTTGGGCTTAGGGAAAAGAATCTATCTCAACTAGACTAATCAGGACCTATAAAGAGAAGTAAAGCATGCTGTAGAATTTATGTAGTCCAGAGTGTGGGAGAAGGAGTATAACCAGTAAGTTTTGAGTATCAATGGTACACTGACTTTTTCTTCAGCAAGAGAAATTCATATGAGTGGGTTTTTTCTACTGGAGTTTGCATTGCACACAGTATAATCACTGGGCTGAACATTATGGTGATTTGTTCCACTGGAATTTGCATCTAGTTCTGTATTCCCCTGACTATTCCTCCACAGAAGTGATCCCACAGGAAATAAAACTCCATGCTAGGAAATCCTCCCTGAGATTTTATTTTAAATTCAGAGAAACTATCCTCCAAAATCAGATCTGAAGCTTCTCAGAACAATTAAAGTTCACAATGCGTAACAGCATTTTTCCACAAAGAGGCAGTATGGAACACAAGGTGCTGCATCTGAACTGCAGGGTGTCCCAGCCCAGGGTGAAGAACTAGATTCTCCTGATGGTTTCCTTGTGGTTTCTCATGCTCCCCCATCTTAGATACCCAGTAGACTGGGATCCCTAACTTTGTTGGCTGGCACAAGAGCACTAAGAAAGAAGGGGAAGCATGCTCTAAAATTATTGCATCGTAAATTGAGGTTAAGCAATTCCAGCTTCTCCTGGTGCCTTGTAAAATGCCCCCTCTGAGCAGAGACAAACCATCTTCAAAAGATTCTGAAATTTGGTTCAGATAAGCGTCAAAAAATTCAGCATTTTCAAAGCTTTGAAGTCTCTTATTAGTCATGCCCCAGAGTGCATAGAGCTTCAATCGCTTGTGGGCTTCTACAGGTACTCGACACATTGCGATGTGTAACAGATCTTCCCACCTGGGCTGGCAATAATCGGAGAGTGCCACCATGCTCTGGGCAGCTCAGGGGTTATCCTGCCAGTGTCAGCTGTGAAAGGAGACTCTGTCTCATTTCCATCAGAGGTGACCGCGTGTGGCTGCTTCCTGCTCTCTGTCAGCACCAGGCCCTCTCATGTCAGACTGCAGGAGTCTACTCAGAGGTGCAGGTAGAAAGGTCCTCTCTGAGTCCCTGATGTAGTGACTTGCTCAAATGCCTGGTTAACTATTCACTGCTGTGTTGAGTCAGGGCTTCACTGCTTCTCCAAGAGAAAGACTCATCATGAAAGACATTTGCATTTGATGCTAAATGCTCCTCTTCTGTGTCTTCCTCTATAATGAACATCCCTGTTTAAGGGCTGTGTTCTCTAACTGGGAAACACAAACCTTTTTCTTTTTTTGAGGTAAATTCTTATCATTTTACTGCTTCAAGGTGTTCTGCATCATAACACGTAACATGGATACCCTATTTCCTTTCCTCTATATGAAATTTCAGCTCCCCATAGCAGTCCTGGCAGGATTCCCATGTTCTACTTTAAATTCTGGGCTATTTCTCAACTGGTGCAAATTAAGCTGTGTTGGCTTCAACTCCACAGAACCCTGACACCTGAACGGGAGCAGGCCTGAGTTTGCATAATCAGAAGGGGGACCTCAGCCATTGTCCATGTAAGATAATGTAAATATATGTATGTAGGTCAAGTTATGTGTGGGAGGTAAATGTGTATCAGAGAAGAATCTTTCAGGGTACAAAGGTGTATGCGATTTTTCACTTAATCCTGATGGTAGTAAAATTCATCTTCCTACTAAATCTGTAGTATTTGGTAAATACCCCAATAAACACTGGCAACAGTTCATGAGGAGTTTTTCTTCTAACAGCCTGGAAGACAAATAGCATGTTGCTCAATCAGATATGGTTCTAATTATAGCATTTGCATTATACTGTTTTAATTGTCCTCTTAAATGCAGTTTTTGACATTCTGCCAAGAACTTCTCAATGACTTGTTCATTGAATAGAGGACTTCTAGTCATCCACTACATTTCTTAAGGCCATAATTTTCAACAGCATTAAAAACCACTTTTTCTTCCTTGCCTTGTGCTGCAGTTAATATCATTCATCTCGAGAACAATTGTCCTGTCACCCATTTACCTGGGAAGTACAGTCTCCTTTTTGTTATTACACCACAAAAAATGGAGAAGAAGTAGTTCGGGGAATGTGTAACTCTGCCATCTTGCTTGGCTTACATGAGGGAGATGGAGGCGATATAGGTTGTTGCTCCTGGGATAGAAGGATTTAATAAGTAGGAAATGGACAAAATTAATTTATTTCCACAGTTAAAAGTGATGCATTTTTAATTATATTTTCTGTAGTCAGAAGTCACGGAAGATCCTCTTTACTTCTTCTTCTATGCAAAAAAACCCCTGCCTTAGGGTGACACTATTTTAAATTCTCCAGGAGAAACTATGAGTAAAAACTACTTTGCTCGTTGTTTTAGCTCTGTGGTTGCTTTGTAGTTCATGATTTTGCACAGAAAATGACACACTATGGGGTAAATTTTAAGTGTGGTTATAAATTGCCAGAGGAGACTGCTGCTGCAAATAATAAGAATGACTTTGAGAGGCAACTCAATAGTTCAGAGCAGGGGGCAATCCTGTAGAATTAGGAAGAAGCATTTAAGGTCATTCAGAAGCCATCGACCTTCATCAGTCCCAGATACTTTTTTGTGGTTTGGCTTTTTTTCCCCCTCAAAATGTATTTAGGAAATAAGGACAACATGTGAATGTTATTCCTGTTACATTCATATCAGTCAGGAGCTGCTCTCTTGAGCAGGAGTGCCTGTCGTTGAAGTATAGGTTTCAGGGCCAGGGGGGAGACTTCTGTGGAAGACTGGGTTTTATCTTGTCATACAAAGCAACTAACACATTTGCGAAAGTTGCAGTTATTAGTTGTCTGTTCGTATCCTCAAAACCCAAAAATCTGCAAAATTTAACACTACATGTTGGTCCCCTCTCCAGTCAAACACTTAACATGCATGCTTACCTGGCTGTATTTAAGCTGTTGAATTCAACTGAAAGCAAACTGTATTTTTGTTAAATGTGTACAAGAACTTGCCAAATCAAGGTCCTAACATAGAAACCACATCTACTTCAGATGAGTGCTCAAACCAGGGCTTAAATGCTTTCCTGAATCAAGACCTTGTTTCTGAAGAATACATTTTCTAACAGATAAACACCCGTGAATTCTAATGGCCATTCTGATGAGGCAAGAGCTCAGGTAATCAGATCTGCAGGAGAAGGTAGCAGGTATCCCGAAGTTGCTCCCAGTGTTCATTTTTTAATGATGTTTATAATGGTTCAGGGATATTTTGTTTTAAAAATGTACATGATATATTTATAGTAGATATTTTTACTGAGGTGTTTCTCTTGATCACCAGTTCAATCATTTTAGTGCATGCTCTTCAGGAAAGCACATGCAGCCGAAGACTCAACTGCAGATGGACATAGTCCAACTCATTTCCATAAAAGTCATTCATTTATTAGGAATCTTAGAACCTGGAGATAAAACCTTACAATACATATCCTTTCTGTCTCCCCATTGTTTTCCTGGTAGCAGTAAGCATCTGATGGTTTAGAAAAGATTAACTAAACCAAAAATAACAAGTATATTTACCTAATTTTACCCGATCTATTGCTGCAGTTCCTCTTAAGTGTTCTGCTTGATAACTGGACTGCTGCTGCAATGATATAAAGGGTTGCACACACAGATCTCCAGCTGGATGATTTCACTGAAATGATCACTGAAATTCATTAATTGTCGACTAATTTGCCGCTAGTGAAAGGTGGCAGAGATTTGTGAGATCAGCATCGTTCTGGCAGTTTATACCAACAATGAATTTGACCCATTATCTTTTGTTGTTAAAGCTTTAATGCTTTTGAAGTAGTTGTGTCCTTTGTCCGTAGTTAATCGTGATATTAAATTGCAGAGGAATGTTTCCATTTTCTCTAACTGCCTAATCTAAGCCTTTGGTCTGACACATCAGATTAGCTGAGATTTAAACCAATGACCTCCTGGCTCTGGATAATGTCAGTTTGGTTCCTATACAAAATAACAGGGCTGTCCCTGTTCAGGTTACACTAAATCACAAGCTGATGAGAGGTGACGGGTTCTGCAGCAGCTCCAAATCACATGTTGTTTGATTTCTGCCTCTGTGGGCCAAATTCCTCCAGATAAAAGGTACAAAAGGTCACTCCCTGTCCAGAAACCCTGTGCTGAGATCACAGCAGTGTTCCAGCAGTGTGTTTTTATTTTGGCAAGTTATCTAGCCATGTTCTTATAAAAGGAAAAAACTGAAAATCTGCTGGCAACAGCACCCTCCCAAACAATGCTCTTGTGGGCATCCCATCTCTCTTTTATAAATAATGGATTAAAGTGACGAGATGTTGTGTAAAAACACTGTTAGGCTTAGTTTTTCTCAATATAGTCAGAAGATGATGTAAATATATTCTGAAGACAGTAGCCAGTCAGAAGTACTTACATGCCAGCTTGTAGCCTTGACATGTTCAGAAGTCAGCATCTAAAACAGCAGTTGGCACAGATCAGGTTGGAAGTCTAAATGTCAGTGAGTGGTAAGTGTCTAAATCTTGATCTCTCAAGTCGTTAGGTTGGTTGTTTGAGTGGTTGCCCCCTGAGGTGGACAGAAATGTCAGGAGAAAACTGTTCAAAGAGATGTTGCACCACTGAGCTGTTGGATAATAGTTAGCCTTGTTGAGTCTGGACTGTGATCTTAAAGTTGCCATGAGCGTTTTTAAATTTCATTTATTAGTATTCCAGTCAAAACGAGGTTATTTAGCTTTCTAATGAACCCTAGAGGTTTTATATTTTGAAAAGTAGGTTCAATCATTTGTTCTTTGTGAACCTTTGTGTGTGCCTATTCCTGTGGAGAGAGGGGAGGGCACTAATGTCTGGGTGGAGAAAATGAGCTAGGAACAGATTGTGAATGGAAAGCTAGACTCCTCCAACTGCAGAAGAGGAACTGCCACAATTTCTGCATGCTTCAGGAAGCCTTCAAAGTTTCAAATCTTATGAGCCCAACTTATTTAAAAAAGCAAGAGTTCATGTAAGCGTTTGTGTCCATATGCATCGAGGCTTTTGATTTTGTCGTACAATTTCAACCAAATTCTGTAAAGTTGTTGAATACAGGTAAAGTTACTGGAGGTCTTGTGAAAATAGTGGCATAATACAACATACCCAGCCCGCCCCTGCCACAGAGTAGGGTACCACTAGTAGGGTACTAATGGTAGGGCTAGAATACTAACTCAGTTTATGTCAACATAGGAGAAGCCCCTTTGAGCTGAAGACCTGACTCCACAGACTGCCAGACCTCACTTTCATGGTTTTGGTGAAAACGCGTGTTCCAGGATTCAAGCAAGGTGGTCCTCTGCCGGAGCTTTTTATCTTGCTGCCATCACAAGACCCTAGTTCAAATACATGAGCGGTTGGTCTAAGCCAACACTAGCCTATGGTCTCGACGTTTTCCCTGCAGTGCAGGCCCTCCAAAACTCATAATTCAGTAGTTTTAAATGCCTGTATGCGTGGAACTCCACTCAAGTTATCCACCCACTATTTCTGTCTTACCTCCTTGGGATGTCCACACAATGTTGATATGCTCTATGACAGACATCACTCTAGAATATCCCCAAACCTTGACTTCAAGACAGAAAAGTACAGAGATGTGTTCCGTGTTAGTTAGAGATAGAATGATCTTTCTCCATGTTAAATCTCCTATTCGCCTACAGAGTATCGTTCAGTATTTTCAGTGTGCTCAGGTTCAAAGCCCATAAAGGTCATGTTTCCTTAGGAGTGAAGGAAGCAATTAGGACAACAAGTTTTATTTCATTTGATAAAAGTTCACATACTTTAATATTCAAGTTATAATTACAGTAATCTGTAAATTAGTCAGATAAAATATTAATTCATTTGGCACAGTCCTGGCGTGAACTGTCACAACAGTGCTAGCTGAAATCCTGTAGTTACCTTTTTAAACACCACAGCATTTCTTCATTGTTGTGATAAAATACAGATGTGGCTTCAAATGAAACTTGCATGGTGAGCAGAAATAGAATATATAATTAGAACAAAGAGGGCTTAAATCAAATTAATCTTTATCTGACAGGAACATTTACATTTACATCACTGAGTGCAAAGTCATAGCCAAAATTGAAATTAGAAACAGATAATTATGATAAGAGAGGACACTTATGCTGACTTTTCTCATGCATAATTGGAAAGCACACAAAATGCACTGCTTGTTATAATTAGAATTAGTGTTAAAAATATGCCTCTTTTGATGAATGCTGGTTTGTTGCAGTAAAAAGTTGCCTAAATACTTGTCTGCTAGAAGCACAAGTTGGTTCTGATTAGAAGATCATAAAGAGGGCAGATGGTTTAATAGCTTTTCAAAACCAGAAATGGGCTCAGGAACTTTTTGTCTGGCGTGTTCTGGGTCTTTGAATGTGTAGAGTTTTTGACACAGGGCCCAAGTTGAGGCATCTGATTACTGTCATTCAGAAATTGTGTGTGTTATGAGTGGTTCATCAGTCACTGAACAAAGTACTTGCCACACAAGGATTTGATCTTGAGAAGAGCAAGCTTCACTTTTGTCCGTCTGGAGCAGTAGACTAGAGGTGCCTGGCACCTGAGATGATTATGCCCATCTAATACCCATGCAACCTATTTTCATTGACTTTTCAGTGCCTATATTTTGAAAGCATTTTACGTATACAAACCCGTCCCTTTAGAGTGGAAGATGCTTTCATTTGAGCTTACCTGGCTTCAGTGTGGATGCAGGGTTTGCTGCTCCTCAAGTCCCAGGGAAGAAAAAGTTTTATGAGGTTGTGGTAAGAAAGAAATAACTCGAGAGCACGGAGGGTGTCAGTATCGTAACAAAAATCAACACAAAGTTTTAATTTATTGTTTCTCAGCTATATTCTTCCTCTATTGTTCACTCATCCTTCTACATGCAGTTGCAGTTTGGAGGGCTAGAGTCTCGGTTGCCAGTATCACTTGCTTGACTGTCAAATGTGACTGATTTATCAGGCAGCTGAGGATCAGAGCTTATGTGTAGATAATTCTATGGATACAGACACATTTATGGTGTTTGGAAACAGCACTATAATTGCCCCCAGCTGTAAAAAAATCCAGATGTTCAGATTATAGATTTCAAAAGAGTTATAGCTGGAGCTCTAATGATGTTTGTCTGCTTAACACCTCCTTGGCATAGGGGAAGTCGTTTCCATGATGTTAAGGATGATGGGAAGAGCTGGGATGTGAAGTTCAGCCTTTGGGTGGCTGTGAGAGGTTCCTCTTCTGGCTTTCACTTGCAACTTTTATTAATGAAACAGATCTAGAGGGTCTCCGGGAATTCACCACAATAGTTTAGCATGCTGTCAGAAAGTAGCTTGTCAGATGGCTCTATTGTACTGGGATGTGATTTTTAGTAACATGTAGGATTAGGGAAGTGATTCATGTATTGTGCACTGTTGAAAAGAAGGGTAATTTGAGGTAGCAGAAAGGATTTTCAATGCCAAAACAATAATGATAATTCATCCTGCGGTAAGGAATTGTTATGACACGTTTTCTATTATTAATCTGGTTAGAGGGTCTAGGTTAAATGACTGCAGTCGATTAAAAGATATATAGATAGAAAAGCTTTATGTATTTATTACATGTTTAAAGAAAAGGAAATTTATCTGAGCAAATTACATGGGAGAGTTACAAGTGTGATTTAGAGCTGCCTTTACATGAGCATATGGAAATTTCATTATTATTATTATTATTATTATTTAACATAAAAACAAAAGACTGACAAATATTAATGAGAAGTGAGGTTTTTATATTAGCTGTAATAAAAATAACTAGTGTGGTTAAAATAAATCTAAACTGTGGCATTTCTGTGGGCCCTGTGCTGCCACAACTGCTGTAAATTAATGCTTTTTCTCCTGGGGAGTGTCCCACTTAAATGAGAGAGTGCAAAGGCACTTGGTGCAGAATTTATACAACATAGTCCCTGAATGATAAATATGAGCTGCTGTAATTTTAAAGCAAACATTACTAAAGGAAATAATCTAGCAACTATGAATTTAATTCAGCTGATGCCATACGGTGGTTTGGTCTAGGAGGTCAGCTCAAAGTGTACACCATGGGATTAGATCACCTGCATTCTGGCTTTTGTCAGGCACGGTGAAGCTTAGTCGCAGCTCTAGTCTTCTGCATAGAACCAGAATTCATTCTTACATAGACATTCATTTGCCTGCAGCCTAGAGATTGCCACACGTAAATATACACTCTTGCTCAAAGAAGGGTTCTTCTTTTAATTGATGCCCATTTCTCCTAAATTGTCTTTCTGTATTTTCTTCCCCAATACTGATCTTTACTGTGGCTATAAAACCTACGTCTGTATTTGCTGTACGTGTTTGTGATACTTAGCAGTGAAGCTCCAGAGCTTTATATTGTTACACTAAGTAGACTAAAGGGCTTAATCATAAGATTTAAAGCGATTCTAAAGTATTTCGTGTAGAACAGAACTGTTCAGACAACAGTTTAAATTTTTTGAGGTCCCTTCCGATCCCTTATGATTCTGTGATAAAAGTCATCTTGCAATTTTCTAAAGCATAAGCCCACTTACAAATGATGCCCAATGTACACATCCTAATGCTAGCAAAAGAGTTCATTGGTCACTATGGTCTATTAAGTACCTACTTTCTTTAAAGCAGATCTCTCAAGTTTGTTTGCTCTTCAAATTAACCTTATCAGAAACTCATATTTTAAGGTATTCTGTAAAGAGCTGAGAAAGATAAGACGAGTTTAAATGAAACATCACTAGAGTAAATATGAATGTTAAACCAAAGTACCACCTTCTTTCTTCTTACACTCACTGGTTGTGCCCTGTATTGTGAACATAATTATTTTTGTCTGGAAAACAGGACAAACATCTACTAGGTTAATTTAATATCCAACAAATATCCCTCAAGGAAAAATTATATGAATCTTTGTTACAGTATTTCACAAATCAAATTAGCAACTCAACATTAATAGATTTTGATTGACACATCTGATATTAACATCGGTGTCTCTATGGACTTAATTTTTATAAAATTCCACCTCTTGATCATAAGAGCCATATGTTTTGTCTTTTTTGAATGGAACATCAACTGACATTATTCAGCCAGCCTCCACTGAAGTGGGTTTAGGTACTCCAGATTGCATCTGCCTCAACAATAACCTCTTTTATTTCCAATGGAATTCATTTAGCAGGAGAGGAATTGCTGAGAACACAAGTAGCTTTTTTGTATTGAAGTTTAGCAGTTACAGGTAAAACTGTGGCAAACCAGAGCTGGTGTTAATCATCTGCTCACCGTCCTCAGGCCAATTCTGACCATTCAGTCTTAGTCTGGAGACTTCAGATGCTGATGCCACTTGAGTGTTCTGCATCAGCCTTCCAAGTCTTTCTTCACAGGACTGATCCCAATCACATCATCACCCAGCCTGTATTGATATTGAGGATTGCCCTGAGCCAGGCGTGAGACCTTGCACTTGGCCTTGTTGAACCTAGTAAAGCTCACATGGGCCCACTTCTCCAGCTTGTCCAGATCTCTCTGAAGGGCGTCCTGTTCTCCAGGCATGTGAACTACAGCACTCCGTTTCTGTCATTCTCAGGATGCTGAGGAACCATCTGTGGTTCAGCAATCAGAGCACTCACTTGTGTGGATGGCAAAACTTTGTGTTCCCACTCTCCCAAACTCAAATCAAAGGTTTGAACCTTGCTTTGTCACGTACCTTGTCAGTATTTTAAACACCACTGTGGTCTTGATTATTCTTGTGCAAGTCCCTCTTTGTGAAGTTTTAGAACTAACTTCTCTGTGGACAATAGTTGTCAGTCTGGGCTAGAGGTTTGAAACCTGTCACCTATCTCGTAGGAGACTCTATTTCTACATCATTGACTGGTGAAGGAGCAACTGTCTTGGCTTTGTCCTGTAAAACTTGAAACATGTTTGATTTCTAGTTTCTCTAGAAAAGCACTTCAAAAACACTTTGAGAAAGAAGAAAACCAGGAGAATTAATAGCAATCAGGGCTCCTTTCAGAAAAGCGAATCTTGTTTGGATGCTACCTACTAGTTTGGGAACTAAAGCCTGAAAGCCGTGACTCTTATAAAGAGAAAAGATGACATAGGTAGAGAGAGAATCAATACCTAATTTCTTCTCTGGAATTGCTTACAAAAAAGAAGGAACATGGAGAATGCTGTTGCTATCATCATAACCATATTAAGTTTCTCTTAAAACCATAATGCAGATATAGATATGCATAAGAAAGCAAAACATAGATAGTGGGTTTGCTAAACCTTAATTTGTTGGGTTTATATGCTACATGGATTGTGTTTCCTTGAAGAAAATTATTCTTTTCTTTGGAATCAGTTAGTGTTTGCCCATTGTTCTCACCTCTGTGACGATTATGAAGGTGACTCACTCCCTTAGAAGTAATGTCTTACATATATGACACCTGATGTGCCTTACAAATTAAGGCAGATAAGTGGGCAATTTATCTCCACAGATACCGCCACAGAATCATTTTACTTTACTGACCAACACTTTAAACTTCTTCTGTGCTGGGTGGGAGGCTTCTCAATTTCTTTTGCAGTGAGCAACACAGCGATTAACCCAAAACAAATGTACATGATAGATGAGACTAATTCTCCAAAAGGAGCTTGGCCTCACACCTGCTGCAGACAGGTTTGTGGCCAACCTTCCTTGACAGCCGAGGTGAATTCAGATTCAACAAAGAGCCTGGAACATCTTTGTGCCTCCTTTAATGACTGTTATTTTTAGAACAGTTAAAAGCCAACTATGCAGCGTGAAGGATATAAAGGAGTACGGGGTATGTTAGATGAGAATAAAAATATTAACTCTGAAGGAGGCAGAGGTGGGGTTTGTATGTTACCTGCAGAGTGCAGGGTGAAATCATGTGCATGTAGGTGTTTTTCTCAGAGCATGTGCTCTTTCCCTGATGGATAACTTGAGCATATCATATTTTTAATAATGTAAATACATTTTAAAATGGAATGGTCTTGGCCCTGGTTCTTTGACTAAATTAACTGTGTCAAATCCAGATATTATGGTGACGTAGCATGAGTTCCTCATGATTTATTCCTGTGCTGTATAGCTTACGGTCCATTTCTGTGCCCCCTTCAAGAGTGAGACCCTTCACAGTGGTCATCTGGCCTGGCTCTGTTGAATTGACTGGACCATTGACACAGCAGCTCAGTAAATCAGAAATACATTTGCTTCCCACATTAATACTGTTCAGTGTTCAGCACTGTGGTGAAGCTGTTTGCCTCAGTCCTGTATACCTGTATTAGTGCAATGCTTCTGTCTAAAAATTTGCAACTTTAATTACAATGTCATTGACTCAGTTCTACTGGGATTGCCGTGAAAGAACTCCGGTGACTTCCATTTAATTACTTCTGATTAGACCTCTGGTGCAAATGAAAGCAGAATCAAGACCAGTATAACCCAAAAGGTTATCCTGAGCCATCCCAAAGGAGAAGCACAAGAGAGGCATTCTGAGAAGTCTCAATAATTCCTGTGTATTTTAGTACGTGACATAAAGCAGATTGTTTACAACCTGTTTGTTGCAGTGGGTACAAATAAGGCAAAATGTAATCTAAACTGGTTTAATTAGGTCCTTCAAATGTTAGAGGTGCTTACTGGAAACGAAGTGGTTTAAATCAATCAAAAGAAACAGAAGTTAGTTACAGGCAGTCAAAAGTGCATGCTAATTTTTATTTTGTCTTAAATAACTTCATGTTAGTGTCGGAAAATTTCACAAAGCTAGGATTTCAGGACATTTACGTGATTTTTATTGGTCTTTATAGACAGCTGGGTCAGATCCCGAGTTGGATCATTGACTCCAGTGCAGTTTTACCCTCCTAAGGGCAGCAGGGTACTTTGTGTAACATGACAGAAAGACTAATAGCATTATGAAATGCCCAGTAAAGCAGCAGGGTAACGGTGCTCTTTGTGGATTTTTTTATTGTCTTATTTTCAGTGCTGTTTAACCGCTCATACAGGGTGTGCTCTTCTGCATCACCTTGCGTGTGCCAGTTGTATGCGTGTTTTACGTACACTATGTATGGAAGACAAGACCACAGTAACGTTATGGGACTGAAAAGGATAGATTTTTTGTTTATTTGAAAAAGACACCTGCAGAATTCATGCTAGATTGGTCATTGCCATGAGCCTGTTGGCCCTACAAATGTGTTATTTGACCCATAATAGGTTACAGCTTGATTTAATAGGTCACATTTCACTGCCTTTATGGACACCTTTACATCTTCTTTTCAGGGTAATTATCTTTACACACATCTGATGTGGCAACGTAATTGACTCCTGCTTTCGTACTGCTATAGGTTAATGAACCAAACTGATAATTTTTTTAAAGAGAATAAATCACTTGTGTATTGTTTTTGAAATGATGGCGAAGCTGTGTGTTTAGACGGCTGCTTTTGATTTAGCAAGAATGCTTTGCGCGGAGGCGGCCACCATCTGGGGCTTGATGCTACACGGTGCAAAATGCACAGAGGTGTCCTGGACCTGTGCTCCTCTCTCCTATGGGCCTGGACCTGCAAAGGCTAATTTCCTGAAAGCTGATCAGAAGGAAATAAAATGATAACCATAATAAAATATGCCAAAGCAAAATATTTTCCCTGAAGTCACCAATGTGAGTCCACTCATTGTTCAGTTCCCCATGTAGTAAAGTGTGCATAGATGGCTGTTCCCCGTTTGTGATGCGGCTTTGTTTTCATACAATTTGAAAGGAGTCTTTGATTAACTGTGGTCATTTGGCATGGTTTCTTAGCCGTTTTAAAAATCTGTTTGAGCAGGGGAAGCACTAGAACAGAAAAAGCCAAGTTTGCAGGGGCCTTTAGTGCTTTTCAAGATTTTAATGGACACTGCACAATGTCATTGCACTTCTTCTTTTTACTATGGCCTGAACAGAATCCAAGAAATCCTCTTTGGCTGGTTGGCTTTTTTTAAGCAAAGAGTTATGTATTTATGAAGGCAGAGGGATGGGGTGGGGGGGGGGGGAAGATGGGAGGGAGCATGGTCTGATAGGAGATCTACCTGTTTTCTGAGAATGGGCTGCAGCCCCACAACATGGGTGATGCCCATTTATATTATTTAACTTGCAAAATTTCCCTGTGCTGTTTTAATTGTACAGTACTGCTCTTCCTTTTAATGTAGGTTTTGTGGAGAATCATTTGTATCTGTTAAAAGAGTACTTTCTGCCTCAAAGTATTTGTGGTGCTTTGAGTTTTGCAGAGGAGCTGAAGATAGGGAATTTGAGGCTAGCACATACTTTTATAAGTGCTACTCACCTGAATGGGCCCATTAATTTTAGACTACCTGTATGAGAATACAAAACTCATGAGCTAGGACCCTGCCGAGATCCCTAATTAGTTCATCTGTGAATGCAGAGAACGTGCTTCAGAAGCCTATTCTGTTACTATTCAGGATGTGTCTGTCAATCCACCTTATTAAAGATGTAATTTCCACTTTAATATCCCTGATTTACTTTATTACTAATTAACAAATATCGGATAGATGAATGTCATAGAGTGACACAGCTTGTCTGGCCTTTTGATCATTTTATGTCACAAAAAAAAGATGCATAAGGGCCATGAACCTCCCGGTCTGCCCAGCAGAGGACCTGTGCTTTACGTGGGGATACAACCAGGTTGCCTCTGCCTACTGGTAGGAATGGGGCTTAGGCAATTGAGGTGGGGGGCTCAGTACATATTTTTTGCCCACACAGCACCTCTTGAACAATTCCCACCAAATTCGGAAAAGACAGTAGTACTCTCAAAAGGAGTCAGCTAGTTGGGAACAGAAACATAGTATGAGAGCCCAATTCTCATCAGGCATAAGAGAGTCCAGTCACAGAAGAAAGGACAGACAGATGCACACAGACACAGATCTGTAGGAAATCAGACTTACTTGCTCTCATCAAAGAACTGCTTGCATAAAGCTTTGAATAAGCTCTTCGACCTTAGGTTTTTGTACTGTAGGATACCCTTGCATGTGGGGCTTAGGAAGAGTATGTACTGTAAAGCTTTGGTACTCGGTGTTTCTGAAAGTAAAGCTTGCAAAATACTTGCCAAAGTGCCCAAATGCACATCCAACCACTTTCTACAGTCGTCCCTCTGCCATGGTCCATTTTACAATTCATCTCTCTGAGCCAACACAGCAGCAAGCCAACAACTTCACATAGGAGAACAGACCTGCTGAGTTCAAAGGAGCTGAGGATATGATACGCATGTAAATGTTTGCTGGATCTGGATCCTAGATACTACATGGAATTTGGCTGGTCATCCCACTTCCCTATAGAATTTGACCTGTTGTTTTTAAACATCACTGCAATCAGTGCATTCTAATAGTGCCGTGATGTTATTCTGAAAGGCAACTGGGAATTAGCATACTGTATTTCACTATTTTGTGAAATATATATTATATATATAATATAATTATATATACGTATTTAGACTGAGCAATGTTAAAAGAATATTTTATTTCATTATGCAATTTTTAGTGAGCTTATTATCGGTAATATGTTTAGCATAAAATTTATTAGTGACATGCCCTTTAATTTAGCCTGTCTAATTGGTGCTAATTTAGTTAGATTGCATTAAATTACACCCTTTAATGTAGCTATGTGTGGGTCAAGAAATCCATTCCAACAGGTTAGGTAATTTTTCATGCAGCTGAACAGTAAAAATGGTATTAAGGTAGCTGAAAAATGCAATCATGTTCCAAAATAATAGTTTTCCTGGGTATTATTATCAGGGAAACAGGATTTCTGTTATAAGTGCTCTTCCTTTGAAGACTTACAGGGTTCATTTTCCATCTAAACTCATGTCTCCAGTCTTCACAACAAAGACAAAGGGTGGGAATTGCAATCATTACTCTTATGTGAGGGAGAATTATTAAGAATGATCTTTATTTCAGCCTTCATTCCTTCTTTATCATGCTCAGCACAAAGATAACGGTGAAAAATACATTGTCCCTTCTTTTATCTGAGTTTCTGCTTTCTGCTCCATTAGAATTACTTTGGTCAGATGGTTGGAGTGGAAAGTAATTGATTTGATCTCAGCAGTGTACAAAGAAGCAATCTGAGCCTGACAAAACAAAACAAAAAATCTGACCTGTAAGAGTCATCGATCTCTAGCAGTAAGAGCAGAGGGCAGTAAGGCAGGACTCCTGGGGGCAGGTCTTCAGCTGGTGTAAATTGTCCTAACTGTTATGAGTCAATGGTGTTTGAAGTCATTGGCAGTTTTGCCACTGGAGGTGACAGACACTGTTCCCAGTTTCCTGTAAAACGTCCAGAAAACTACTGCTCCTCTCTGGTCCCTGATCATGTCACCATTTCCGCTCAGTGGATCAGTGATTGCTGTACTCCCCATACTTGTGATGAGTCGCTCTCTGCCAGCTTGTATTCTGGGATCCAGTTCAAGTGCTGGAGAAACTTCTTGTGTCTTTGGAGCTGTGTTAGTACGTAATTTCTGTGCATCAGTCAGGAAGACCCTTCATGTCTTTATGCTGTCTGTAGCAATGGTTTAAAATAAGATGGGCGGAAAAAAAAGATGGTAAAGCTCAGTGAATGTGTGTGTCAATCCTAGCATGTAGAGGGCATGCTCTCAAAGCCATGGGAGATCAATAAATAATCCCCCAACCCCTTCTTTTTGTCCAGAGAATCTTGTATAAAAGGATCTGGCAACCTCTGAACATGCTTCTAGGCACGGCCTTTGTAGCGTAATGCTTTCTCAACCTGTTTTTGTGGTTGTTAGCTGATGCTATGGTGTGGTGGTGTCAGCACTGCTGAAGGAGTTATGTTGTTAAACTGTGCTTTCTGGGTTTATTATCATCATGAAGTTCTCATTGAGCTTAGTTGTACTGTAGACTATCTGAATAAATAGTAACACTGCCCCTGTTTTCCCTAACATCACAGTGTTTGTAAGGGGTTCAGGTTGTAATCTTGGATTACACACATCCTTGAGAGCATCTCCACAACCCAAAACCTGGGAGCAGTGTGAGAAGGAGCAGTGGGTAGGAGCTTAGGTGTAGAGAACCACTAGGGAGGAGAAAACAGGATATTGACTGCTTTTTTTTTAAACCTTTACCAGCGTATATAATGTTATTGCAGCTGAGTCACACATTATTGGCATTTTGCAGGTAACTGGCAGCATAGATTCAGAAATAAAGCTGTTGCTCATTCAGCTCCTGGCCTGTCCCATATTTAAGTGGTTACAGTTTTCCCCTGCAGCACCAATGAGAAAAATGACTTAGAGGAACAATAATCGCAGCAATTTTCTCTTCCTACTAAGTGCTAATCCATAGGGTATCTCCTGGCAAAGAGAGACAGTTACCAAAATATAAACCTGAGCTTCTAACACAGCCAACAGAGTACTGAGAACAAAGCTAAATTCCTGTTAGGTCCAATCCAGAAGGCTTTTTTAATTCCTTGGAAAAAGCACCTGTAGTGGATTTAACCATTAGAAGACATAGGAAGAGCACCTACTCAAGAGCAGTTGTCCAGGACAAGCTGATACCTGTTT
Organism: Upupa epops; assembly: GCA_013397515.1. Lineage (NCBI taxonomy): Eukaryota > Metazoa > Chordata > Aves > Bucerotiformes > Upupidae > Upupa > Upupa epops. Next base: position 516,822 of record VZRI01010676.1, on the reverse strand, counting down.
GATTTTGGAAGGATGTGAGATCGACTCTTCCTAAGCCAGCTGTAAAACCAGCAGAAAAAGAGAGCAGCAGCAGCTCGATTGCAAACATCACGCTGAGCATTATGTTTTGGGTAAATAAATATAAAAAAGAATAAATGGAAATCTTCCTCTAATAGGAAAATGCATCAATGATACTGTAATTAGAAGCGACATTATTCAACTGTAATAAAGTATTTATTTTACTGTGATTACAACAGTTGTTTATTCTTGGGAGCTCTATCCAGCAGCAGACTATCCAGACTGGATATCCAGCAGCATATCCAGTGGCTGCCTAAAACAAGTTTCTTAAATCTGTGCTTAGCGACTCCATTTCTACTCATCAGTAGAGCCTCAAGACAACAGACTGGGCAAGTGTGCCAATCCAGCTGGGTCACAACACGGTTATAACCCGGTGCCTCCGAGTGTGTAGCTGGATATTAATGAAACTGCAGCTCAGGCAGCACGGAGAGAAGAGGCAGAAGCACCGTACAGCTGCAGAAGAAATTAGTCTGTTCAAGCAATGCTGTGGTCCTGCCATGCGTGCAATGATGATAGACAGATTTTATCCCAGAAACGAAACTTAATACTCTGTGTGGGTTTTCAGGGCTTTAAGGAAAAGAGTGGGTTTTTTTAAAAGATGTGTGTTTATATGTTGGCTTTCGATTTAGAACAATAAACACTCTAAGCACACTGGTGTTGAGCATTCTTCCAGCTATGTAAATGTTCCCAAACTAAACACACAGTTCAGTCAATTCCCCTGCTCTGTCATCAAGAGAAAATTATCAGCTCCAGCAGCAAAGCCATTTACAGTCAGACTGAAGGGCTGCATCCTGCTCAGTAGCTCTTCCTAGAAGGCAGTAGCTGAGGAAGATGTAGCGACCAACAGACTGTCCAGGTTGTGGGATGTCTGCTGAGGAAGGGAGAGAGCAAGTACCTCTGCTTCATGGACTCTTGCCTGTGGTTTGAAAGCCCTGATAACCCCCCGAGATACAAAATATTCAGAAACATCCCCAGGACGTTGTATGTAAATTGACTGTGTAATGAAATGCTGTAGGTTAATTCTGAGGTGTCATGTTCATGTAGAGGAAATTAGCTCTTCGTTTCTCCCTGTGTCCTCCTGCTCTGCCCTGCCGTGTGGCTGGTGAATGGACTGGTCACTTCAGACCTTGTTCTTTGTGTTCAAAGCACGAGGAGAGTGGTGCCAGCACTGCCTGTTGTTCCAGTAAATGCAGAGCAGGCTAGATCTGGTGCCAGTGCTGCACTTGCCAGCACTTAACTGCATAAATGGGGATGCTGCGAGGTGGTGCAGGGTTGTGCTGGGATACTTCTGTTACAGAGATCTAGGCCATCACTACTGTCCTTGATCTCTCATGACATGTTAGTCTTGTAGCTTTGGGTTTCTTGCTGAAATCCAAAGCTCTCACAAGGAGACGCTCTGGGGCTGGCTGTATGCCTGCAACTGAGGTGCTCATGCAGGGAATTGTGAAACAGCTACTCCCTGTCAGGTGTGACGTGTCCCAGAGTCCCTGTGCCATCGTCCTGGCCTTTGGGCAGAAGCTGAGGGTCAGACAGAGAGTGCAGTCCCCTGGGCTTGCATGAGAAGCATCTGACAGAGCTGCAAGCTGAACTTAAGTCTTCCAAGAAGTCCGTGACACATGCCACAACCATTTTGGCATGGGGTCAGGCTTTGGGAAATGATGCAAGCTGTTCTGAATTAATTCCTGTTGCCTGCAAGTAGTAGGCACCAGCTCTGGCACTTGCTCATTGTTTTGAGTGCCGTTAGGTGGGACACTGCCGGAACGATGCAAGCCAATACTTTGTATGATAATATTTAGAAAGAGATAAGAAGAACCTGTCTTTCATCTAGTTTTATTCTCCCCTGCCAGCCTGTGCTTTATGTCAGCTAAGGAGACTGAAATCTTCTGTTCTCTTGTAAAAAGAAGTCACTCTGTGAGCGGAGGAGCTAATGAAGCCTGGCTTGTAATGTCTTTCGCTCATGCGGATCCTCTGATATCTCACAAAGGATGAGCTTTATTAGCTTTTTCTGTAATGGGACAACAGTAGGGTCCCTCTCCTCTCCCCCACTGCCTTCCTTTCAAACTTCGAAGAGTTTCCATATCTTTTGACCTTGATGCTGGACAGCAGGGGTGAGTTGAACACCCTTTTTGTATGAGAGCACAAACACATGCATTATTTCAGACTGCCATGACTGCAATCTGTGGATGTCTCATTTCTGTCAGGAATCAAGCTAAAAATAAAACAGACAAATCCTCTGAAATTAAAAAGAAGCATCAGTGTTCAAATGACTCGCCGGTATAAACTGGGGAGTAATCTGAAATAATTCAAAATAAGGTCTATACTGGCTAAGCTGAAATCCACCCACTCATAGCAACAGGACTTGACTCTTTATTACAAGAAGGAAATGTTTCTCCCAAAACTTATATCCTGTCTGTTAGCATTTGAACAAGATGAGTCCATCATGAGGCTTTTAGTCCATGGGTCAGGTTTCCATTTGGTTATGGTTACAATTAAAGAGGCAGAAAAAGAATGGGTCGTCTCTGGCATTAACAGGCAGAGGGAGAGAAGGGAAGCTGAACGGGTTAAAATCAGTGCTGGATTCAAACATCAGGTCTTCCTTGTCAGTTTGTCACAAACGCAACCGTATTTAAATTCAGCTTCGTGTGTAGCACCCAACAGATACCGTTGCACTAATGCAATTATGATAGTGCATCAATTGCTGTAAATCACAAAGCTATAGATAGGGTGTAGTTGTCATGTTCTTTGTGATTAAAAGATGTAGAATCTCTAATCACTGCAACGAGCCTGTCATCGATAAAGAGAATCTGGAGCTGGAAAGCGGTATTGATTGTGCCAAGAAATCTGCAAACTCTATTTCTCTGTTTTTGCACACTTTGGCCTTTCCAGCTGTACAGTCAGCGACATGCACACAGGACTGGGGTAGTTAACATCTGCCTTGCTCACGTTCTCTAGAAGGGTCTTCAGGAAGTATTCGCGTTTAGCCATTTCTTCTCTGCAAGGGAAGGTAGTTGGAAATAGAAACACTGTGCTTTGCCCTTGGAGTAAGTAATGGCCATTCCTGAGCAGAGTCACATGATGCTGTGGATGGGGGTCTTGGTCCCCCCAGTTGCACTGGTGCCAAACCAGTGTGAGCTTTGTGGATCTGGCACAGGGTAAGTGCAGAGTCAGCAGCATGGCCTCTGTGCTGAGACCAGACACAGTACAAACCAAAATTTCCTCCGCTACAGCCTGAATTACCCCCCATGAACCTTCTTGCAAGTGACACAACCTGTCTACCTCTATCCAAGATGGGGCTTTTCCTTGCTCCAAGATGTCAGTGCTTGTCATCCTTGCTCCTCTTCTTCAGAAAAAACCTCAACAACAAAACAAAGCAAAAACCCACAACAAAGCCCCCAAAATAATTTATAAGCAATATTAATAAATTATTTACAATCAAACTCTGCAATTGTAGGCAAAAATGAATATTAAATGACCAAGTATGATGAAAATGGAAGGATAATGCTGGATTGTCAGGGTACTTGGTTGTTCTTCATGCATTTGGCTGTTTGTATGCTTTTTCCTCAAGAATCTCCATGGATCAACATACAAAGAATTTATTTGAATGATTATTATTATTATTACTATTATTATTATTATTATGTAGCCTATGGTTTGAAAGCATTTATACGTTTCTAGCTTTCATCCACAATCACACAGTTCCTTGTACGGATGTATCTGCATATAGATGTGTGTAGGTGCCCCATATCTGTATGTGCACATGTTTAAACTAATATTCTTTGTACAGAAATCCTACCCCCTTCTGTTGCCGTTTCTCTGGTTTTCACCACTCTCTTCTTTATGCTTGGGTGGTCATATTTTGAAATTTCCCCAGGACCAGTTTTTCATGCAGTCACGTTTCTCATCACATCTGAAGGATGTTGTGCTTCGCATGGTAATTAGGTCCTCTTTGTTTCATCTGCCGAACTGCTCTCTGTTACTTCCTGCAGCACACTCAGGACTGGAGGCTATTGCTGAAATGTTAGAGCAGTGGAGATTCTCTAGGAGTAAACAGCTTCAAGTGAACTTGCCTCTTTTTTTTTAATGCTGATTTACATTCTGTTTAAACCTTGTGCAATTATATTTATCCTCATTGCTTTCTTAGAGTAACACCATTTATTGGAATAATTTATTATTGCATTGTGTGGCTGGTGGGTGTGTATGGAAATCATGCGGGTATTTACAATTACATATGAATTTATATGTAAAAACACACAAGAATGTGCCTGTCTCCCTAAGGCCTGACAGTGCTGATGGCTTAGCCAGGAATGCAGGATGCTGTCAGGCTTCACAGAGTTTAAGCTTTCAGGGTTTAAAAGAAAGATGTGATTGTTAGTTTTTCTGTCCCCACTGGAAGGCAGGAGCCAAGGGTGGCTTCAGGTTCTGTTTGGTGTTTGTGGGGCCAAGTAGAGGCAGGGCTGGGGTGGCAGTTTGCTATGGAACCCCTCTGCAGGTGCTGGGACAGGGACCTAAGCGTGGCTCAGCAGAGACCAAGAGTCAGCACTCCTGCCAGCCTGGCCAGGCTGCTCTGATGAGGCACAGTTTTATACCTCCCTTCTGTCTGACAAGTTACAACAGAAAATCAGCTCTATGTTTTCAGCCATCATTTAGAAGGAAACTTTCCAGACCTGCAACACCCCTTTTACTGGGACAGACAGTTGCCGTGTCTCAGGGCTCACAAGTCGCTCAAGGCTCACAAGTTGCTCAAGCTGAAGCCAAAGGGCAGTTTGTTGGAGGTGGCTCAGGTTATACTGCTTTTGCAAACACTGTGATAGCACTGAAGAAGGCAGCAAGAACCAGGTCAGGTTTGCTTTGAGACTACTGGGTAACTCCTGTCTTGAGTCCCTCCCTGTAGAGAGGGTGTCTGGCAGCAGTAAAGTGCCTGCAGGCATCTTCAGAAATGGGAAGCGATCTGCTAACTGACCCTGAATTCCCTTTTAGTTGGTACCAAGCTCTGGAATGACTAGCTGCAAAACAGAAAGCTATGTTGTATAATGGGGACCATTACACTGAAATGCTACAATACCTGCTGCTTGGAGGCCAGCCGGATGGGGGACAAGCAGAAGTTCTCCAAGCAGCTGGTGGTGGCAAAGCAGGTCTGGCAGCAGAGGTAGTTTTCACCCTGATAGTATTCTCAGCTACAGGCTGCATTGCAGCTGGCCCAAGCAACGCACAAATCTATATGTGGAAGTCCCTTGGAGATGAAAAGATGTGAACAAGGATGAAGAACAGCAAATGCTTTTGCCAACGTGTTGTTTATTTTCTCTTCTTGCAAAGAGTAGTGCTGCGATTGCTCTGATTAGAATGCTTGTGTGTCTCTTTAAGTGATATCTAGATTGAGGTGTACATGGCATTTTTTCCTTGTCTGTGTATTCTGCAAATATATTAAGAAAGTCTCTAAGATAAGATTACCAAACATGAAGTAAAATCCTGTCTCCTGAAGGGCTGATGGCATCATCTGCATATGACTCTGTGTTATCTTGCCCTGACACATGGAATTAAGTCTTGGACTACCTTCACCTAGGAACACCATTCTGCCAGCATTTTTTCTCTTCTGGCCATTTCAGATACGACAGCTTTCTTCCCTTCAGCCAATTAAAGTGGGGCTCTTCTCTGTGAAACCAATGAGGAAAAGTTGGCAGTTGGATAATTTCTGGGAGTTTCTTCATTTCATTTTGTGAAGCTCACTGGTAGCACAAAGAGAGAGGCGTTTTGTATCAAATAAAGCACCCCTCTTCAGCCCTGTGACAACTCTGTGAATTTAACAAACTGAGCTGTGTGCTCAAGAAAACTGGGATTTTCTGATAAAGCTGTGGGTGAGGGAAGCCTGAAATTCAGCCACAACAGTTCTGCAGTTTGAGGGGCACAGTTTCCACAGTGGAAGAGCAAATGTAGCTGCATCACCACTTCTTATATTTCATTTATTAATGGGGATTTACAAATTCTGGGAAATGGTGTGACATTCAGGGGACATTCAGACATTTCCCTAGCTGGCCTTTCCATTTGTTGAAAACAAATCCTATGTTGATTCTTTCTGAAGCTCCTGCCATTTCTTTTTATGTTGTATTTTCTTAATGGAAGTGGTTTGCCAGTTTGGAATCAGAGACACCTCCATTCTGTTTGAAGGTTTTTTTAAATCAACACAAAACGCAAAATTTCCAATTTTCAGCTTTCTGAAAAGTTTTGTAATTGTTGTTTAAGTTCAAATCAAAGCCATTTCCCTTCCTCCCTTCAATTCAAAATTATCATTAGACAACAAATTGCTCATTGTCTAGCTTGACAAGAGTGGTTGGCTCTCGATTTCGCATTCTCCAAGCCACTGTCTGATGGGGAATTTATTCCCCATCTGTTTCCATTTCTGCACTGCAAGTTCATCCTGGCACATCAGCTACAGCACGGTTGTGGGTTTTGTGATCCATATTTAATTCACCTAACTTTCAGTCTTTAACGGAGACACTCCGATTAAGCAGAGTAGTGACCCTGGCCTCGCTGTGCAGTCATAGCAGAAGTAGGTTCATCCAGAAGGTGACTCTGCCTGTGGAAGATCTCAATTAAATGTCTAAAGAATAGCTTCTCTAAGATCAAGCTGCTGTATGCTTTAAGCAGTTCCTCTAAAAGAAACCTTGTTGGCTTACAAAAACATGCTGATAATGGGCTCGTTGGCTTGTTAGGTCACCAGCAAACGGATGCTGGGAGGTCCTTGGGGCTTAAGTACCAAGACAGCATTGTATTTCTGAAGAGATCACTGCATTTCAAGGGTGTGTTGTGAGACAAGAGACTGCAAAGTCATCCCTGAGATGCATTTATTCCCCTGAAATACTCAGTGTGCCAGACCTGATTTCAGTTATAAAATGGAAATAATAGATAAAAAAGGTCAAAGCATTTATTGAGGACTGACATTTACAGCAGTCAGGAATTTCCAGTTGTATACATGTCTGTCTATAGTTGTCACTCCTCTATGACACCATCCTGCTGAGGATCTCCAATCCACTGCTTTCTTGCTTTAACTAGGTGATGGTTGTATATCACTTATTGTCTTCGTACAGGTGCCTAAACACAGAAAGGCAGAAGTTCATTAGCTGGCCCAAAGTTGCAGTACACCTCTAACAAAATGAGAGTATGGATTCCCAAATCATCTCTGTGGTTTCAAATGTCTTTTACTTTCTACTTCAATAAAACATTTGCCATAAAGTAGTATAGTATTTGCCATAAAGTTTGTGAAATAAGACTGGATGAAATTAAATCCATCTTCAATGGAAACCGACTATTCAAGGGTTCATGTCATTGATTCTATTGTGGACACTGACTGCTGTGCATTGGATCATTGACAGGGTACATGGACTGAGTACAGTGCAGCAAACTGTACTGAATGTAATCATCCAGACATGTATCCAGAGAGCAACTGCTACCAGTGCTCCATCAGAACCTGGACACAAACAGGTGTACCATAGGAAGAGTCATGCCATGTGTGTGGAGTAATACCAGCAGCAGTCCACAGATCAGTAGAGCATCTTTGCTATTAAGATCTGAATCACACACAGAGTCACAGAATGTTACGGGTTGGAAGGGACCTTGAAAGGTCATCTAAATCCAACACCACCTTCCAGAGTAGGAAGAAAGAGAAAGAGAAATACATTTACACCTACTTACCTGTGTATGCTCATGCACATGTGCAGAGTCCGAGACAGACATCTCAGATAGGGCTGGCAACATCGAAGTAATTAAAGGTGCTGAAGCAGTAAATGCCAAGACACCCTCTCCAAGGGTACAGAAGGTTCACTAATGTCACTGTAGATGTCCCTAAGGTATTGTGTAATGCTGGTACTTGTCCCAGTTGCCCTTCTGTGAGATTTGTATTGCCTAGGGGCTGGTCTGTTTTCTCCTTGCCTTAATGGTCTGACTTTGAAAGCTGAGCCTTGAGAACTCTGCTTCTCAAGGAGACCCAGCACACACCAAGTTAATGTGGTCTTCAGGGCTGTTTTCTTCCCTTTGCTCATGCATGGCTGGAGTATTATTTCTCAGTGCTTTGAATTAAACTAAGTTCCTGGCGCTAAGGATTTAAGGGACCTTGTGCAGATATAGGCAGTATAATTTATAGACAAATTCAATAGTAGTCTGGAGAGAACATTGATAAAATGACCTATCATTGCATAATAGGGATTTGATCTCACGTTCCTTCTTCCCTTTTCCCACTCCCAAAATGGAAACTTTTTAGCCTCTGGATAAATTGCCAAGAATTACTAGTCAGCCCCAACTTTAAAACTGAACAGGAAAGACATTTAGGCTTTAATGAAACATGTCTTCCAAGTTAACTTAAATGCTTGTTTAGATAACATTCAAGATTAGTCAAAGAATAATAAACTGTTATTTATAGGGAACTTTCTGGCCAAAGATCTCTGGGCAGCTCCAGACTACCACAACAAAGGACTACTTAAAATGGTGATGGTATTTTCACATTCAAAAGGCCTTTTTCATTTATGACAAGATTTTGGTGAAGAGGATAAGCTGTTTACCAATCCTTCATGTTCTGGAGTTACTCTTGGTGGTGTAATACACATGAGTCGGTTCGTTTAGCTTGAGTTTGGAGCTTTTACAGACCTGCATCACGTCTTCTGTTCAGATTTGATTTTCTGCTTATGCCATCAGTCAGAGTAATGGAGGGATGGGATCTGCCCTGCCTGCTGTAGGGAATTTTCCTGAAGTGTCCCCAGTCTCTTCATAAATCAGTGTCTTCCCCAGTCTGTTTCTGATGGGTCCAGCAGCAGGTCAGCATCCTTAGGTAAAGAGAGGCTTCCTGAATTGAGCAGCAGTCACAGAAAGTAAACTAATGAAAGCCGGCATCTGCTGATCTCTTTGACAATAAGGAATTTTGCTGCCAACATTTAGAAACCGTTGGAAATGGTCTCCATTGGAAACCAGATTTCGACTTTCTGCCCTGGGCTGCCAGAAGTATTTCAGCATAAAATGCTAAAGTAAGTTGAACTTTCAATTATAATTTCAATGACTGTCTAGTGAAATGGATTAATGCTCTGGCACTGCACCTTTGAGGCTTTGGCTCGAATCTTGTAAGATAAAAATCTGTCTGCTTTGACAGTTGAAAAGGTCAGAAGTGAAATAATGTCAGGTGGTCTTAGCCCAATTCAATGTCTCGATTAAGAAGTAGATGGAAAACTTGTTGATGTGGGATATCATACCAGATCCTTTCAAGAATATAAATAATTGTTATTTACATTTTATCAGCAAAATTAGATGCAGACAGCTGCATTCTGGAGAGGTGGAACTTGATTCAGACTTCAAGAACCACTGGATTGCAAAGTGAGCAAAATACAGGTTCTGACATGCAGTGTTTTAAGCTCGGAAGCCTTTATCCATCTTGCAACTGATGTCCTGATATTTAACTGTGTCAAGCATAGTTCTCTAATAAATATTTTTAAAATGTAGTTTGGCAGTTTTCACTAGCTGAGTTTTATAGAAACAACATGATTTTGTTAGTGTTCAGGCAAAACAAGGGGTCTCTTCAATTTACTTCTTTAAACTGCTGCGATTCAGTTCCTTAGCTTATTAAATAGGATTGTGGTTAAGGAGCAAAATGCAGGTATTTGCATAATGCATTTTCCTCGTATTTGGATACAGATTTCTCCAATTTTATATTATAATAATATATAAATATAAATTGTTTCTCCAGACATCCCTGAAAAAAGGTCACTACAGCAAAAATTTCTAGTAATGGTTGGAAGGACTGGGAAAAAGGAATCTATAAGGGGTTGGAGCCATGTGTCTCAGTGATGGAGTCAGTGGCTAATGGAGCTGCCTTTGATTTGTCCCAGCCTTGCTTCTCACCAGCCCTCCCCATAGACTAGGCAGCCTTGGCACTGCTCTTTGGAGTGAAGATGCAGATTTACTTTGCTAGTTGTGGTAAAAAACACATATACAAGACCATGCAAACTGGAAATCAGCTGTCATTGTATAAATTATCTCTTTCCAGTCAGCAATCTATTGCACACAATTAAAGAAGTGAGCAGTTATGTCCTTTTCAGTACTGGTAGGCATCTTTGTTTTATTCAGTTCCTTCTCCTTTCTGTTCATGTGTCTATGTGGTGTGTTGGGGGTTTTTTTTCGAGTTGGATTTCCATCCTAAGGCAAAGAAACCACAGTCTCCATGATGCAGGGCAAGAGCTGGTGGAACTGTACATGTGTTGGAAAGACTAATTGGCCCCATAAAGCAGGGCATGCCATGCTTTATCCTCTATTTTTCCTTCAATTTACAGTTCACATAGTGGGCATAGTCTGACGAAAGTGTATTTCTGAGGTGTAAAATGGGTGCTTTTCAGTAGACTGATCTTCCCAGTGACTGAACCACAGAACAGCTTTGGTGATTCACATTCTGTTTAATTGTGAGGCAGGTGCAACAGTCTTGCTTTTCTCTGCTGAGAGGTACAAAGTGAGGCCCAGGGGAGCCAGGGGAGAATTATCTTGTATTTGCTCTGTAGACTTTTCTGAGAAAAAAACCCAAAAAGATAGCACATCCCCATCTCCACTCTTTCAGGACATGGAGTCTGAGTGCAATGCCAGACCAGCGGACAGTCTGGAGCTGGTGCGCGGAGCTGCACTTTGCTGACCCACACTTGCCAAACTGCTAGAAAAGCAGAGGCCAAGCACCCGACTGCAAACTGCTAGTTATAAGAGAGCAAAGTGGTAATTTTGCAACTATCAGGGCTCAAATATGGGACCATTTCCCTGGTAATAAAACTATTACTCTGTAACTGTTTACTTATCAGGAGACCATTATTTGATTGATGACCTGAAAATGGAGGTTATCTTTCAATTCATTTGAAATGCAAACTGACTAGAAAATCTATAGTTATTGCAGCGTATTTTTAAGCAAAATCAGGCACCTACATTGACCTCCTATTTACATTTCTTTGAGAAGAAAAATCACATAAAAGCTATCAAGAAACACATTTCACAGCAGGCAAATTAATTGGTTTTACTGTATTTGAATGGAGGGTTTGTCAAATAAAACATGCCATGACAGTTAATAGTGTCATTTAGAGGCAGAAAATTATTGGCTTATTTGTTATTGGATAAAAGGAAGGCAAACACTTTGTATTAGGAAGTTTTAATGTGTTTAAAATCCTCATTAGGGATTTATGGACATTCTTGCTTAGCATAGCGCCTCATTAATTTGAGGCTAAACAGTTACTTCTGTGTTTCAATTCCAGTTTTTTTCCCCCCTTTTCTTTAATTAGATCTCGCATTAGAGTTTGGTCTCTACACCACTGGAGATGTAGAATTAATTAATGTGATTTATAAATCTAATGGAAGTGAGTTATTCTTAGATATCTTTTCATTTTAGCGAGCAGTTTAACTGCACACAGCATAAGTGCATGCAGATCTAAGAGATTTTGGGAGCTCAGGAAAAGTATGTGACTTCTGCATTGAATACATTTAGAAGCGTCCCTTGGCATTAATAGATCAAAGCATTTTAATTAGAAATGTAACTAAAGGAAAGGCCATAAAGATCCCATTCAAAATCAGAATTTCTTTGTTCTTGGTTCTGTAATGTCCAAAAAGTGCTGTTTTAGCTCCCATTTTGTGTGATAACCATGACATTCAGTGGTAGTTGGGATAATCTCATGTCTTACTATTTAATGAGCACAAGATCTGGCTCTTAATGTAGTCTGAATTTGAATCCAATCCCAATAAAGACACGGTCATGAATTGTGCTATTTTGTTTCCATTAATAAAAGGGAAAAGGCTTTTATTTCACATGGGAATTTCATTCAATTGATTGAAACTTACATAAAAAATGTATTTGTGTGGACTAGTTATCCTAAGAGGTAGCGCTGGCATTTAAACCCAGAGACTTGTTTTGCTTCCCCCTGGGCAAGACCATGTCCTTGCCCTTTGAATTCTGTCCCTCTGTTTTGAAGACAGTCTGAGATCTGCCGGCCGTGGAAGAATATAAAACCAACTAATTTGTAAACAACCTATGAGCAATTAATTTGGGTCCCAGCTTTGGCCTTGCAACCATGCAGACTTCTGTACAAATTCGAGCCAGGAATACAGTTTTTTCAGTGAGGATGTTCATATATTCTTTAAATATGAAGGGGAGCAGCTAGGCGTCACAGTCTCCCTTTCTAGTTCTATAGCTAGAGTAAAGGTATTGTCAGATGTAAACAGATGCTTAGAAAGGTTCCTCTTTAAAACCTCCAAAGAAATGGTACAGTCTGAAGTCATGAGTTCAGATAAAGCTCCAGGTTACACTGATGCAACTTCTCTGACATCAACGGAGTGGTAGTCATATCACCAAGGCCATGATCTGACCTGGAGACTTTGCTACTGTTTTGGTAGAAGGTTACACAATTCTTCCCTGATGATGCTTGCTCCCGTGCTGGTCTATACTGGGAGCAGAAACCAAATTCCATGAATGTGAAATAGATTTGAAGGAGATCAAATTCCAAAGTGTATTAAAATTAGACAGCTATGTCTCTATAGTAAAGTGATTCTGAATTATTTTCAAGAGGTTCTACTCAAAGGTTTACCCTAAGAATAAGTATGGTATCTCGTTTACATCCCCCTAACTGAGGGTGAACTTGGAAGCCAAATTCTCTTCACACTCCTTTTTATACTGCTTCATTGTTTTTAGAGGAGGTAGATTTCACTCGCACTGTAAAAGATAAGAAACGGACACTTGATCTTTATATCTGCCACACCATGTATCTCACCGCACCAGAGGGTGTTAGACAGGCTTTGATGCTTCAAGTGGACAAGTGCAGAGTGGCATTTTAGGTCAGGGTACCTTTTATCATCGATTTGATGGAAATGTATGAGGTAACCTCTTCCAGACTAAGGTGAAAATATGAAGGGACATAGGAAAATGTGCTTCTATAAGTAAACACGTAGTCATTAGAGAATGAGTGACAGATAGAAAGGAAGGAGTAGAGGAAGAAAGAAAAAAAGCAAGTGTGAATTTCCACATTTCCTCGCTCTTTGTCAGCATTAATTACTCGCAGTGGCCTTTATACAAGCCAGTATTTTGGTCACAAATTAAGTGCTGCAAATGCCACTTTTGATAGGGCATGGCTGAATACTGACATTATGGGTTATTCTGGTATCGCCATCACGGCAAGCTTCTAAAACACTGCACTCAGAATATTCTGTAAGTAAAACGTGCAGCCTTACCTACATTAAAAAACTCCCAGGAGACCTTGAAGTGAGAGATCACTCTATCAGGCTTCTCTCTCTAATAGAGTTTGGCAATTTACTGCATGAAAATAATGGAGAACCATTGAGTTTAAATTGAACATCAGCATATTGTGCTTTCATGAAGACTACTGCATGCTGATCAACATTGAAATGGTACTGTTAAAAGAAAACATCAAAGAAATGCAAAAGAAAAAATGCCCAAAATACAGCGTGTGCTGGAAAGAGCAAGAAAAATACAGTTATCACATCCAGGTCAGTCTGGTTTAAAATTTTCCTGTAGCAGAACTAAATGCCAGTGAAAATATGTTGTCCTTGCAATTGGGGTCATTGCAAGCTAAGTTCATTGGAGTGAAATCAAACTGTTAATTCCTTCTACTTTGTGGGCTAGTGTCCCAGTGCACTAGCCTGGTGTAGCCACAGCTTAAGTCACTCTTAGGGGACTGGAAAGGAATGTTTTAGAGTCGTTTGCTTTTGTGTGAAACTGAAGGTACCCATTGTGGGAAGGTTTGGCTTCTGACCTAGAGACCTTTGGGGAAGTTCACGGAAGTCAGCAAGAGTCTTACTCAGTCACATTATGGACCACACTAGTACAGTGTTTTTCCTACCTAGTGTGTTTTATGCAAAGGAAGAGGCATAAACTTCTCCATCCACCACTAGAAGAGCAGCACTGACCACAGGCCAGGCTGTCTTATTTTAACAAATCAATTAATTTGGTCTGCTCTTTAAAACTTCATCCTGTTTTCAGGTTCTACAAAAAATGTATATGAAACCCAACTGTTTCTGCAGTAGTACTAAGGTGTAACAGAGGAGCAGCAATCAGTATGTTGATTTAGGCAATCATTTTTCTTTTTCTCTTAATTTTTTATATATATGTATAAGGTATTTATTTTCACAGACCTTTTAATTAGTCTCGGAAGATATTTTGGGGGGTGAAATACTGGGAAACATAGTCTTCTCATGATATTTTGGTTCCAGGATGGTGGAGGTACTTAAAGAAAAACAGTGGATGTACAGTACTTGGGACCACAAATTGCTCCCTCGAGAATTAATGACACTGTGAAAAATACATGTATGTATTTAAATAACAAGGGAGCAATTTTATTTGTTTTCTTTCTAATACCACCATGTTTGACTTAATTCAGTTTCCTCCAGAGCCCAAACACAGAGTCCTAATATATGTTGGTGATAACCTCATGAATATCAAATATACCAGAAAAAATGCCGCTCAGGTTGCAATATTCATTCTTTGCTCTTTTGCTGCTCCCATTCCTGCCCATTTCCACTGAAGTTAGTAAGGAAGAGTCAAGATCCTCCCAGCTAGTGAGATTAGTTTGACATCTATTTCAGGTGTCTTTAACATGAGTGACCCTTTTGTGATAAAGTATTGGGGAGATGGGCAACAGATGAGAGCATTAACTGTGAAACAAGCCTAGGAGGTTTGAACAGTGGGCTCTGAGCAGTGGCATGAGGCTTATCTCAAATAAGGGTGAAGTGCAGCTGAGGGGCAGGCTGCTGTCTAAGGGATGAGTCCAGAAGTGATGTAGGGAAGAGGGGAAAACAAATCCTGAGCTGGTGTTGGAAAGGCATGAATTTATATTTCATTTATGTGCAGGTGAAGTATTGCATCTTCTTAGATTTATAGTGAGCATATTGCAATTACTGAATTACAGGTTCAGATAGTACATGAAAGGATGTTCAAAGGTCATGTAGTCCAACATCTATATAGAAACACTGCTCTTAGTACTGCCTAATCCATTTAAAAGAAAACCCCACCTTCTATTACTAGGACACCTGGTAAGAGCTGAAAAGCACTTATGTACCAAGCCTTCTGCTGACAGTCCTGGTTTTGTTGTTTCTGGTTTTCTAAGTGTTTCCTTCTTATCACTGTGTAGTGCACACTAGAAATGATCAATCAAGGTTCATGCACAGGATCTTTTCGTGCTAGCAAGTGAAAAATCAATTTGTGTTTGAAAGAGTAAACAGTCATACGAGCTTCATCTTCCCAGAGTCAGAACATGTTCCTTGATAAAGGGAATGACAATGCAAGCTGAGCTCTTGATATATAAGCACACAGGTGCTCAAATAGAAGAAATGAGAGTGGGCTCTTTTATTCTTTTAACATGCTACGTTTATCTTTCCAATAAAACACAGATAGGAAGAAGAGATTACTTGTTGACTGCCAATTGTGCATCAATAAAGCTGGAGGGATTGTTCATGAACAGTTTACCCAGATGAAAATGTAGTCGGTCAGTTCTGGCAAAGACATTATTCACTGGGTATTTCTGCTTTCTGACACCGCGTTTGAATTTTCAGAACTATTCTGACAAATCTGTTGGAAGATTTTGTTGCTAACATTTCTGAGAAATGCTTTCTGCCAGATGTAGATTACAGGGGAAACAGACTTGATATGATTTATATTTTTTCCTGTGACACAAAACCAAAATCTGATCTCATGCAGGTTATAAATTGTCCAGGAGGTAAGAGTGGTCAGGGAGCTGCCAAATGAATAAATGGCAGGTTAGATCAACATGGCTCATCAGAGATTGTAACCATTCACCCAGTGTCATTTGATCTGCATAACACTAAAGGCTACTATTCCCTCACTCTTAGATTTCTGCCCCCTTTCCTCCCTTTAAAGTTTAGTACTGAGCCACCCAAGCCATTCATTAAACCTTTGGTTCCACATCATTTAACTTCCGTTCTCTCCTGTGAGACCGAAATGTGAAAAGAGCCTTATAATACTGGCTTGTATTAGGTGGAATACTTTGCCTGTCTGACCTTTAGTTTGTTCTTCTATCTGTTATTCTAGTAAGCAATATTTAAAAGTAAACATGAAGCATTTTGATGCAAAAGGGTTTTGCCAGATTAAAATGAAATTGGAAGTTGGGTTCAATCTAGCATGTAGCTGTTGTGAAATCTTTTTGTTTTGATTGAAGTTTTATTACCTCAGGATGTCTGTCTGCAGCTTATGTAATAGTCACTGATCATCAGTCTGGGGTTCACAAATGCACTGCCAGCCACGAGAAGAGATCTCATGATGTGAAATGCAGCTAACTCAGTAGCATGGAAGCCAAATTCCTGGTATCTGTCCTTTTGGCTGAGTTAGAGCACGCCACTCACAAAACAGGAAAAGCACCAAAAGCAAACCAAATGCAGGCTGTGCCCTCCTTTTTAGAATCAGATTATTAATGAAAGCTGGAAAGGAAAGGGGCTGGAGAATAACATAATGTGTCCTAAAGTACTTCATTTTTATTAGATTAAGAAAGTAGTACTGTGGAATGGTTGTCCAATCTCTACTGGACTACAGGAGGAAGGTGGCATTTTATTAATGGCAATCCTAATAACAATTTGTTATAGCATTATTGCACATGAAAGTGATTAATATTGTATCTGCTCTGTTTCATTCCGTCCTGTTGAATCCATGCTTGGATGCCACGGTGTGCCATGTGGGCCTGCTTGTGCTTGTTAGTTGAATGCAAGTGTTTATGGACAATTAAACTTGCAATTTTTGATTTACCCTTTGTAAGGCTGAGAGGTTGCTTTTTCTTTTTTTCTTTGGAAGACAGACTGAGTTTCTAATAGATCTATTCCTTTCAAGTCTCTTAGAATGTGCAACTGTAGCATGAATTTAGAAAAATGGTCTCATTTCTTTAGAAATCCATTAATAGTAATGTACTGAAAGACTCTTACATTGATCTTCCTTCTGATAGCCATGTTGTAATAATTATTCTTTTAATGTTTGCATCAATCTAAGTGTTTTCCTCTTTGTACCAGCTTCTACTTGGATCTTTCTGTATGACAATCACAGCACTTTGACATCTTGCATTACTTTAATACCAGTGATTCAAAACAAAGCAATGCCAACGGGAACAAAAGTTCTGTCAAACCATTAAAATCTTCTTTGCCATTAACACAATTAAATTGATGCATGAGCATTTAAAGTTATTAGCAAGCGCTGCCAGCAGATGCTGGTTGCCATTGCATAATATATTGTGAGCTTTATTAAAGTATAATTCTATGTTTTTTGTTATTATCATCATTAGTTCTAAAGTAACATAAACTTAAACAAAGCTGTGAATTGGGAGAGGACTCTGAAAGAAGTAAGAACATGCTCTGCCCTGTGATAATAGCCAGGGACGCAATTATCGCAATTAAGGCATTTCTAAACAAGGGAGTGCACATGATATCTTGGCTAGCCATTAGAAATGGCACGTGCAATGTTAGGGAGGGGTGTTAAATAAGGAGAGGGCTTCTGTACCTCTGCTGTGCTCACTCTTCCCAGTCTGACTCACTCAGATGGATTTTGGGCTGGTCCTGGTACTGGTCTGTGAGATTCTGTGGTTGGTGTAGACACTGCAAGCTTATTGGGGGAATGTTTGTTTTGTTTTCTGTTATTCCAACACAGTCATTTTTCAATAAAAAAAAAGTCAGGATTGTATTAGAGATGTGTGCTCCCACTGTCTCACTGCACATGGCAGCAATATCCTGCTTGCTAATCTTTTGGTTAAAGTTAACTATATTCCCTGCCGAATGGAGACTTGGTATCAGGTATGGAAAATGCAGACTAGCACAGAACTTACAGGTGTTCAGAGGGAGAAAAGTGATTTAAGTGAAATGCTTGGGGGATGAAGAAAGACAAATGAAGCACTGGAATACCAGGTCATGCAATATGAGGACAGCCTGTATGCCTCTTGCAGTTCATGCTGACTGCCCCCTGGAAGTTCTCATCCTAGATTGGTTAGGTAGAATTTGAGCTGAGTAGAAACTGGGGTCTAAAGGTAAGGCCTTTTTTTGATTAGTTGAATGTTTTTAAGTGATATTACAGAAAATTATAGTTGCTGAAGTAGAAAAAAAATCACTAATAGTGTTGCAGTGTACTCATATTCACTTGAGTATTGCTTTACCAAGATGAATTGTTGGAAATAAGCCAGAAGGTTGGAAGATGTTGTTTATGAGGAAGAATGGTAAAGTTGAACAAACCACAGTTAAGAAAAGTGGAGTGTGAATCTGCATGTTAGTGTGTGTGGTGTAAATGTGAAGTGATTCATTACTAAGAGTAGTGGGAATTGCTCTCTGAGGTGACAGTGAAAGCAAAATTTTAACAGAAAGAGACAAAGAGTTTAAAATGCTTCTCCAAATTTTATGAAGGAAATGGATGGGAGACCCATTTCCCTACACTTTGGGAGCTAGCCACAGTATTAGGACATGTGGGGAAAATCTGTAACGTTAGAAGATCTTGAACTCAGTGATCCTGCTGTAGCAAGGGGATTGGACTAGATGACCTTTCGAAGTCCCTTCCAATCCCTTATGATTCTGTGATTCTATGATTCTATGGTTCTATGGTTCTATGGTTCTGTGTTTCTATGTTTCTATGGTTATATGTTTCTATGGTTCCATGGTTCGATAAACTAACAGGTCTTTCCGGTCTTTGGTAGCTGTGTGGATGTATTCGCGAAGCTGGACTCTAGGAGGAAGCCATGGTCAGTGCTTCTGGGCAAGTTTTATAGCAGATTACGATGACAGGGATTTAGTTTAGTCAGAAGCATCTTTTACCAAACTAGTTACTGGGTGCAATAAGACAGAAGCATGAGACAGGAAAGTCGCATTGAGTATTTATGCTACAAAGCACTGGCCTCTTTTTTTGTACCTTTCTGAATATTGCCTCTTCGTTTTTACCCATGGTAAGACCCCGCCATAACTACCTGTGGATGTTACACACTGACAGTATGCATGGGTTGTTTCTCTTGTTGTTTATGTAATTGTTTGCAGTATTTAGAGGTTTTGTGGCAAATGCTGTAAGTGCCACTCAAATGAGTATTTTCTACTGGAAGATGTTAAGGGCTCCACTGTGTGGGCAAGGGAATAGCTGTCAAGTCTCTTGAGGGGGATTCCTGTGTGCTGTTCAGTCTTCAGAGGATTACTCAACCTGCAACAGGCTGATGAAGTGAAGGACAACAAAATCAGCAGCCACCCTGAAAGTCCAACCAGTATTTTACTACAGTATATGTTTAAGTTTTAAGAGCTGTCTGGGCTCTTAGCCTATTAAGCTGTAGGATAAGATAGTTGATGATAACAGCTTTCTCTTAACTGTTATCACCTCTGTCCTTCAAGGCAGCATGCAGCAAGTTAAACCAAATCTCACCTGCTCTCTGAAGGCTGCCGATAGGACTAACAGTGTGATCTTCTTCAATTACAGAAGTTTCAGACAATTCTAGTGCTAGTTCTCAACCGGGAAGGAATCAGAGTACTTTATTGCTTCAAAGTGTCAGTAGCACAAGGAAAAAACAACTGTTGATAAAATGTGTACTGATTATGATTTCTGGTGATCTGGACTGGAATATTTGGTAGCCAGCAAATGTGGATGCAGCAAACAGAAGCTGTTACCTGTTGGCTGTTCACCTGGGTGGTTGTGGTCACCAACACCTGACTAAAAGTTTCTTTCTTTCTTTAAACCTAGGTTAGCCTTCCCAATGACTCCAGCTGTGTTGAAGAAATACTACGGGTGAGTAACAGCCTTTGCTTTTGTATCTTTTATATAATTGTAGTGCTGCCATTTCATCTTTCACGGAGAAACATTTTATTTATTTATGTAGTTAAAATTTATTATATTATTATATATAAATAATATTTACTATTTATGTAGTTAAATAATAACATATTAGTGCATCTGCATTGAGGGGGCACAGCCAAGGGGTAGGCCCTAGGTACTCCTTAGCAAGTAAGGTCAGTTCACCTAATACTTTGCCAGCTTTTCTCTATCAGGATTTACACACATTCCTGCTTGTATTTTAAGCGCTCATTCTCTGTGACTCTCTCCAGGACACATTTCCCCCCTACCCTGAAGTGAAGTTTCCTTAATTCTCAAATATACAGTCCGATCTACAGACTTCGTCCTCTTTCCCCACACTACTGTTCATTTTGGTTTGTTAACTTTTTTCTGGGAGCTCTGGTCACTGGTTGAATGCAGAAAATTAAAGCAACCACTGCAAACTGAGCATGGCTTAACTGCAGCAAAACAGTGTAATGAGCAAAACAAAAGCATTACCAGTTGGTATACGTGTAAATCTGCCTCACATTAAGTGTAAGATGGGCTTTTCCTCAGGCAAGCCAACCCTGTTGGCAGTGACATTTGTTCTGGGGGCAGACTTGCAACCTACCAATTCCTAACTGGGATTTAGGCTTTTATTTTCATGGGCTGAGTTTCAGAGTTACCTCCCTAGGACTGACTGACAGATAACCTGGAAGGGTTTTGTGTAGGGGGTAAAATGTCAGGGGAAACTTCTGTCAGTCATGTCCCTATCATAAAATCATAGAATCATCAGGGATCAGAAGGGACCTTGAAAGATCACCCACTCCAATCCCCCTGCCACACCCAGGCCATGTCCAGGCGGGTTACAAATGTCTCTAGAGAAGGAGACTCCGCAACCTCCCCAGGCAGCCCCCTCCAGTGCCCTGTCACCCTCCCTGGAAGAAGTTTCTAGAATCGGTCAGGGTTGGAAGGGACCACAGGATCACCCAGTTCCAACCCCCCTGCCATGGGCAGGGACATCCCACCCTAGAGCAGGCTGGCCAGAACCTCATCTAGGCCGGCCTTAAACACCTCCAGGGACGGGGCCCCAGCCACCTCCCTGGGCAACCCATTCCAGGCTCTCCCCACTCTCACGGTGAAGAACTTCCTCCTCACATCAAGTCTAAATCTCCCCATCTCCAGCTTTGCTCCATTCCCCCTAGTCCTGTCGCTACCTGAGATCCTAAAAAGCCCCTCCCCAGCTTTTTTGTAGCCCCCTTCAGATACTGGAAGGCCACAATAAGGTCACTTCGGAGCCTCCTCCAGACTGAACAGCCCCAACTCTCTCAGTCTGGTCTCATAGGAGAGGTGCTCCAGCCCTCTGATGATCCCTGTGGCCTTATCACTAGCAGTAACTGGTGCAAAGTAACCCAGGCCTCAAGTGATAACAATTGTGCCAACTTGCTTACAAAGACACAACTTTCATATAAAATAAAACAGACCTGTGAGTGTTCGTTGCTTTCCAGAGTTTCAGAGTTTGAGAAACTTGCTCGTGTTTTGTGTACACACCTTACCTTGGCATTGATGTCCATGTGGGTTGCTGATGTTGCTGCAGAAGCATGTTGAACCAACAGGTAAATGTGTTCATGGGGACCTGCAGTAGCACAGGAATACACCTTAGCAGGTACATGAACGTAAGGAAATAATCAAAATTGAAAGGGAGCAGACATTTATTACCTATAGAACCCTGAAGGAACAAAGGCAAAGAAAAAGTTGAAAGGTTGTGTGAAATCCTTGGTATCTTTTAAATGTCTTTTTCCCCTGTTTAAATATTTCAATTAGGTTCATTGCTGTAATTGGAACAAATGACTTGTTAGCTAGGGAAAGCAGTTGATTTTGGTAAACAGCATCAGAAGGAAATGTGATGTAGTGAATTTCAGGGATCAGTCATCCAGGTGACAGTTTTAATGTGGGAACAGGGAGTACAAATCACAGGAAGCAGAAATGCCTTTTTTCTAAGCAAGAGATCCCCTTTCCTACCCTTGACTGTAATTAGAGTCGACAGAGGCAGAACGTCTCGGGCTCCCTTCTGGAACTTCCTGAGATCTATACAGGACTTTCTGTAGTCTTCAGAGGATGAACTGTAGAGTCCCTACAACTGTGGTCAGTACCTCCTATCACTAGTAGAGTCTTGGTGTGGATAGAGTAGGGATTTGGCAGGTTTCCATGTTTCTGGGGATCTGTCTCACATGGGCATGTAAGGTGTTTTTTTTAGAATAGCATGGCTGATATGGCTGTAGCCATGGCAGGACCAAAGCCCTGTATCAGGAGATTCAGGCTGGATTCAGGCATCCAGGTGGAAGGATGACCCTTGATTTCAGCAGTGATCTGTGCTTGGAGAACCTGAATTAAGTTCTCATCCCTGACAGACACTTTCTGGTCTTTTGGGACCATTTATGTAGACTCTAAAAGCTTTGGGAATGTGGACCTCAGCTCCCCGATGGCAGCTTCCCCAGGTAGAAGGATAGGCTATTAGTGTTTCCATCCTGTTAGGGATGTTGCAGAGGTAAACAAGTCCCAAAGGCAGCAGACTGGTCTGTACTAGTGTCCATTTTGAGCTGCTAATCCACTGGCAACAATGAGCAATTTCTGCTCTCGGCCATGTCCACTGCTCACCACAAAGTGCTGCTGTCTGCCTCCCCCCAGCCCTGCCTGTCTTCCTTGAGGGCATTTCACACCTTGAAGTTTTTTTTTTTCTTGATGTCTGGGACTTCAGGGACTTAGTCCAGTTTCACCCCTCAGAGAGACATGGTCGCTCTTGTAGATTTTTTTTTTGCTAGATTTTACAGGGAGGAGGAATCCAAGCTGTGATTTGTGACCTCTGATTTTACAGAGCTTTTTTTTTCAAGATGAACTTGATTAATGGATTTGTAATTGCAGAGGTTTGCAATTCCTAATTCCTGTCATCTTTTCTTTTTTCCTAAGGAAAAAAGTTGTCATTGAGGTTATGGTCAAAAATTTCCTACTGAGTGAGGGGAAAGGTCTTGAGTCTGTTCAGACCTCTGAGTCTTCAGAGACAAAATTTCACAGTCCTTCAGATTTCCTGAAACACTTAGCCCGTTATGTCATCTTGTGGAAATGCTTTAAGGACTGTTCATGATACTATAACCAAAGGTTAATGGCAGACCAGTCTCCTGTCGATTTTGCTTTTCTAACCAGGACAGCTGAGAAAGCTGTTAAAAATAATTAGAAAAATAATAATTTCTTGTAAACTGAGGCCAAAGCATAAAGGTAGTACAGGAGAGGTGCTTTTAATAGAGATTGCTAATGCCAAATTGAAAAATGAAGGCAAATAGACTGGTGGTCTGGCCACTTTTTTCTGTTCCTAAACATAGCTTATCTTTTTAAACCAACACACTGGCTTTAAAATCAGAGATAACATGGAAGAGAAGCAATCAACAGTGTGTGTGTGTTATTCACACTTCATTAATATGGATTTAAATGACGTTGTCACTCACTGTGTGCAGCCATTGAAAAATGAGTTTGTTGAAATGTTATGCAGATGAGGCTGAAGAACTGATGTTTTGAACCAGTGCTACTGATGCTGTTACTTACGCCACTTATACCGGTGCTTTACATCAGCCTGCTTTGGTGTTACTGTGCGTTATGTGAACCGTCGTGCTGGTCCAGGCATAGGGGTGCATATGTGTGACACCGTGTGTGAGCTAGCAGCTATGCCTTTTCTGCCTAGAGAGGGGATAGAAGAGACCTGCTATAGCATTGATTTACCTCTGGCTAAAGGAGTGTTAAGCCTACACCACTATTTAGGAAAGGAAGGAAATTTTATTTAACTAAATTTTCTTGAGGACTTGTAGAGTAAATTGAAACTTTGGGCTAGGTGTTTAGGCAATCGATTAGATGTAATCCTGCAGGAGTGAGGCTCTGGTCTGTACACATAAAGGTTTTGTGTCTGTGTTGATAACAGTCTGGACATGCTCTTCTGTCTAAGTATCCTTCCTTAGAGGAACAAAAGGATTCTTGTAGGTGCATGAACACTGTCATAAGGCATTGAGTGACTAGATGGACTTCTGATGTTATGCTGCTGTGGCATTAATGAAAAGCCTTCTAGTCTGGAAACAAAACAAATCGTAAATATAATTCCGATTGTAATTAGTATAAAAATGACTGGAGTTAAACAAGCAAAGTCTATAATTCATATGGTCCTCCAGTCTTCTGATGTCTAGTTCATGCCTAATGACATTGGAGAATATGTAAATTGATCAGCAGGTGAAAATGCCCTTGACTGGGCAAATGGTGTGTAGTATTACCTTCCTAATGCCAACTGAAAGCACTAACAGGTTTAATACATATCATCCATGGATGAGGTGAGCTGTTCACAGAGCAAAATTGGACTGTAACAGATACAGCCCATTATTTGTCCCTCAGTAATTGTTTTCTCTTCTAAAATACAAATCAACATTGAAGAACAATGCTAAACCTAATTATAATAATGGTAAGTTGAAAAATACAGGTACACTGTCCAGTGTGGCTACAAACGCACTTAGTAGCTGACAGGCGGTTTAAATATTTTCCTGTGGAATCTGGGGGCTTGCTGGGGAAGACATGATGTGAATTTAAAATGATTATCCAGACGTCATTGGACAAGTGAATAACGAGCTGACTGGCCTAGTAAATCATGTGAACCTGTCAAATGTGGGAACGCGTTGGGGAGGAGATGATGTCAAGTAACAGTAACTTAGCAACCTGGCATTTAGCTGTCCAGAGAATGAGTAAGAGTAGCCACTTTTAAATAGCTGAGTAAATAAATGAATCCCTGTATGTCTTAGGTGTGCTATAAAAATAGCCCAACACCTTATGTTTTGTGTCAAACTACTTCTTTCTCCAGGATAAGGTGATTTATTATTTCTATTGAAATGAAAAAATGGATTGAAAAGTTAACCCACGTGTAAATGTGTATCTGTGGCCTTTGTCCCTCGTCTGGCACTCAGCCCTTGGAAGCATGTAGGGACTGGGTAATAGCCTGCTTTCAAAAAGGCAATGTGTCAAAACTGTAGACCCTTCTTTTCTGTAGACTTTGCTTATGTACATTGTATGGATAAAACCAACTGATTTCTTAGCAATTTTGAAGCCATTGCATTTTCAGCTTTTTTATCGATATTTTCTCGATGGAGGCAGAACTAGTTTCTGCTTTCACATCAAAATAAATCAAGGGGTAATTCCTGTGACCTCTGATCTCATTTGAGTTTGTTGAATTCTTCTTCCTCCCACACTGATATAAATTGGCAACAGCTACACTTACATTGCCGCTGTGGTTATTAAATAAAAAGGAGTTAACCCAGCATTACTTCACGTATATATGAAAGCAGCAACTAGTCCTTTGTTGTGAAGACTCTCTAGATGTAGTCTCGCTCAAGAAAATGGAAATGCTGAATTCTTTGAGAACAGCTCATTCCTGGTTTGGTAGGCAATCAACTCAGATTTCCTCTCAGTACCACCACAGCATTCATCAACCATTCCAGGAATGTCTAAATAAGCCTTCTCCCAGCACTCTGTGCACTGTGTGCTCTGCCCAGCCATATAGACAGGAGTATGGCACGATCAGTAGTTGGAATCAGTTGACAGTATCCTGGTGTAGGCTTGAAGCAGAAAAGGCTTTTGAGGGGGTTGCAGTTGGGCAGCTGTAGGTCTTCCCAGTCTAGAGTAGACTCTTTTAACAGGGAGGTTCACCTTGACTTCTGTGACTTGCACCTCAACCCAAACAGAACAGGATTACTCAAGTTTTTGGCCATTCAGCTCAGAAGCATTAGCCCATAGTAGAAGTCCATACTAGTATGGTACACAGGGTAGAAAAGGCAGAGCTATGTAAAGAGGAAGTTGTCATGAGTCAGTGCTCAGGTACTTAGTTGATGTGGTTGGCTTTGTGGGCCACTGGTTTCACAGGTGAGGTATGAAAGAGTTTGCTTGTGAGGTAGATATATACAATAAATCTGCTTTGTGCTGCCAGATCAACGCAAAGCAGACTTCATGCTGTTGGGGAGGTGACAGGGAGGAAAGGTTGACTGTCTGATGTGACAAATGCATGTGGGTGTGCAGTGTTTCCCATATGCGAAAGCTGATGTTTTGCACCTGCCTGTTACAGGGATAAATGCCTCTTCAAGATGTAAGGCAGCAAAAGATTAGACCTTTGTCTGGACAGACAAGCAAGGTCTGATTCCAGCCCGCAGGCACATTTATCAAATAAAGGTTTTATTTTCGTAGCAGCATTAAAGAAATTATTTAGCAAAGAACTTTGAAATGTAAAATCTGATCACTCTGTGGGTCTATTGCAGCCTGTCTACGCTCTAACAATAAAAAAAGATTACAAAAGGTATTCAGGAAAAGAGAGAGCGATTGCAGTGCATGTTATTTCCAATTCACTATTCTATTCAGGGTTTTTATCTACTTAACCATAACATTTTAACATATATTTTTGTACTGCTATGCTGAAATGTTGGTGATTTCAATAGTATGATATAATTCACAGCCAGATTTACCATTGCTACTACAATTCCTGTAAAGCACGCCGACATCACAAGGGTTTGAACAGGTGTTGGTGCTCCTGAAGAGCAACTCTCAAAAGACATGAGTGGCTAATGAAAAAATGTTGATTCTTATCTGTTTTCCAAGCTTTTCAGCTTCTTTTACACCAAAACCAGCCACTTTTAGTTCCTCTTCCTCATTGACAATCATCTCAGAGGTGATGTGGTGTTCAAGGACATGGTATAGCAGTAGGTTTGGTACCCTTAGGTTAATTGTTGGACTCGATCTTAATGATATTTTCCAACCTAAACAATTCTATGATTGTGTGTACTGCCACATGTTAAACATTCAGCATCATTACTCTGTTGTGCGAAAAAGAATCACATTACGAGACTATGCAAAATAGTGTCTAAAAAGCAGTTCAAACAAGAAAGTAATTCAAGCAGTCGTTGTCTTGAAGGAAAGGTTTTGCCATTTCTGTGAAGACCAGGTGCACCCTCTGCTGCACTGAAAATTTTGCTCACTTCATATATTCTGCTTTTTCAACTAACTCTAAGCTTTGTACTTCCAGAAATAACTGGAAGTGAAACAGACAAAAAATGTGGGAAAACGAGTTGGTGGGATCTTGTAGTTGAGTGGAGAGTATTATAAAACTAAAATTCCTACTCCAGATTTGCAGACCCATGGGACCTGACTTCCCGTCCCTTTTCATCCTTGTAAATAAAGAGTAACTCCCTTATCTTTGAGTGAAAGTGTGAGAGAAAACAGACCTAAGGAATCTGGCATGTCATATCAACTCTGACCTTTTGTATGCTTCCACGAACAAATAAGGCCCCAAGAGCTGAACTCGATGGAAAATTCTAAGCACTCCTCCACTCTTAGAGTGTTTGGATCTAGCTGTACCAGGTGCCTGCCCTTATGGGCCTTGTGGACTTCACCTATTTGCTTGGATAAAAATATGAATAAGAACTTCAGAGCCTGTTCTGTGCCTGTTCTGGGGTAACTGCTGCCCTTAACAAAATGGGCAGTAAGCACTGCTGGCACAGTATGCGATTCAGTCAAACAGAAAATTCATCTTACACACCTTACTGCCAAAGCATTAACAAAAATAATCTAGGCTTATTTTGAAATATAGGTAGTAGAATATTCCTCTGCTCTCAGATTAATCATTCCTGTTATTTCATCTTGTCTTGTCAAAATGAAACATGGTTAAATATGGGCATTGAGTGTTTAAACTGCTAGCAATGTTACCTTTCATTTAAGTAGATTAATAATGTGTACTCTACATAACAAATTGCTTTAGGCACAGAATGAAGACATTGAAAACATATTAAAATCAAGTTAGGTTTTCTGAAATGAATGCACGCTTTAGAAACAATTCTGGTTTGAAATGATGAAGTCTATAGCATCTTCTGTTGCTCTTTGTCTCAACAAAAGGGAAGGGCTCAATTTCTGCAGCCCTGAGGGCAAGGGTTGTGAATTTTCAGTCCTAGTAGGAAGCCTCTCCATAAGTAAGCAATGCTGAAGAAGCCAATGGGGCCCATGAAGGATAATTTTGCTGTATGTTGTTAGTCAAGAGAAACAGCTAGGAAAACGATAGATAGAATTTTACTGTCCAAGGAAAGACAGGGCTGAAAGACTTAACTAAATGAATCTTCAAATAGAGTTTCTTGAGCTTTCCTCTTTGAAAGTCTCCTCTGAAGTTTCAATTGGCCCTGACAATCAGAACTTAAAAATACTGGTTGAGAGAAATGAAAAAAGCAAGGGACCAAAAAGGGGACAGCTACGTGAGGTATGCTCAGCTGCGCTGCTTTATGTAGACCTGTCGTGTTACAGCCTTTGATGCTTCACAGGTTTTGTGCTCTTAGAAGGAAAGCAAACAGGATGAAGATGACACTTGCTTCTCACTGTTGCTCTTAGAGGAGATGAGTGGAAGTGTTCTATTGCATCAGATACTGTGAATTCTTGTTGACATTTTCTTCATGTACTGCCATCTAAACTTAAGCTAAGCCCCTCCTAATCTCTTCTTCTTAAAGCAAGAATACAGATGCCAATTGAATAATGATCCACATAAATGATCGGGTGGACTTTTCCTTTGAAGGAATCACATGGTGACATGTTATCAGATGATAACAGCCTTGATGGGGTTTATGAAAGCAGCCTTACTTGGGAAGGCAGTTTTGCGATCATCAGCTCTCTGAAGTTTAAGTCATTGTATGTTCTGGGGGGATAACAGTTCTGAAAAGTGCCTTTTTGTGGGGAGCTATGTGTGTTTTTGCAACTTGCCATCCATCTGTAGGGTTTAAGACTGTCATGCAGCATGGTCAGTGGACCTCTTCTTGAAGATGTCTGTCTTCTTACCTGTAGAGTTTGTTTCATCTGTCAGAGTCTTCAGAATACACTTCACACCTGCCAGTAAAAGAGTGATACGGTCCGTTTTTCGATGTCTTTGAACATTTTCTCAGTAAATGTTTGAATACACAGACTTAGATAAAACATCCTGCCTTTAATCTTCCTATATAACCTTGAGATGCCCCTTTGCTCCACAACGTTTCCTTCATGAAACGGGGAAATAGCACTACGCCCACACTGCCATCGTGCTGTGAAGTTGAGTTGCTAGCAAAATGAGGTCCTCAGCTGGAATTAGTGGTGTTATAATTGTGCAAAAGCAAGACTCAACCAGATATTTAAAATTACACTACATACTGCAACTTATCCATTTCCATAGAGAATTTCCAACATTTCTTTACAGAAAGCGTGGCATTGAATTTAGTGTTCTGAGAAACCCGATGAACTTCCCATCAATTTTAGCCATATATTTCAAATTGTGCCTATAATTGTGGTTTTTATTGAATATGTAAGTTTCTTTCAATTTCTTAATACGATCCATGGGGTTTCATACACGTTTGAGCAGAATGCACACTGGGGATGGGAGGCACTTTTAAGCATTTTCAAATTGTCACAGTAAAATTGTCACATTTGTTTAATTAGCTGTAGATCCTGCCACAGTGATTTATGTCGGCTGGGTAACAATTTATTTGGATAGCCAGAAAANCTTTTTTTTTTCCCCAGGGAATTTTTCACAATTTCTTTATGATTTGAAAGCAGCCATAGAGGCACCCAGCCTTGCAGAAGTCAGCTAGAGAAAATATCAGGTTGTAGCATTAGAAATGAAGATGGTTTTATTAGTTCAAGGCATTGAGGTGTTTGTTGGTGATTGTTCAGAAGTACGAGATAAAAACTGGCTGCAGACATGGATCTGAAGTTCAGACCTAAGTTTGTTTGTTCAACACCCTGCATGCACTGTTCATTCTACCTGCTTCAAGTGTTCTTGCAGTATATTCAAGGCTATCTAGGGTGAAGGCTTTGATGCATCATTAGAAATCCTGTTCCAAACAGCTTACAAGTGTTCTTTACATATTTCTTTATTCTAAAATTTCTGTGAATGTCTAAGCAAAGATTTTGGTGGTGGGAGGAGAAAATAATTCCTGCTACTGCTTCGCAGAACCATGGGCACATGTGGACTTACGAGACTCATGAGGAAAGGCTGTCTATAAATATACGAGGGGTGGGTGTCAGGAGGATGGAGCCAGGCCCTTCTAATGGTCATCTGGTGATAGGACAAGGGGCAATGGGTGAAAGCTGGAACAGAGGAGGTTTCATATAAATATCAGAAGGAACTTCTTCCCAGTGAGGGTAATGGAGCATTGGAACAGGCTGCCCTGGGGCTTGTGGAGTCTCATCTTCTCTGGAGATGTTCAGGTCCTGCCTGGATTTGTTCCTGTGCAACTTGGTCTAGGTAATTCTGCTGTGGCAGGGGGATTGGACTGGATGATTTTTCGAGGTCCCTTCTGATCCCTAATGATTCTATGATTCTACGATAATCAGGAAAAAGCAAAAGTGGCAGGGTGGTGTGCATTACATTTGCATTTGCTTGTGTGGGTATGGGTCCAATTTCACCACCAAATTTCACATAACATCAGGTGAGGAATGATTTGAGATCTTCTGATGGAATTTATTGCACAAGCACTGAGTGTTAAAAGCCCATGTGGGCTTTGCAGTCCGTTCATTTCTTTTCCATGAGTATATGCTGTTAAAGAATATGCTGTTTGTGTACCCCATGACACAGTAACCTTTAAAAATATTATTCTGAGCTTCAGAAAAATGCCTTGGGTTTTGGTTTGTAGAACATACCTACTAGTGATTTTGATGTTTTTTTAAATCAAGCCAATTAATCCCTTCCTACTTACTCCAGTATTTTATCATTTCTAGCCTCCTGAGTCCCTAATGTTTTCAATAAGAGGTCTGAGCTCCCAGGTTGTCTGAAAAAGGAGTGTTGTACCAATCAGATGGAAACAGATTTTTTTTTGAGGACCTGCCCCACGTCTGGGGAGTTCAGACAAAAAAACAAAGCACACAGCTTCAACAGTGAGGTGTTCACTGGAGGCTTCGTTCTGTGAAAATAGTTATCACTCCTTTTTTCCTTGGCAACTGAGTCAGAGTTGCTTTTAAAAGAAGTTGTCGTGATGCCCTCATTACCATTTTTCTTAATATGGGAAGTGTAAACTACAAAACAGCTATCGTGTTTGATAGGACACAGGGACCCTGAAGAATGTTGCTCTTACTGCTCGTGCTTTTTGGAAAGGCTTAGGCTGGAAATTTGACTCACTGTACCATTTTGTCACTTTAGAAGCAACAACATCATTTTATAGTGTCTTTCACTCATAACACAAGTTGCCCTTCAAGAAGAAGGCTGTGATACTGCTTCTGGCCTTTGTATCTCTCCAACAAAGTGAGATCAACTGCTTCTTTTGGTAATTGCTCAAACATGATAAAACATTGCAATTTGTACTAGAAAAACCCAAAAAGTATTCTTGGCAGGTTTATTCCCCTTTGTCTTTGTATGATAACTGGTAATTGCAGTTTTTGACGCCAGCTGCAGTAGTGAACAGCACCGACTGCCTAGAGCTAACTAGCAACCTCGAGTCCACTGGGTGGTCTTTTCTTGGGCTTGCTCCCAAGTTTGTTCTGGATTTCTCATATGACCCCTGATAAACACTTGCTAATGAACAGTTTGCTTGTCCTTTTCGGCCATCTAGGAGCAACACAGATAATACGTGTCATCGTCGTGTAATGTAGATACATGCTTTTGAAATGCTGAAGCACCAGTCATGCTGCATTTCCGTGCTGTGGCTTTTGTGTCCCATTCACTGGTTTTCCAGAGGGAAAAAAATGTTGTGTGGTGTTTGAAGACAGGGAGGTTATGGACTTTGCCCTTTTTCAGTGTAGTTTGTTAGGTTTTAAAAAATGCAGGCATGGGAGGAGGATGTATTAATCTGCTGTATAGTCTGCACATGATGAATTCAGATGTTAGGACCACTCTGTGTGGGATGAAGCATCCTCAGCTGTTACATGTCCTAGCGGCAGTTCTGAATAGTTAATGTTTCCAACCTCAGACTTATTAGTTTTGTAAGAAAGACGAGCTGGGAAATGAGGAATCAAATGCATGCATGTGACAGTGGGAATGTGTCTGCCAGAAATACTCTGAAGCCTCTATACCTTAAAGGAGATCAAATAAGACCCCAGTGTGCTTTGGCTTCAGTTTTCTGTACTCTTTAAGCTGGCTTGTTTGGATAAGGCTGACATGCCAAAAAAGTATATGTTCTATCAAAACATTTTCTATAACATACATCAGTTTTTTTCTGTACCTGTTAGCTCAGCAGGAGTGGATCAAAGGAGAGTGTTGGCATGATTTACAGGACACACAGATGCAGGAACAGACCAGCTTCAATGCACAAGTGGGGAAAAGGAAATCCAGACTGGAGTGTGTGTTGTCTTCCAAAGGCTAGAATTACTATAATAAATGGCAGGTCGCATGATAGGGTTTCAGATGGTTGCTTAGGTCTTTCTATAAGAGGAAACATTAAAAGGGTTGAGTTTGAGAGGCAGCAAGGGCTCTACCTCTGTTACAGACAAGAACCCATAGTAGGATCCCTGATGACTCTATGATTTTTTAGGCAAACGTGCTAAGCTTTTAACCTTAAAAAAAAAATCATAGGATGCCAAATTAGCGTGTACAGTGACCAGGGTTCACTTTGACATTTTCTGGCCATGCAGGACTCCCTGAATGCTGATATACTGCCTATGTTGTGTACCCAGGGTTTTCCAGCCAATATTCTCTGTTCCAAATTTCCAGCCGATATTCAGTTCCACCACAGCCCCGGGCATTGCATGAAACAAAAATAATGAGACAGTCTTTGCCCTCAAAGCATTCATAGTCTCTGATGTAGGCACTGGGAAGATGGTCACACTCTGCAGGGGAGAGCACATTCGTCGTACACTAAGGGAGAGGCAAGTTTTTTACATGGGGCTCATGGTCGGGACAAAGTCACACAGATAGGAGAAGAAGGACAGCTTCTGTAAGGGCACGTCTGAGCTTTCCTAGGTGTTTGCTGTGGCTTTGCTTCTGACTCAGACCACTGTTTTAATGGCATTACAGTAGAGGTGTTGATGGTCTCCATGTAAGAGTGAAATGACATTAAAAAGAAATGCTGCCCTGGCACAGCCACTCAGGAAAACACATGCTGCAA
This sequence comes from Upupa epops, assembly GCA_013397515.1. Lineage (NCBI taxonomy): Eukaryota > Metazoa > Chordata > Aves > Bucerotiformes > Upupidae > Upupa > Upupa epops. The sequence goes on along the minus strand of VZRI01010676.1, from coordinate 483,882 downwards.
TACTGCTTGTGTGGTAAGAAGAATGAAAGAGATCTGGCAGACTCTTGGTTTTTAAGGCAGAAAAAGCAGCTTTTGTAAAAGATTTCAATGTGTATTGTACAGCAGTGTGTGGTAGCTTCATGTCCTTGGATTTGATGAGTAACAACTTGGAGTCCACTTTTAATGGAAGTAAATCACAGCTTATGCAAAAGAAGTCAGCTTTAAACTCCAACTAGTTGCCTAATCTGGTTTCTTAATTTCCACCCATAAGCTCTCATGTAATTGATGCTTCTGTTTTAAGGCTAAGGTTGGTGTCTTCTGTCACAAGCTGATGCTTTCAAATTCCTGATGATTTTTAGACTCTGCTTCATCATATTGTCAGGATGTGGGATATAAGCCGGTTAGATGGGTGTAAAGCTTGATGTACAAAGTAGAACTAAACAATTTCTGAACTAAGCCTACAGAATGAGACGTTTTGCAGTTTAGTGATTTAATTGAATTTGGAGATTTTATTTTTCACAAGGTTGGTATAAGTGGCTCCAGATTAGATGCATTTTGTAATAAATTACATGGATAAGGTCTTGTCATGTGACTGCATAACTCACTGTTGTATTTGGTATGAAAAAACCATGAATTGCTTACATCTGGCAATGTAAAGGAGATGGTGTAATGTATTGTATAAATGTGCACAGCGGAGCGCCTCAGGGTAGGTGCAGTCTTGTTTTGTAACTGTAAATTATAGTTCTGCTCTCCTCTTGGTGTGAGCCCTAAGTTTCAGAGAAGAAAACAGACATGGTTTTTTTTTTTTTTTTGCTTGTGAAGCTCAGGGTGGATGGAACAAATTACCAGATTCCCTTAAACAAGTGCCAGCAGTGAATAGTTTCAAAACACAGTTGCTTATTTACTTGGAGAAATGTTGCCAATGTTTTTTAAATTGCAGAGATGAAATTATATGTTGGGATTAGTAACTTTTGAAAGAATTAGCTTTTTATTACTTATTGTGCTTTTGTTTATATTATACTGTTCTACTGCCAGGATATTATATTGTAGTTAACAGTTCAATGCATACTTCCTATCTCTTGGGGCTTTCATGGAAATTAGATGTGCCATCCCTGGAGATGGTTACCAACAAGTATCACTTTGAATAAATAAAATCAATGGGATATGGCTGTGCATCGCAGTAGGGATGAGAAGCTGCCAGGAACAGGAGATACTGCATTGACCATACTGACCACAACAAGACTCTGGTACTGTGTATTGGGGAACAAAGTCATCAGTCAGTTACTGAGAGTGAGAGATGAAGGATGCTTGGCTTTCTGGAAGCTGATTTAGTACATGTGACCATAAGTACCTGAGTATTTATGGGCAAATCATTAACTTCTAGTACTCTAAAACTCATGTTCACTGGTGTTAATTAAATATCCAGGATGCAGTGTTAGGCAGATCAGATGTCAGCACTACTGAGAATTACTATGTGGAAGATCAGGATTATACTCTCATGATTGCTCTAGTGTTCTTGAAGTTGTGAAACTCACAGCTCTGAGAGTTGTCTGCCAGCATCCCAAATGAGCAGGACCTCAACTCTGATCCATCCTAGCATTCAGTGTGCCTGATCCAGCATTAGGTCTGGCCAGAAGGACAGTTCTATGGAAACAGTAATATCTCACGTGAGCTTGGCAGAACCTCAGAGCTTTGATTAGTTATTCTTTCTTCACATGCAGCCGTTATGTCCTGTCCTTACCCAACCCCACATAGTTCTGCAATTAGACAAAAAGTCTCCTGGATGGGAAGTAGGCTTATTTCAGTGCATTGTTGCTGGTCATCACATGACTGTATTAGGACCCTCTGGAGACTCATGGCTTGAAACAAAGACAGCACTGGCTCATCTCCTGGACTTTCACTAGAATGCTTAGGGAAATCATCTAAGACAGGCAGCATGTGTGTTAGAGGGGCAATCGTGCATACAGGATGCATGTCCTTCCTGCACTTTACTCCTGCTGATAACCCAAGCCTGACAAGAGTAGAGATGCAGGTGCTCAGACTTATTGCTTTGCTGCAGTTCACTGCAGTGATGTTTCTGTGGTGGCACCCTTAGGGGTCTGTGAGACACATTCCTGAAAAGGCCCAGAATGTGTGAAAAGGTGCTTGATTGCAAAACCCCTATATGGGATTGAACTGAAGGACTGTCCTGGTCAGTGTGAGCCACATTCAGGACAGTTTTCAACCATTTAATATTCCTGGGGTGGTTCCTGGAGAAAATTGTCCTGATTCACCTTAGAGAGAAATACACAAACTGTTTCGCAGGAGAGCCTTAGGAACGAGCTGCTATATGCACAGCATGAGCCACTTGGGGCCCAGGACCCAGCAGGGAGTTAAATCATTTGGTAGTGTAGACACACTATTATATAGGCTGTGGTTACTTTTAGGATTGTGTTGGACTTCTTAAATTGGAAATCTGGTGGTAGGTTCACATGGTGTAGCTTCATTACTCTCACCCTAATACAGCCTCTTATGCTGAGACACCTTCGCACTGTAATGGAGCTTTGTTTTGATTCTCAAGATTGGTTAGAGCAATAAGTACATCAATCATGATTTGCTATCTCCCTTTTTTCTTCTAAATTCTCTAAGCAAAGCGTATGAGTGTTATTAGTTGTATAAGCTACAGTATGAGGAAAATATATTGAAAAGTATGAGGTATACGAGAGTCAAGAGTATTGAGAAAACACTTTGACTCCTCAAACAGAAACAGAAAATGCCCATATTGACATGGGTTTCTGTGTGGATTTCTAAACATTAACAAAGTAGGAAAAGAAAACATGTTGTGAAGTTGACAGTCAACCCATTTTAAATTGCTTGTAAGGCAATTTCTATATTAATTTTCACTGAATATATTTTTTGTCCATCTTTCCCCTTCTCATTAATATGGAAAGGAATATTAATTTACCAAGGGAGGATATGGAATGCAACCCATTCCCCAGCTGGGCAAAGGGAACTTATTTGTTATCATTGATAGAACCCACAAAATGAACACTGTGGTTTTCGCTTATGGTCAGGGAAATAGTTGCTTTTTGTAGAATAAACCCAAGCTTTTCAATAATAAACTCATGTGTATGTGTGCCCTATATTTCTAAATGGCTTTCTAGTAGTTGTTGTTACAGTAGCTAGATAAATTCTAGTTTGACAAAGGCATCATTGCAGATGCCACCACATTGTTCTTCCAAAAATATGTACTGGGCACTAGCTGCTGGTAATAAATTTGCTAAACATTTGCATGAGTAGAAAGTTTCCTCTGTGAACATTCATAGCAGGAAGATGGACTTTTCCTTGGAGCCCATCAGACCATCGCTGAAGTCTTTTTTTTTTTCCCCTTCCCTCTGATGCTGATGATTTGTTAAGAATTGAAACATAATCATAGAATCATTAGGGATCAGAAGGGACCTTGAAAGATCATCTAGTCCAGTCTCCCTGCCACAGCAGGATCACCTACACCAAGTTGCACAGGAACACATCCAGGCGGGTCTTGAACATCTCCAGAGAAGGAGACTCCACAACCCCCCTGGGCAGCCTGTTCCAATACTCCGTTACCCTCACTGGGAAGAAGTTCCTTCTGATATCGATATGGTACCTCCTCTGTTCCAGCTTGTACCCATTGTCCCTTGTCCTATCACCAGATGACCTTTAGAAGAGTCTGGCTCCATCCTCCTGACACCCACCCCTCACAGATTTAGAGACATGAATGTGGTCACCCCTTAGACTCCTCTTCTCCAAGCTAAAGTGACACAGCTCCCTCAGCCTTTCCTCATAAGGAAGGTGTTCTACTTCCTTCATCATCTTCATTGCTCTATGCTGGGCACTCTCCAGCAGCTCTGTGTCCTTCTTGAACTGAGGGACCCAGAACTGGACACAGTAATGCAGATGCGGTCTCACTTGTGCAGAGTAGAGGGGGAAAAAGAACCTTGCTCGATCTACTAATAGTGTCAATCCTGACAACGCAGCAAGACCTCTTCTTCAAGAGGTATAAATCCATTCAGATTACTGGTCAGGTTATTTTGTGCATATTTCCCATTCCTTCATAAGGAAAATGAATGAAAAACAACCCATAGGTTTACTGGCTTTAAGGGGGAAAAGGCCAAGGTAAAAAGGAATGTATAGATACGTGTTTATACATGTACAAGCAAATGACATGACAGCCTAAAGGAACACAGATGAAAAGGCTTGAGAAGTTTTTTAATTCAGTATGCATCACACACCAAATGTGGCTGCCCCTCACGTGTTACTGGCTTCCTAGCAGAGAGAGTTTGATCAGGTTTCTGTAAATGCAGAAACCAGAAAGATATGCTGAAACAAGACACACTTTTCATTAAGGTTGCATTGATAAATAGTTAATAAAACATTAATAAATCATTACTAGAGTCTCTAATAAATGGTAAATCACTTGGTTATCTTTATTCCATCAAGGCAGTAGGTTGCTTAGCACCAGCTGTAACATCAAGTTTGTAAGAACCTTAAAACATCTATTCATCGTATATAATTTTTTTTCTGATTGCAACCCTAACATACTGTGTAACCAAAACTTGGATAAAGTTTAAAGCAGCAGATTGTGCTAAGAGTAAAAACAACTGAGGAAGGCAATTGACGGAGAGAATATCACAGATAAGGTCTCTTTAGCAGCACTGGCCTCAGATTGCATTTATCACAGCACTGTGTGCAGGGCTGCTCCTCCTCCTGCTCCTCTGGCTGCCCCCTAATAATGTGGGCAAAATGCCAGTCTCAAAAATGCCACAAAAGGAAAACACCTGGATTGTTCTTCTACCTTTCTGTGTCTCTACAGAGGCAGTGTGGGTAGCATTTGGCCAACAGGAATCTATCAAATTACAGAACAAGAAAAAGAACTGGGAAGGGTCTTAGAGATTTCATGATTTCATCATCTCCTCCAATTCTCTGATCCAATGCAGGAGTCAATTCTGCCTGAGCCATTCCTGCCTGATGTGTGCTAATCTGTTCTTAAGTGTGCTCCTCCAAAGATGGAATCTCTGTGGCTCCCTGTGCAATCTGTTTCAGTACTGCATGGTCCTTACTATTAGAGAGCTTTTTTCTCATGTCTATCTGGAATTTTTCTGGGTGCAGCTTAAGTTCATAGCCACCATAAAACTGGAGAAGAGATTATTGTCTTCTTCAGCAACAGCTTTTTCTGTAATTGAAGACTGTTCTCATGTCTCCCCTCAATTCTCCCCAGGAAAGAAGCTTGAGCCCTGTATCTTGAGAGACTTCAAATTAGACGAGGCTAAGCAGTATTGAGTACACTGTTGAGAGGGGAGCTGCCTCAGTGGGAATGCAGAGTACACAGGCTAACTGCTTTTATCCATAATGACCTCTTAGAGCCTGGCTCCGTGCTTTTAATCTGTATTTAAAAACACTGCACACTTTCTTTTGGAGAAGAAGGAAATTATGGAAAAAATGAAATACAGAGAGAGGAAATAAATCTTGAAGACGGCTATTAATTTTAAGGACTGGTTTTGTAAAGCTATTTGCCATCTGCCCCATATCCCCTGTACTCATTTCTCTCGGTCTGTTTTTTTCTTAGAAACTCACAAGTTTTAATCCTTCACCAGTCCCCTCCTTCTATTTAAATAATGATTTGCCCTTGTACCTCTGCAGCCTTTAAAAGCTTTGCTTGGAGTATTTGTATTTTTGGTGATTCATTAGATTGTGTCTGCATGTGTCGTTCTTAGTTACTTACCTGAGGGCTTTTGTAGCTGAATGAAGCAGACTTAGCTGAAGAGACAAGCGTGCCTAACTCTAATAAATAAAGCACATGGAGTCAATTAAAACAATGTTTAAATAATTTTCAGAAAGGAGGATGCTTGATGTTACTACATCAGAGGACCACATTGACTTTTAAGCCAACAAACTGTGCAGGTTTACTTTCTCATTTAATCTCCAGGTCTGTAACAAAATGCATGCTTCCATAGCAGTCCTCTATCCACTCCAACAGTTAACATGATTTTGGAATTATTTTAAGTCCAAACCATGTGAAAATAAATCCTAACTCAATTTTGTGGGATTACTTTGTTTCCATTAAATTCCTCTTTAAAGCATTTCATATGCTTGGTTTTATTGTTGTTACTTCCAGGAATTTCTAAATACTTCCAAATTTGGATTGATTAAAGTTTTTTAACTTTTCCTAGGGGGAAAAATATGCAGTGCCCCTACTACTTTCTAAGGTATTTACAAACCAAAATGTTTATATACACATCCTAATGGATGCATACACAACACACCCACTGGCTGTGTGGTTCTTTATAGTCATAACATATTAGAAGGTAGATATATCAGATTTCACAAGTTAAACAACAGTGTAGTGTATCCTTAAAGATGAGGGACCATAAAAAAATAAAATTGTGAAGTTGTGTGGGTAATTAAACAAATTACATCCTTTCTCCAAAGTAATGGCCATGTTCTTAAGAAACAGAGCAGGAGAGAGTTAAGCAGGTGGTCACATCTCTGCAGGGTGTGGAGTTGGGGTTTTGACCCTTCACAGAAAGAGCACAGTGCCATTTTTGCATGCCGTTCTGTAGCTCAGCAGTGTTCTGCAGGAGTGTACTACACAGCTGTGTGGTGGTCACCGTGGGGTTGCAGCCCCTGCATTTTGAAGTAACATTTTTCAGATGAGTAAACTCAAAGTGTTCTCTACAACTGTTCAATGTTCTTTGGTCAACAGTGCATTGGTACCTATCTGTGGGAACATTTCTTTAATAACTGTAGACTTCCTCACCATTTCCACACACCGTGTTTCTGCGCTGAGATTTAAATTCTTGCATTGTTTTGCATGTCTGATCCTATCTGGAATTTTCTATCCAGTGATTTTTATTACAGTACTAGTCAAAGTGGAATACTTTAAAGTAGCTGGCTTGTACTTTCTATTAGACTGTGGTGATCACAGGGTCACCCTGTAAATGCATGTCCTGGATAGTCCTAACCTCACTGAAGTTGACTTTTGCCTCTGACCTCAGTGAAGGGAATGGGATGGCATTTCCTCAAATAATAGCAGACTAATTTTTCTTCCCCCACTGTTTTATGTTTAGGTTTCCTCTAACAGGGAGATGATTAGGTTTGCTTACACTTCAGCTTGTTGGGTTGGCATGCAGTGGACACTAGTTGCATTTTGACAGTGAATATCCTGAAATATTTGCTGGCATCACCTTCCCATGAACCCTAGGCTGTCTGTCCAGCCATTTATGCATGGTCAGGAAGATTGAGGTCAAGCCTATAATTGCAGTTGTAGATAGACTTCATTTCTGCCTTCAATCAGGCTGCCTGCCTGCCCCTCTCTTAACTATGTGACATAGTCTCTATTTCATCATTTAGCTATGAAGAAATTTGCCACAAAGCAAACTCTGTGGCATAGGATTTGGCAGAGGTGTGCTGGATTCAGGCTATGTTATCTCACCAAAAATTCACTGAATGTTTAAATCTGCTGCTGCTGTCTCCTGTGCACAGGTCCAGCAACCAATTGCACTGTGTTATATTTTTATTTGTGGACCACTTGCAGTAGTTGTTGTGTTATCTACCTGTGTGTTTGTAAGCTTTGTTGTGACTGGCCTTGACCCATGTGAGAGAGCAGCTGGGAAGGTTCGTTTACTGCAGTCAGAATTATGGCCACTGCATGCAAAATGTTCCAGATCAGCTCCTCTTGCTTTTTTGTCTCCCTTGTCTCAAGAAATAGCTCGTTCTGAGCTTTGTAGGCAAAGAAAAACAACCAAGACTAAGATAAAACAGATTGTCAGAGACAAGTATTACTGCCTTTTTGAATATTTATTAAATTAGAAACAAAGATAAGAGAGAATGGAGCAACATCAACCATCAAACATACTCCTTAGAAGGGTTCTGCCTAAAATAACACTTGAGCATTTTCTCTCTTTTACTGAATTTTTTCCCCTTCTCTGAACATAAGCCCCAGTTTGCTCCCACCGAGCACGGTGGGGCGGCAGTTCTAAAGCTCAGTGTGAAAAAGCAGAACATGTACTGTCTCTTCTATTTGCATTCCACAGCCAGGGGACCCAGGTGATTTCCTAACAGACAGTTGAAACACACTTGCAGACCTGATGCATTAACACACCGATACAGAAAATTGGTGTGTTGTTATAGAGAGTGTGTTGTCACCAGAGATCTGGATTTTCTAGTGAAGTGCAGTCTCTCTTGCAGAGCACCTCTACTCTCAGTCCTGTCCATTGCCACACAGTCCTACACTTTAAAATGGAACCCATGATGTTCTGATGCTGTGATGCTATGTACCACAGCAGCTGCCTATAGCTAGAGCTGGTACACAGAATCATAGAATCATCAGGGATCAGAAGGGATCGGAATCATCAAGTCCCATCCCTCTGCCACAGCAGGATCACCCAGACCAAGTTCAGGCGGGTTTAAAACATTCCACAAACCCACTGGGCAGCCCCCTCCAGTACCCCATCACCCTCCCTCAGAACAAGTTATAGAATCAGCCAGGGTTGGAAGGGACCACAGGATCACCCAGCTCCAACCCCCCTGCCATGGGCAGGGACACCCCACCCTAGATCAGGCTGGCCAGAGCCTTATCCAGCCTGGCCTTAAACACCTCCAGGGATGGGGTCCCAACCACCTCCCTGGGCAGCCCATTCCAGGCTCTCCCCACTCTCACAGTGAAGAACTTCCTCCTCACATCAAGTCTAAATCTACTAGTCCTATTGCTACCTGATATCAGCACTGTCCCTGTTCTCTTCTACACCAGGCATTCATGCTACAAGTCCACTCCAGCCTTTCTATACCTGCCTATGGTTTCCCACCATGCAGTCTTCTATAGGATCTCCTGCTTAGGTTTTGAAGGTAGATCCCTGTTCTATACCAATGAAGGCTTCATTCATACAACTTGACAGGCTGATCATGGAGGTGGAAACAGCTGCCACCTCATGAAGATAGAGATGGTCAGCACGATCAAGAGTAAAATCTGTCCTCACCTTCTTTCATTGAAAGAGCAGCCTGTTGGGTAGTTAATGTGTTCATCTACCACATAAGGATGAGTGGTGATGATGAATCTCCAGGCTCAGTGATGAATACATGATATTTTTCTGCTCTCTTCTGTTTTATGTCATGAATTTGTTTTCAAAAACATATCCTTTCTCTTTCCCAGGAGATGACCCATTCCTGGCCTCCTCCTCTTACTGCTATTCATACTCCTGGCAAGGCTGAGCAGTCCAAGTTTTCTATCCCAAGCAAGGTACAAATGGGCTGTTACCAATGATCTGATTAGCCTTCTGTTCTGTTGAGTGTTCTTTGATCGAGACTTTATTTTTAATTGGTTCCATTTTTAAAACATTTCTAAGACCAGTTTTAGTTGGATATTCCCAATCACACTGTTGTTGCTAGTAGCACTGCTTATTTAAAGTTGCAGAATTTACAATGGAGGCAAAGTGAACTTTATTTCTGTCACTGTAAGAGTCAAGTCAATAGATTCTGTTTGGTAGTTTTTCTTCCATTATTATTTGTGTGATGCAATGGCTGAAATGGTCATTAGTTCCTATTTAGTGATTGATTCTATCCCGAGTTGTAGGCTGCACTGTCTAATTACGGGGACTTAAATGCTCCTGCATGGGAACAGTGCTGTGGCATCTGTCTGTGTTTGCTGTGGCATCTTCTGTCTGAACACTCCCAAGGCACATGAAGATGCACAATGCAATCCTCCATTAAAAGCACTTCTTAAAAGCACACATTCAACATCGGCCACATAAAAAGCGCAAGTCCGGAGAGTACCTGCAGTTCACATAACGCACAGTGAATCACCACTTGATTTGAACATGCCTTTAGTCCAAATTCCATTGTCGCCTTCTAGCTATGGTTCTGGTAGCTCTGTGAGACACTGAGCTCCTACCCAGGGCATTTTTTGTTGGATGTATCTTTTACTGGGACCTGACCAGTTCTGATGGGGATCCTTGCTAAAGGCAGGACCTTAGAGAACCGGTCATAAAACCAATACCACCTGACATTAAGGTTCAAGTAATCATACGCTGCTTTAGAACCTGGAATGTGATTTTCCTCTTAGCAATGTCATCTGCTTGCCAGACACTCCCTTGCCTGAAATGCAGCCACCATATTTGGTTGGACTTCATATTGAATTAGCAGTGTCTGTGGCTCCTTAGAAAAACAAAGCTAGTACCCAGCATGCCTTGTTTTAGTAGAAGGTTATGGTTACTGCTGCAGTGCTGCCGCTGTGGCTGCACTGAACCGCTGCTGTACTAGGCATCAGCAGTCATAGTCGTACAATAGTATAATCCACATTGCAAATGGGGTTCAAATCAGTTGAACCCATTTAGATGAAAGTGGAGTCTGACCCATGTGAATACAGTGAGAGCAGAGGATTTTGTCCTCTGGAAGCTGTATTTTTTTAATTGATACCATCTCTCAGTTTAGTGCTTTGTTTTTGAAGGGCCCTGCAGAAACTGGTCAAAGTTCTGCAGGCTGCCACTATCTCCATTGGCAGCAGTAGAAGGAGAGGTTCAGAGAAGCTAAAATCTTTGTTTGCTTTTCTGTTTGTTAAGTTTGCTTTGAACTTCTAAGATCCACATCAAAGCTAATTTCTGGCCACACTGAATGTTGATCCTAAAATTCTTGACCGTATCACTTCAATACAAAATACAAACACGATTATTGGGTTTTTAGTTAGCGTTTCAGGAACCAGGCAAGCGCGTACGTGTTTCCAAGTTTGCTAGTTTTACAACAGAAATGTCTCTTCAGAACATCACAGTAAACCCATTACAGCTTACCAGATTATACAGATTATAGACGTAATGTGGCTGGATTGGGCAGCCATAAAAACCAGAGGTAGGAACTATTAGAAGTTTTCAGTTTAACTATTTAAAAGAAGTGTCCTCATGAGAAATGTACATTAGAAAAGTGGGGTAAAAAGGTGGAACTTATCAGAACAGTTTACCCTTTGTCATTCAAATCTAAAGTGCCATGTTTACTCTTAGGGCATGATTTACTTCACAAGGGACTGACTGACAGCAGAGTATAATATTACGGTCTAATAATGCCCTAAGAGGAAGTGCAGTGAGGGCTTTAATGACTTTAACATCCTACAGAACTAACACTTCCAGCAAAGTAGTGCCTGGCTGTAAGTGAGGTTGTAAATAACACCTTAATTTCAAATGATGAAACTTGGCTTGGAAGGAAAGCTGATTACAATCACTGTGTGTGGACTATAAAACCTAGATAAAGACTAAGTGAGAAAACACTATGACATTAGAGAAGCAGCTTAGTTACTTGTGAGCTAACAAGAATCCCAGCGTTAGCATGCTCAGTGTCACAAGTCAGATTCTTCGCTGGTTTACAGTTGTACTTCCATTGATTTCACTGGATTTGGACCAGTTTCCATCAGGAGCAGATCTGTTTCCTTTGTCTTTATTACATCCTGAATGCCACAGTCCAAATAAAACCAGTGACAATCAATAAAAGGTATTTCCAAGCAGTGACATCAAAAAAAGGAGAGTGGTGGTGCAAGATTTAATGCGTAGTTGCAGTCATGGTGTGGTCTAAATTGCGCAACATAAGTGGCTCATGCAGGAAGCCTGGGGAAGTCTAGGACCACTGCAGTTGTAAATGTGTGTAATGTCTCTAAAGGCTGTATGGAGGTTTACGTTAGCTGAGGACAAGCTCGTGTCTGAACTGTATCAGGTCCCTTAGTGATGCTCTGTCTCCACAGTTAATGTTTTTTTGAATTAATGTTGCTGGTGCTGCCTTAATCACATGATTCCTTCCCTATAACATCTCCTTCCCTGTCCATGTAGTGCCAGTGTCCTTAATGTGGCAAGCCAAGGGATATCTTACCTTCTGCATCTTTTTTAACTAAAGCTGACATCTTGTGTGTTCTTCTTTGTAGGACTCGCAACATCTGACCTCAGGATACAATGTACAAAGTAGGTCTTTATCATCCTGGTCCTTACAGTCAGGGTTGGGTGGAATTTTTTCCCTGCTTAACATCATTAAAACAAAGGCTAAAAGATTAATTTCTGGGGTGCTAAAGCAGATCAGTTCCATTTTTTATTACATGTTATGCATTGTGGCACATTGTGAAACCAAGTATAATTAGATGGGCTGACAGCTTTGGATGCATTTTAATTCTACAGTAATCTTTTGACATTTGAAAATGTGTTCCCTTTGTTTGCAGAGTGGAGTGATCCAGCAGGGAAAGTTGCAACTAAGTCAGTGCCACAGAAGTCGTAAGTATTATTATTTCCAGCTTTAAATATCACTTTAAATTTACCATAAGGATTGAGCTTATCTTCTCCAAAGGTAACTGAAATCAAGCTTTGCTCATAATCCTGTCCTGGTGTTCAGGTGTTCTCAGTAGTCCTTAAAAATTAGCCATAAACCAGTTTTATGTTTTCAGTGCTTATTACTGTTTCTTCTTTTTAAGCATTAGCTACCAGAGGTATGTGTGAAAGATGAGTTTATTAAGCAGAAATAATGCTGATTTTAGTTGTACAGCTTGCCAAAATTAAATCACTTTTATGCTTCTCTCATCAGATACTAAGCCTCTTACAATAGAAAATGCAGCCCCATGAACAGATGATGCAGGAATTTTAACATTCATGCAGTGTGAGAGGGTAAAACACAGTATACAGAATGATTCTACTAGCTCGTGTTGAAAAGCTGGTCTTGAGCTTCATACACTTTGAAACAGCTGGAAATCACAGATGATCTATAAACACAGCACTTTAAAATTGTGGACGAGCTAATTCTCCACTGTGTTCAACCAGGGGTTTTTTTGGTGCTACTGTAGTTTAAGGCTGCAGTAATGTAGCAGAGAGTTGAGACTGAAGTGGTTTTTCACTTTTGTCCCAGGATCTCAAAGTACTTTACAAACAGAAATGAAATAATAACTTTGAAAAGTAGGCTGTTGTTTTTACACTTATGAAAACTTGTGGGTCTGATTTCTGTTCAGAGCAGCTGGGGTTTTTTTAGTGTTAAAGTGTTTTAAACTACTGAATGCCTTACCTTAACTCACATGTGTGTAAATACAATGTGTTCATTGAAAATTACTTCAAAATGATTCTAGTAATTTCCCTTCATCTACCAAGGACAAAATTTTAAATAAGTCCCTCCAGGGGAAGAAAAGCAGGGATACCTACATAAGTTTGTAAAATATATTGCTCCTTATATTTAAATACATTGCTTCTTAGTGCAGGTTTGTAAAGGAAGGGCTTGGAGTTCAGTGATTTGTTCATGACCATGTTAGAGATGAGGGACTAGACTAGATGTGGGTGCTGACTCCATTGACCCAACTCCAGTTCTCTACTCATAGACTCAAGTCATTAATGTACTCAATCAGATAAGGCTTCTTGTGTAAAGCTTTACATAATGATGGTTAAATGACTAGTTCCATTTTTTAAATTAAATTGTTCTTTCTTTGGATTTGATGAGAACTGGATTGGGATGCTCAAGATAGATTAATTCACATAAATAGCATTTATTTATAAATGAAATAAACTCGCTAACCTGTTATTGTTTGCCCTTTGCTATTTGATTTGCAGTAATGGCTTGGGTTATTTAAAGAATCTATAGACAACTTTACCCACTCTATTCTGTTCGTGGTATTACAGTGGCCACATTCATGTTTCAGAACATCTAAGTGACTCAAACCTATCATCAGGCACATTCCATAGAAAAAAGAAAAGTTAAAAAATATTATTGCATCTTAAAATGATTTTTCTCCTAAAGGAAGTGTATTTGGATTCCACTGTGAAAAACATTTCAGTGAGTCTACCATAAAATACAATATTTCAATAGTTTGTAACCAACAGTAATAGACTTGTCAATCATGGTTTATAGTTATAAGCTGAATTTCAAAAGAACAGTGCTTCAGAGCTCAGTGGTATATAGTGCATTTAATGGGACCAAAGCTCTCTATAGGAAGCCTGATATAAAACCTGAAGACACTGAGTACATTTTATGAACCAGTTGCTCTCTGTTCTGCTGCTTGATCTAAAGTTCCAGTACTATCAATCAGATTTCTGCTGCAATGAACTGCCTTCTTATGGTAGGTGATAGATTTTACACATGAGAGGTCAGAGCTGCAATAAAGCTACTTTTATTTTTGGCTTCCAAATGAAGATCAGCTAACCCATTACTATCACTTTTTCTCTTTTACTGCAGAAAAATTGTTAAGGCAGCTTCTAAGAATTTCCATAGGGCTTTGGGAGGTTAGAAGGCAGTCCACTGTGAGGCTCGGTATTATGAGGCCAATTTGTTTCTTTAGATCTGTGTGTGCAGTTACCACCATTTTCACTGAGAATTACAGTACTTGAGGACATAATGAAATTAAAGCAGAGAGCGGGGCAGAAAGACACGATGGTATCAAGTAGAGCGGGATAGTGCATCCAAACAAACCCTGAGAGATTGGCAGCTCCTGCGGTCCTTGTGTATTTTAATAGCACAGTATTTATCGGATGATGGTTATATTAAGAGTGATTTCATCTTTCTAAGACTGGTCACTTTCAGTGATGTTGAAGTGTTTCAGTGAAATTACAGTGCAACTTATCCCCAGGAACATTTGTTGCTATGCCATCAACCACACAGCATGATCTTACTGACTTCAAAACTGTATTCCCCACCAATTCCATATATATTTTGTCAATGTGATCTGTTAGCTGTATGTCCGTTTGATCAAATCTGATGGAACTTGCGTTTGTTCACCTGTATGTTGTGTTTGAGACCCCTTAGCCTGAACGTGCTTCTAGATATTCTGCAACATTTAGAAGTTTATGTGCATTTCTACTGAAAGCTGTTATATTTTCCATTTACATGGTCCTACCAACAGTCTTGTAGATTCCACTGGCTTTGTTAGAAATCCACAGGAATAACATGCTTGCATTAATGATCACTGATATATTCCATGACTTGAGCAATGCATACTAGCCAAAGATACTTCACCTTCATGGTGCTGTATTCTGCTCCAGCAGCCAAGCTGCCTGTATGTCAGTACAGAAATCTGTGTAGAGACACTGGCATCATGAAAGATCAGAACAAAGGCACGTACAATCTCTGCAAGATAAGCTGTCAGGTGTGTGCTTTGAGGAGGAAGAATGAAGGCCACATACTGCAAGATAGATTAATTGACCATCTTGCTTTCATAGAAAAGTACAAGATGCAGGGTTTCTTGTCCAAGTAAGGCTTTCTGGGATATGAATTTCGTCCTTTCTATACTATTACAATATACTTTATTGCATCAACATGCTGGAGAAATCCAATCCCTAATGACTTTGCAGCAGGTAGTAGAAGGTAGAGTAGCTGAGATTGTAGCTAAATTCTGCACCTATCTGTATATGAGAGTGTGTACTTGTAACTAACCTCAGATCCTAATTTCTATTAAAAGAAAATCTTGAAACTATGAGCATGATGTGTGTGTGCATATTCTGATGAATTTTTGTGGATTAGATGAGGTTGTGTAAAACTACAGCGCCTGGCTTTGTGGGCTTTTTTGCTTCAAATTTTCTCTGTGTGTCCACTGGGTGCTACGCAGTTGTTTTTCAGCCAGCCTGCTCTGATTAGTTTATTGTGAAGCATTGTAAGCAGGAACAGATAAGGTGCAACCAATTGCACTGAGAAGGATTTTCTGTCAACTTCCATGAATTTGAGGGTACGCGCTGAGCTCGCGACTTAAGCTTCTATTATATAATTACCATTGCAAGTATGTCATCCTCAAACATTCAGCCCTTTTGTTCTGTTTTGGTTGTTAGCACTTGGCCTCTGTCCAGTTGGAAACTACCCAGAACCTTTTTAATCAAGCACATCCTGTGTTTCAAAATCATACAGCAGAGCAGTCTTGGGTAGTTTCCATAAAAGCCTAGCTGAAAAGAAGAATGTAATCATAATGGTATTCTTCCCCTGTCATAAAATTACTTCCTATACTTACTGTATTAATACAGTATTAAAAGGCCCTTCTCATGGGCTCAGTGAACTACCGGAAACCATTAAAAACTTAAAGCAGCAAATTTTTACGGATCAGACAAAACTAACCGACTTTATAGAGTATTTGTTAGTCGTCATACTTAATGACACACAACCTGCATGGGGGTTACAGAGCAGTTAAGTACAATGGGCTCAAAAACAAAACAAGCAGCTGAAACGATGTGATATTTCAGCAAGGAGTTTTCAAAGGGGGATCACTACTGGTTTCAGTTAGAACAGGATTTCACTTCACAGTTCCATAAAAATTTCAGTAAATACCAGTACTTTTTTAATCCCAAAGATTATCGTTAATACTTGGTGGAAGCTTGTTTGAAAATAAAATGTTTCTTGATATCCAACTACTTTTCATAAGTATCTAACGGGTTTTTGGAAGTTCTCCACTGTGTCAGGAACAGCCACCTGGGAGCATGCAAAACAAAAATTGGCAGCACATTCAAGCTATGAATTAAAGGTAATTCACGGTTTGAAATGAGTCAGCGTGAGGTCTTTATAAAGAGTAATCAAACATCAAGAGTATTTTACACCAAGGTTTGTATATTGGATAATGTGACAACAAGTAATATTGTTATTCAGAATGTTCAAATCAAGAAACACTGATGAATTTTTAATGTTCAAAGGAATCAGTTTTTAAAAACTGGAATTCACTCCATGGTGATGCATTGTTTCTAGTTCAGTTGCATGAACCAAAACTGTAAAATTCAACCCTAATATCATAGGATCATAGAATTCATACGAATTGGAAGGGACCTTGAAAGATCATCTAGTCTAATCCCCCTGCCACAGCAGGATCACCTAGATCAAGTCACATAGGAACACATCCAAGCGAGTCTTGAATGTCTCCAGAGAAGGAGACTCCACAGCGCCCCTGGGCAGCCTGTTCCAATGCTCTGTCATCCTCACCGTGAAGAAGTTCCTTCTGATATTTATATGAATCTCCTCGTACCAGCTTGCATCCATTTCCCTTGTCATGACACCAGATGGCCTTGAAAAGAGCCTGGCTCCATCCTCCTGAC
>VZRI01010676.1:426930-466840 GCA_013397515.1 Upupa epops | reverse complement strand
CAGATGCCAGACTCTACACTGACCCTTGTACCTCATTCCATTTCTCTCTGCCCAGCTCTCTACCCTGTCCAGGTCTCACTGAATGGCAGCACAGTCTGCTGGGTGTCGGCGACACCACTCAGCTTTGCATCATCAGCAAACTTGCTGACAGTACCCTAATCCCTCATCCAAATCATTAATGAATAGATTGAAGAGGACTGGTCCCAGTACCGATTCTTGGGGGATGTTTCTATTTAAGTATCCAACTCTCTGAGTTCCAGTCACAGTCCACCCCAGGTGTAATGCACTGAAGAAGACAAAATGTTAATATTTCTAATTACAGTTTTTAATTGATCATGTTAAAGCATAAGAGCATCCATTGATTCCACAGTGCTGATAGCCTGCTTTCTTTTATATCACATGCACATTTTCACTTAGTGAGCATGGCAGGCTTTAATCATTACACTAAGTAGTGCCTGTTTGTTAGAAGTAGGAAGTTTCAAAGATACTCCCTCTGGGTAAACTGGGAAAGTCATGACTACAAGGGACTTGCACTGCCATGTACAAATTATGATAAGTGAAACAACAGTGGCATGTAATTGGAACTCCATTAATCTTTAGAGAGCTCCAGTGCACCATGTTATAGGACAAATAGCAAATGAAAATAGAGGGGTCTGTTTTGATAAGATGTCATTCATCTTTCTTATTTACTGCTTTGTTTTGTTAGGTACCAGTTTGCTTTACATCCTTTTACTTCAGAAGCTCTTGGGTTTGGAGCAAAGATAGTCAGTCAGTCAAGATTGTATCAGCTTGTTCCTCACTGCTTCAGGTTTCTTATTCAGAGCAGGATACCAACTAATGGGGACTACAAGGAAGGAAACATTTCCTATGGAATGCTGCCTATAGAAGCAAACTTGCAAACTGTTTCAGTTGCTGTGAAATGCATTAAAATCCAGTGTCGTAATTAAAAGCCCTGTGTCCTTGAAGATAAGCCCATTATTCAAAATAATTTCTAAATTAGACTTTTAATTTGTTTTCATTATTCAGCTGGCTTACATACAATTTAACCTCCCTGTCAAAATTAAGTTATTTCCTAATACATTCTTTTCCATGATCTCTTTCTCCTGACATGTTTATAAATCAGTTTAAAATATTGTGGGAACAGAACTAAATTAATTCTCTTATATTTTGCTGATCAATGTTGAATAATTTTTCTTGACTATCAGAGACTCACATAATTACTGCCTTTAAAAACGCCTGAAACAAGCTAACTAGGAGCTTTCTGGCCAGCACTGATGATTGTAACTCAAGCAAGCACTGAACCATTTCAATTTCTTCAGATACTATATAACCCCCATTAAAAATTCAACATGTATTTGCCCTAACTAATGAGTAGCAGTTGAAATACTTTGCTCTCAAGTAGGATGCACTACTGCATCACTGCCAGATGTTTGTACCCACTGAACTGTGACCACCGAAAGGTCAGTATTAATAGAGACAGGTAAATAGCACACATTAACATGTTTAGTGCAGGATGTATTGCCCTGCTCACTGTGTATCACTTCCCATTTTAGAAACTGGTTAGACTAAATCTGCCCCAGGTTTCTCTGTGTTTAAAGAGCTTTTCCACAGGCAGCAGCATATGTTGTTGCTTCGTGGCTTAAGGCCAGTCTCAAACCGGCCTCCCAATTTACATTTCTGTGGAATGGAATCATTTCCGAACCTCAGCGCAGCTTCAAACATTCATTTTGAAAAACAAATGTGCTTGGTAGATCTGAAAATGTAAATCAAGGCAGAGCAGAGGAAGCCACCACACTCGGTATCTTTCCCACCCATCTGTTTTGTGAGCTGCACGCTTGCTGATAAAGTGCATGTAAACGAACTTTTGCTCGGCTTTCTGGTGACCATGATATGGACCTCACCGTGCTCCCTTTTGTCTTCGCTCTGAGCTGTCAGTACTGTTCTGGTTCAGAGCCAAGCTGTCTCTCACGATGCTCTTTGCTCTAGTCCCTTTCATTCTTTCTGCCACAGCTTACTGGCTTTGCAAACTTCAGTAGCCTGAAATGCTCTGAGAAAATTGTCATCCAGATTCATCTGCACCATGCTGCAAAATAGTCGTAGTCGGAAATGGGTGATAAGCTTGAAAGAAGAATGGATTTTGACAGGAAGCTTGGCAGTCATAATACCAAAGTGGGCTTGAAACTCCCAATTTGTGTCCTAAATATCCTAGGTAAGACTAACAGCCCCTCTTCCTAATATGACCACTTAATCCTTTGCATCTTTCCTCAGAATCCCTCTGACAACCCCAATAATCCACCACATTTTTCTCAGCTTTACACTCTCCATCCAGAGGAACTTATATTGCTACCATTATCCTTTGGACCGAGGGCTCAGCAGGGCTCCAAACCTATCAATTTTCTGGCCAGAGGGCTTATTTTTTATGAAGTGAAGTTCTCACACCACCCCATGGGGTTAGGCCACTCTCACTTCGTTATTCTCTGTCTTGGATAGTCCTTGGAGCCACGAATCCAGACTAGCTTTACCCTACAAATGGATCCTCCCAAACAATGAAAAAAGGAAAATATTCCCCACTGCTGGGCTAATTGCTCTTTTAAATTCCTAGAGGAAGAGCTGCTTCCCTCACATGCATCCATGCAGCTCGGAAAAATGCGTTTAGAGATGTTCATGACTCTCTAACTGCAGCTTCCTTAAAAAAAATTAGGTAGCCCTGGAGGAAGAGGGAGATGCCTGTAGCCTTAACCCAATAGGTGCAAACCAAGTGTTTAATTAAAGTCCCTGTTATGGAAAACACAGGAGATGGCCTAGAAAATTGGCAGATAAAAATATTCATTCCAAATTTCCACAGGAACTTTTTATCTTTTAAGATAAAAATAGTAAAGAAACCAAAGGATGTGCAGGTAGTCATCTTTCAGGAAACTGGCCCTTACTGGAAAGTCTTGTTTAGTCCAAATGACTAAATAAAAAGATCTTTACAGGTTTTCAAAGAAAGCTGTTGACTTATCTACCTCATATTGACAAGAAAGACTTAAATGCCGCTGTCAGACCCATCTGAGCCTGCAAACATAGTCAATTCCTCCGTTAATGACGGGGTTGCTTCCAGAGCTGTTTACCTGTTAGACTGTACTGAAGTGTTTGCTTTCTGGGTACCTCTGGTAGTTACGTGCTCCTAACCGTGTTTTAAGGACATATAAGTATGCTTTTCTGCAGAGGGAGAGAGGAATGCAAATCAGCGCTGCCCATATTCGATTTAACATGAATGTCAATAGTCCCAGACAAATTTGAAAGCCCATACAAATCATATAGCTTTGAGTCTGGCTGTGTGCTAGGCTGGAATTTTTTGTTAGGTCAGACCTTTATTTCGGCTTCTTTTTGTGGCGCTTTATAGGGAGATTGAAGAGGAACTGAAACTGGTGACCTGTCTTGACCTTTAGTACTGGATTAAAATTCCAACTTGCTGCCATGGCAACGGGGCCTTGAAAATTAGATCCTGACAGAAGCAGGGAGAAACTTAAAACTGCAACTGCTGCACTGAAGTAAAGAAAGGTTGCTTGCAATTGGCAGTGACAGGCTCTTAATTGAAATAATCTGCCTTTCCCTGTACTTAAAAAAATAAGGAAGAGAGAACTGAAAAATAACCCAACTAGAAAATTGTATCTTTATTTTTTTTAAAGGCAAAAATCCGTTGCAATTCAAAGTAAAGCACATGCTGGAGAATGCAGAGCACAGACCCTGGTATCAGAGGTGGCAGCAAGTGAACCTGCGTGGTGCTAAAGGGAGCCAGACATGCACTTGCAAAGGTCTAAACCACCAAGTCCAGACAGGTAGCAGGAGCCAGACAGTGACCAGTGTTAAATCACAGATTAATTTTCTAGGTTTTTTCTCCTTTAACCTGAACACCAGGGATCAAAAGAGACATCACAGTGTCTGACTCCTGGGAGCCATGCAATTATCTGTGCCGTAGATGTAAAGGGATAAACATAAGCTAGATAGTGCTATTTTAGATCAAGTGTGATAAAAGTTACTCATTTTCCAAGCTAATCAATGCAACAGTCAGAGAAGATAACAGTGAAGCCTTTCACTTCTAAAGGTGAAGTTGGTTTTTTTCCTCCTAGAGAGCAGAATGCAGTTGTAACCTGAAGGGAGAAGCTGCTGGGGGTCACATAAAGGATTTCCTGTTCTTTTCCACTTTACTCAGGAATCACCCCCCCATCCCAAAATGAAATACTGCTGAAGCTCAGGTTGTAGCACCATCTCATGTTAACCTGTGGCTTTTCCTGAGCACCCAAGAGAGTCCTGAGAATGATCCAAGGGCTTTGCTCTCTTCCTGAGGCAAGAACCCCCTCATCACAAAGCAGGATGCTGCCTCCCATCAGACACTAGCCCCATTTTCTAAAGTCCCTATAGGGGCGTCTACTTCACAATGAGAAAAACCACCATAAACTCATTAAAATATATAAATTATGTGTCAGATAAAGGAGGTTTCTTAATGGACAAATAGATAGGTAGCGATAGGACTAGGGGGAATGGAGCAAAGTTGGAGATGGGGAGATTTAGACTTGATGTGAGGAGGAAGTTCTTCACCGTGAGAGTGGGGACAACCTGGAATGGGTTGCCCAGGGAGGTGGTTGGGGNGGGGGGAGTCTCCTTCTCTGGAGGCATTTTAAACCCACCTGGACTGGTCAGGGTGTCCTGCTGTGGCAGGGCGATTGGACTAGATTATCTTTCAAGGTCCCTTCCAATCCCTGATGATTCTATAATTCTATGATTAGGTGCTGTGTACTTTTAGATAACTGCTGCATAGTCAGACTGGCTCTAGATGAAAAGTTTAATAGGGAGATCACATGAAATTTTTAAAAGAGACAGTTTTGTCAGAGCTCAGTGTTCAAACTTCCTGCAAACTCATGAGACCATGCTTGGAGCCCGATTTCAAGTAGAATGTGTGCACAGAAAAATCCTTCTTTTAGTTTCCTTTACTCTGTGTGACTGAAGTTTTTGGTGTGCGTTAGTGTATTGTATAGTTATAGGATCCAAGGAGATATTATCAGAGGAGACATATTATGGATGATAACAAACACAAAATTCCAGGTAATGTGTTTTCTATCATTCACTGTGTGGTTTAGAGGGTTACTACTGCTGCCTGGTATCCAGGGCACTGAGCAAGTGCTGGTTGCGTTGAAATAACGAGTTGTATGGCTCTTAACAAACACCGGTTTCTGGAGTAGCCTGTTCACTTGATACACAGCAGAAACTGTGTGAATAGGTGAGCAGTTTTCTGACAGAGGAAAACAAAACCCACTTAACATTTCTCAGGCTGAGTTGTGTTCTTCACTCATGTTAGGCAGTTAAAAACAGAGGCCGCTGTTTGAAATTTCAAGTGTCAAATTAATTCCTAAAGTAAGTTGGTTATTCCAGCGGAGACACTGTCAGAGATGAATTAGGTCGATCCTGTTGTACACTTGCCACTGTTACCACTTCCTGCGAAGCACCACTAATTCTGCCTTAATTACTGTCAGACTGGACTATGGAGCCCTGGAGTATCTGGCAATAAACCTGTTTTTTGCTGGGAGGGAGGTAAAGAAACATTTAAATAGGTTTTTAAAATAAGCACAAAGTCTCTGAAGATGTACTGCTGTAGTGTGTGCTGTATATCAAAATATATAAGCATCTAGTTGTACCAATGGCTTTGTAAACACATTACTGAGCAAACTATGAAAAGTAATTCACCAAGGGGCTGTTTCCCTAACTCATAAGCACGAAGTTAAAGAGACCAGTGCCATAAAGTAGATATGTGCTGTTAAAAAAATACTTCCTTTTATGTGAGATTATTTTGTGTTAAGCCCAATGGATGATTCCTTTTTCACTTTCAGATGTGGATGTTTTAGTGCTGGAAAATATTTGTGTTTAAGGAGAAAATCATCTGTGAAAACACATAAATAATTCATCAGCATGTGAACATGGGGCAAACGGTGCTTAAGGGTGGCATGAAAGTGCCCACCTGCACCTTCCATGGGCTGGGTGCAGCCTTGTCCTGTGGTCCTACCACAGCTACCCACCAGCTTTACAGCATAACAGTGTATAATGAGAACAGCCTTCAGCACCGTCACTCCTTTTAGCTGCCTGCAGGCATGGCCTGAGGGGTGGTTGGAGCCCATCTCCTGGGGCACACAGAGCCTCCTCCTTGCTTGGTGAGCTTCCAGCTGCTCCAGGGCAGCCACGCTACAGCACACAGGGCTGTAGGCTGCTTACCAAGGAGGAGCACAGTGTCTTCTAGCTGATTTGGAGGCCAGAGTTTCCAACTCATCTTGGCCCAGCTGTCAGTCACATGTGAATATCACTTGCCTCCGTGTCCCCAGCCCGTATGTGCTGTAAACTACAAAAGGCATGAGGTAAGCTATGCTATGGTATGACTAGTTCTGATCTCTTGCTGGCATCTTGCCTCATGCCTGGCTGGTAATATCAAGAAGGAAAGGGAAATCACAACTAGAGGATGATCTGAATTCTGGGTTGACGAGTTTTTCTGCCTTTACCCATCGTTCCTTCTTTCAAGGCAAACAGGAGCATTCCTGGCGACTACAAGGGGACCTTGCTCACATAGAGCAGTTCACTCGCAGAGGGATTTTGTTCAGGAAATTGCAAAACTTGAGTCAGAAAAAGTGTTAAGTGAATTAAACTAGATATGGAATTAATCTGCCATATCCAAACACCAGGAAAAGCTTCTGTATTGCCAATTGCTGACATTTCTTGCAGTTTTGTAATTTGGGCAGCTATGCAAACACTGAGCTAGAAGTCCAATATCACCTTCCTTCTCCGAAATACACAAGTTCCTGTGCTGTTCTTCTTTAGCCAAAGCGTTAGCTGCTGTTCTTATTATTAATGGATTCTTCTGAATTAAAAAAATAAATATAGTGTTGGTGGAATCCTTCTTAATATGTGGTACACAGCTCAGACTGATTAACAGCAGTGGGAGAGCACTCATTGATTTTGTTTGCTCGGTCTCACCCACCCAGTAGAAAACATATCTATGTAGGTGGAGAAAATGGATATAATTGAAATCTCAGATACAACAGGTCATGGTGATGTTCTCAGAGGTAACGGGAGACTGAGACTTTTCAGTAGACAGAACGATATACCTGATGATAAAGATTCTGCAGGACTCCTTTTATTAGTACAATGATGCAGTGTTCCAGCATTGTTGTGGTTTTAAAGAGTGAAAGCTTCAGCAAGCAGCTGTTGTTTATCCATAGGAAGTCTTTTTTTAAAGTCCATTCCGATAGGTAAAATTACTTCACATGTAGTCTACATAACACGCACCGTGCATTGTATTAAAAAAAGTATAAAGCAAACACAATGAATCTGTTAAATCATAACGGCTTCCAATCGTGACAAATTTGCAGATTAAAGCTCATTGAATACACATTTAAATGATAAATGATAATGGCTCGGAAAGAGCCATTATGATCTATTTCATCAATAATCCACATTTTTTGCCTTGTAAGTACACCAAGGATGAACATAATGGATACTGCCTGATGAAAATAATATCTTGTTTATGGAAGAGAATCAGAGAAAAGAAGTCTTCAGATTAGCAAATTTAAGTGGTTGTTACTGTTTGTTTGTATTGTTTATACACGACAGATTTTTCCTGTTATTAATATTAATCGTTTAAAGCTCCAGAGCTAGTACTCAGAAAAAAAAAAAGCACATTTGGTCTTAATATTCCTCAAACTGCAGTTAATTTCACTGAGTTTTGGAAAGCGTTAAGTAAGCACAACGAAGCAGGGATGTGGAATTAAACATTTAAGGTTTTCAGCTGCAGATTGTGAGCACCTAGTCCCGCAAAGTTTATGAGCAGCGTTCAGTGGGTTTGTCACAAACCTGTCATGCTTCCCATGCAGAAACACGTGCACGCTTTCTTAATTTACTGTGTGCTGGGATTTGTTGTGCCGGCCCAGGACGGCGTTCACAGGGCTCCAGAGGTTCCCGAGTGCATTCAGTCCAGGCCAGATGGTGCTGATGTGTTTTGGCGCTTGCGGGCATGCACCTGTAGAAGACTTGGTGGGATTTTTGTTGACAAAATCCTCAAATTGTGCTGAAACTAAATTTCCTGTAGAAAAAAGAGGGAGGATGAGGATAGACCTAATATACTGTATTACCAGCTATTGGTTGTAATCTCATGTGCACACATATGTTATCTCAGGCCTCATCGGGTTAGGACTCTAGTGGCAAGTGAGTCAATTATAAAGCAGCAATGAAAAACTGGTATGAGGAGTGACCAATTGTATCCTTATGGGGTATTATGACCAGAAATCAACTTTTTTGAATATGTGTATGTTCATATGCATCACCCAAAAGGTAAATTCTCAAGGTCATCTAGTGATAGGACAAGGGACGATGGGTGCAGTGAGGGTAACGGATCATTAGAACAGGCTGCCAAGGGAGGTTCTGGAGTCTCCTTCTCTGGAGACGTACAAGAGCCACCTGGATGTGTTCTTGTGCAACTTGGTCTAGGTGATGCTGCTGTGGCAGGGGGATTGGACTGGATGATCTTTCGAGGTCCCTTCTGATCCCTAATGATTCTATGATTCTGTGATTCCAAATCAGCAACAAGTGTGAACTGTGGGAGATGCATTTGCCTTGTGTTGCTGACTAAATTGAATAAGTTAACAGTGGAGCAGGATCCCCATATTCTTAGTCATAAGAATCATCTCAGTGAAGCCACTAGAGTCATGAAGGACAGGAAGGTCCTATATTTACCATGTAGTTCCAGGCACTTTTTGCTTTCTAATAACATGCCATTGCAGATGAGCACCATGGCCATTTAACAATAAACAAGACTGTTGGCATATCAGAAAAACAGAACAAGATCCAGTTCTAGGGCATAGATAACCCTCTTAAAAACACCTGTGAATTGAGTACTTCTCTGAAAAAATTTACATGTTATTTCATTCTTTGATGCTGTGAAGCACACAACTCCCCATCCTTCACATCAGATTTTTTCCCTGGTAGTGAAGTGCTTCAAGTGTCTGTTGTCTCAGGTATTTGGTGTCTGTAGCAATTCAGCATCAATAGCATCCTGTACTACCACTGTGTTCTGAATTACAGAAGAGAGTGGAGGGCTTTCTAACTTTGAGCACACGCTTTATGTAAATAGTCAAGAAAAACATAAGCTTGTAATGAGTATTTTTAGCCCCTCTCCTCTGAGCCTTACACCAAGATATCCCTAATGCCTGTGGCTGAGCCTCTGAGACTGATGTGAATCTCA
Organism: Upupa epops; assembly: GCA_013397515.1. Lineage (NCBI taxonomy): Eukaryota > Metazoa > Chordata > Aves > Bucerotiformes > Upupidae > Upupa > Upupa epops. The sequence goes on along the minus strand of VZRI01010676.1, from coordinate 457,578 downwards.
GAAGTGCCCATGAGGATGAGAGCCGTGGGACAGCTGTGGTGTCACACTGCATTAGAGCTCCCCATGCCAGTGTGGAGGAACTGGTGTGTCCCCTCAGACCACAACAGCCTCAGGCAGCAGCACTGCGGCATTGCTGGGTGCTGGAATGCTCAGCTGAGAAGGCAAAGCCCTGTGCTCTCTGCACTGGCATCAGTTTGCTTGTTGAGAATCCCTTTACAGCACAGTGTAACACACTGGAAACAGAGTTTTAATTCTTCACAGGTGTGAAGATGACCCTGGTAGGGAGAGGCTGATGTCTCCTCCTTTCTTCCCTGTCCATCACATGAGTAACTGCTCGCAGTGCACTCAGCAAGCAAGCATGGAGCTGGGCTCTGTGTTTTGATAACCTGGTCACTCTGTGTGTGGTCTCCTCCGGCCCCAAAATCTCTGCAGTCACAGGAGGTGCTGTTATGGCTAGTCTAATGGCTTAAAAACCTCTCATTAAATATTCCTCTTGGCAAAGTTTGGTTCATAGATGCTTGGGGGGGGCAGTCCTGTGTGTTAGAAAAACAGGTCTATTTTTAGGCCTTTTTCCATACTAAGATTCTTCTCAAATGACTTACTGCAATAAATGGGTCTTTTTAAATTTGAAAAGTTCAGTTCTAGGTTCAGGGGTAGCCCTCGGGCACTGTGGTAGAAGATCCTTGTACATATTACAGAGTGATTATTGACAGAGTTTAACTTTATTGACCCTGCTCTCCTAATTCCTAACAAATTTTCTAAATGTGCTCTTTAAAATCCCTACAGACTTCGGGTAATTCCAGAGCTGCGTCTGAGATTATTGCTTTATTACCTTCCTTCTTTCCATCCCCTTCCCCAGGCTGACTGGTCCTCTGACATTTCTTTTTTAATATATTCGAAGCAGAATATGTGTGTTTGTCCTTCCCATCACTTCCCGCTTAGCATTTACCCAGCACATCTGCTCTGTTCCGTTGATTCAGGCACTTCCCACTCCTGCTCCAACCCATGGCAGCAATGTACCTTCCTGTGCTAAAAAAAGTGAGGGGTTTTCAGCATATTGATAGTTTTGCCAATGAGTTCAATGAAAACAGATGACACGTTTATTCCTATATTGACAGCTGAAAATGTTCTGCAAGTCTGTAAACTTTCTACCTGTCCAACTTCACTGGGCAGATTTGCCAGTCTTCCTATCCCAGCTCCTACCATGACAGAGAATTTCTTATGGGAGGGTTGACTCAACTTATTTTGCCCCCACTGCTGAGCTTGTAAAGTTGAAGGATAAAAATCCTACTTGAATCAGCGAAGAAAACCTGAATATTTAATTCTCGATCAGCTTCTGGGGTTGATAACTCAATGCTATGCATCATATCAATTAAATACTTTTTGTACGTAAGTGCTTTTTTATTAGACACTGCTGAGATTGTGAGCAGCAGGCATGTTCTTTTCATTTTAGAGAAAGTCCCTTGCTCTGAAATGATTGAAAATCAAGCAATGTGTCTGTCTTTACATAGGAAATCATTCTGAAAACTGCAGGAATGTGTTCTTCCTTATTTAATCTTTCCACCTTCCTTGGAAATAACTACATTGCATCAGTACTCAATATGCCTAGCAAGTCACCAAAGAATTGTCTTCAATTCACTTGTTTGCTAGGATGGCAGATTAGGTGCTTCTTTGGAGGGTTAACCTGAATTCATACCAAGTTTTAGACTTCTCTAGTACGTGAGTTAACAGGGAAAGGTTCTCTGTCAAGCAGTCTAAAATTTCATTTGTTCTCATACATTTTTACAGAATGTTCACCAGAAAACGGAGAGGAAATATTTACTTAAAGAAAAACGTAAGATCCTTTGAGTGTCTTTGTGTCCCTTTTCCTTTTATTTTTTCATAGAAAACAGAAATCTCATGTTAATTCTCCCTAATTCTGTCTGGTGGCAGAAAAGTGTCCAGAGGAATTTGTCTGGGTGTTGATGTTATTTCAGGTTGACTGTGGCCATGCATGAGGTGTGGCTATTGCTTGTATAACTCTCATCTGTATTGTCGTGAGTCAGAAGATGTTTAGAAACACTTTTAGAGGAAAAAGGGAAAGAAAAGTGAGGAAAATCAGCTTAACTCTGCCCAGTCAGCATCAGCTCTAGTACTGTTTCTGTGGCAACTCTCTTTGTGAGTCTAAGGAGTTGCCCAAATTCAGGACATTGTTTGGTGATGGCTGTTGTGCCAAAAAAACATCACTTCCTGAGGCACTGAGTGCATGGCCTGCTAACCCTACCCATGCTCTTCTGCAGCTGCCTTGACCAGGTGAGCCCTGTGCCTGTGATGCTCTGAGTTAGGATGGGTTCTAATCAAGAGAGATGTGTCAGTGGTATGGGGATGTGCGTGGAATACAGCAGATGCCGTAAAACACAGATGTTCAGGGAAGATGAATTTGTTGTTGAGGCACTGGATTGCTGCTCAGAAGAATTTAATTCCAGCTCTGACATGGACTTCCTGCAAGATCTTTTGGAAATTATGTCTGAGATCTCAGTCTGTAAATAGGAGTAATGTTTTCTCCCTTTCCCATTCAGTTTAGCCAGTACAGGGGCTAGAACAGGGACTCTTTTATAATGTGTCTTTGCACTGACCTTGCACAAGGGACCACGTTCTCCCTGAGCGCAGCCATGTGTGTTTGGAATGACTCAAAGCTGTGGCGGGCGATAGGGAAGGGAAGACTGTAACACTGAAGCGTGGATATACGTGTCACTGGTTAAGAACTTATGGAATTTGATATGGGATATTTGGGATAAATCAAAGGAAAACACTGCCTGTTATAGACTAAGGTTTTTATATTTTCTGTGAACCTCTACTATAAGAGGCCTCTGTAAAAAAACTTAGTTTAATCTCTGTTACTCTCTAATGGGAGTTTTACCTAAGCTGGTTTTTAAATGCTTTCGAATGGGTACATTACCCATGAGTAGTGAACTCAGGAGCGAGTTATGTGGGTAATCCCAAACGAGTGCCAATAAAATTTTTACAACACACAGCATCATTATGGAATTCAGTTATGTCACATATTTTACAGGGCGGGGGGAAAACCCCCGGTTTGGTCATATAGTAAAGCATTTATAAATTGCTTTAGCTGGTGCTGTTTTTCACATCCCTCTGCCTCTAAAGCCGGGCCAAGTGAATACCAGCAATCCTAGAAGGAGGGAAAATTAGAACAAACATGTTTGAAATCTCTCTGAAAATAAAACAAGGGCCAGATTCTAATCTTCTTACTCATGCCAAACACCACCTTAGTCCCTGAATAGCCCCATAGATTTCTTTGAGACCATTTGTCAAGTGAAGTGCTGTTTGACATGTGCAGCAATACCCAGAATTGGCTCAATCTAAACTAGCGGTTTCCATTTAAGCCCTCCAAAGTTTGCTGTCTTCAGTGGTTAGAAACACATATTTATGGGGTTTTATCACATCAAAAATAAGAATTCTCACGCTCCTTAGAGGACTTGATTCAGTCTGTCTATTTAACAGACTTGGCTGATGAGAAGCAGAATCCTAGCACTTTTATACAGGCGAGACAGGGTAAAGCCCTCCCTAGATGGATGACTGACAGGCTGAGCATGCTGCTTCTCACCCTGTTCGACTGGTCATGTTTGGGCAGCAGAGACGGGGAATTTGGACCATCTCTTTCCATCAGCTGAAGTCAGTAGCATTACAGAACCCCATCTCATACTACTGATACAATAAGACATTTCCTTGCTGCACTCATGTAATACCCTTCTCCCCATCACTTTGCCATGTCCTGTCATCAGTTCCCTTCCTCTTGGGAACAGTTACTTCACCCTAGAGACTTGAGTCCCATATCTGTCTTAGTGTAAACACAGAACATTGAGAGTTCTTATATCTCTTGTTTGTCTGCTGCCATGTTAATTTTATTGTTAAGATCATAGATCCTGATAGGCATAAAAAGTCAGTGGAAGAACTAGGCTTGAGTTTATTGAAGGCAGGATTAGGCCATAAATATCTTGAGATCATTCTTTTGTCTCACATAAAATACCTCCACCAATAAAATGCCCCGTCTGATGATAGCTACTCAAGGATTGCTGCTTAAAGCTCCACACATAACCTAGCTATCTCCACATTAACCTCCTCCTGTCATTCCCTTGGTTATGTTGAATAGGAAACACTTATTGAACCGCAGTTATGCTCATAGAAATCATTTGATTAATTGACCATGTTTTGAACTCTTGTGACCCAAGGCTGAAATATAGCTCAGGCAAAAGTGACAGAAGCCCAGTGATGGGATGGGGCTATAAAAGAGCACCAGTAAACTGTCCGTGAGCAGCCTACATTCACGGTCATGTTTATCCTTGTGGAGCTTGCTAAAAGTAAAGACAGATGTCCAGCTTATCTCATGGAGTCAATAGCAATAGTACGTACGGGTGCTGGTCCCTGTGAATTGAGCCTACTCCTGCTGTCACTATGTCTTTATGTGTCCACAGGCAGAAAACCTGAAAGGCGGGGGGGCAGACAGGGGGAAATCTTGCCAGAAATCCCTGTAGGCTATCTGAGAAGGAACGGATGTGTAAAGCATTTCTTTCTGCATAAACATTTAGAAATCAAGCTCTCATAAGTCAGGGATCCACCAAATGTGGTGTGAAGAGGCAGATGAAGCCTGCCTTCTGGCATGCCAGCATTTGCTGATTGATTTGGAATGCAGAAAGGCACTTTTTTATTTTTATTTTAAAATTTGAACCACATCTTAATACAAATCAGGTGAAAAATAAATTGAAAAATAGCAAGCCTGAGATTACAGATGTGCCAGCTTCATATTGTTCAGTTTAGCTGAGGTCATAGTCAAACCCATCAAGTTCACATCGTTTAGTGTGCGGCCACTGAGGTAATATTCAAACAAAAGAAAAGCAGTCGGAATGCTGATACGCTCCTACTTTGCCAGCTGGCCTCATTCGGCTGTGCAAAGCACACTGGCTTCAGCTATGTAAGGAACTCTAAATCAGTAAGGAATACAGGTTTTTAGAAGGATATTCTGTTCCAAACAGCCCATTCGAGCTCCAGTTCTCTGACTTTAGTCAGTCATAAAGAGGTAATACCTCTCCTAATATGCAGTTTCATGTTCTGAAATTTAAAATGTAAGAGCTGTGCTAATGATGATACAGCTAATTTAGAGAGAGGAATTTTTCAACGGGGGACATTTGTGTCCTGCTCAGTGGTTCAGAAAAAGTTTGAACTTCCTAGAAAGCCTCCAAGTAGAATTACTGGCATCTGTTCCTCCTCCATACTGGTGATGTTACCATGCTGGTTCCCTGCACACAGGTATAGATTTATGTAGATTAATTTGGTATAGTACAGTGAATTGCCACTGTGATAGATATTTTAGAATTACTTCCTAGCACAGCCTAATGGCTGAAATCAAATGAAACATAAAAGTAGATTTATATAGATTGCTGTGTAAATCAGATAAAGCTTTATGTTACCTAGCATTGGTAATGGAAGCTTTTCCTGCAAATAATATAGAAGTTGTTCATGTAATATTTTCATTATTTCAGTGAGAGTAAAGCAGGAAAAAAAAAGAAGAAATAAACAAGTCTGTCAGGCTTAGCTACCATTAAACATCATTAACTACAATTTTGCCTGACAATTTCTCTCATCCGGTGATGGGGGAAATGGTAGAAAAGTAGACTGAACAATTGCATAAACTCAAATGAAATATGCCCTTGTATTCTAAGTGTGCACAGTTCAGTCAGTTAAAATAGAGCAATTTATTATGCTTTAGCAGCTTGAGCTTAATCTGGTTTTAAATAGGTCTCTTTTTTTTTTAACTTGTTGCTGGGATTTAACTGGTTTGAGGAGATACATGACAGAGCTACAGTTTCTTCCTCACTCTCACTAGTTTACTTTGGAATGCCTTTACAGAGTACTGATGATGAAAATAATCCACTGGGAATGTAGGTGAATCTTTAAACAACAGCGGATGTATTTGTTTTGTTTGAAACGTGTGGTTAAAGGCTTAATGAAAGTGACAAAAATACGGTGGGGAGAAAAGAGATGGGTCAGCAGCATCCTCCCGGGGAACTGGGGATTCAGCAAGACAGTGGTTCCTGCCACAGAGCATCATCCCCTTTTCATAAGCTTCTTGAGGTTAATCCCTCTCAGCAGTTTGGGGCCAGACTATCAAATTTGTTACTGGTCAGTTTTTAGGATCAAACTGCACTGTGAAGCACTCTGGAACACTCTGCCATATTGGCCACCCATTGTCAAAATGAGTTGGGAATGTTCAGAGTATCCACGACAGCATGGTAGTGTAGGGTCGACAGTGGGACTTGATGATCTTAGAGGTCTTTTCCAACATTAGTGATTGTATCCTATAATCCTATGATCCTCACATAATACAGGCAAAGCCCCCACCTGCCAGCATTCCACGTGTGCTGTGCTGTCCCTCAAGGTGGCAAATGCGTGTTTACCTAATGGAATATTTGACTGTTGCAGATTATGATGCAGTTCCCCACTTAGTCAGGACATCACTTAGCCTTGGTGATTTTTTTTCACAGATACAGCAGCTGAGATACCTTGTTCAGCTCTCATTGAAGAAATGTATCTCAGTGCCTTTGCACATGGGAGGAAATAAGCAGCTAATTTAGCGTTTGCACCTTTGATTGATAAAAGGAGCCATGTGGGACACAGGGGTACTTATTTGGGCTACCACAGAAATGGAAGAGGGAAGTTTTTTCAGGAAAGGTTTGTGTGCGTAGCAACCAAATGTTCTTATAAAAATTCTTCTTATAACTGAGAAGGGGTTCAGGATGCACTGATAACAGAAGGGTGGACCCTTTCACCTTCAGTTCAATTTTAACACAGAATTGTAGTGAACGAAAGTCAGTACACTCTCAGAGCTATTCAAAGGCCTGTGTGAAATCAGAGTCTCTACCTGAGGCTAATGGACATGTGTCCAAATCCAGAAGCTGGAACCCTAATTGGTGCTCTTGTTGACAGTGGTGGCACAGAGGCCAGGGACTGAGTGGGCACACAGACTGAATTGACTGAGAAGGGACTGACACCTTCAAAAGCATACATGAAGTCTTAAGACTCCTAAAAAGCCCTAAGCTAATGTTTTATTTTTCATTTGGAGAAAAATAGCTAGCAGGGTTTGTTGAGCTGACCAAAGCTGTGAGGTGTCTTGACTAAAAATGTAGGGGGAAAATGTTTTAATTAAAAGTCAGAGAATACCAGGAAAATGAGTGGAGAGACTGTATGTACTGTTCCTTCTTATGAATGACTGTTTAAACAGAACCAGATTCTTTAGTCTTTAAAATGCATTTTCCTAGAAGAAATTTGCTGTTTCCTAATAAAAAGGAAAAAGAATAGCCCTAAAAAAAAAAAGAATATGCCCCCAGCTGACTGCCTGAAGCAGCTCTCTGAGCATGGGTATGTATTGTGATCAGAGACCATGTATTGCTAAAACTCCTTGATGGAATGGGTTTTAATTTGGTTTACAGAAAGCTTCAGGGGATATGGCTCTCTACAAATTAGACCACAGGAGCTATAAAATGAAGGATGTCCTCCCTAATTAGAAACAGTGGAGCAGTCTGGTGTTCTTCCTAGTTACAGCCTCATGGGTTCTCTCTCACAACTGAACTCTGGGCAATAGATGTTTCTTTAACAACTGTTATCTGTCTTTTCACTGGAGTTTATCGGTTGCCTGGTTTTCTGTCTCCAGTTTTGAACACCCCTTTCTACATAGCTGTTGTAAAGTTGACTGAAGTTTTGCAGCTGCAAAATTGATATGCTGCTCGGTGATTAGCCACCTCTGCCAGAGTAGCTTATCTGTTTTATACACTAGAAAGTGGCTCTCAAAGTCAGGTGAGAATGGCAGGCAGTTTAGGAGTTTCCTTTTGCAGTGTGCAGCTGGACCAACTGTTTTTTCCATTCTTCTGTTAATGGGAGCTCTAAGGAGAGGAATAGAGATGGTCTGACATAAATTATGTTTCATGGTAATCAAATACAATTTTCTGGACACATTTTTCTAACAAGAAAGCGTTCATCAAATTGGAGTCTCAGATTTTGGACAAGAAAATAATAGAGTTATTGTACACTGACTAGAAAAAAAACCCATGCCCAGAAATCTAATAGTGGGATAGCTACAGCTTGTCCTTTGTGCCAAATGATAGAACCAAATTTGAGCGTAACTGCAGAACAGGATTAGGCATAAATGAACAGCAGTACAAAAACAGGCACAAATGTATGTGAGTGGCAAGCCAAGAGTAGAGCTGAGCTGAGAAGTGTTCTGAGGCTGTGCTTGGGCAGCTGTAATTTGACTTTTTTAATTGTCAGCAAAGGAGACTAGCCAGGCTCTTAATTTATCAACATCTTTTCATGTAGACTTACATGGAGTGGGACCAATGACTGGTCCAATGAAAGGTTTAATTTACTTGTGACATATTGTTTCCACTAGGAGTTGTTGCAGATCAATCTGTGAACAATTACTAGGTGAATAAAAGAGAGGGGAAGAAGTCAAGCATTGCTCTAGAATATAAGTAAAAAGTAGAAACTTAAATAAAATCAGTCAAAATATTTATTTTGCTTCCCAGTGCAAGGTACTGCCAACAGGAAGGAGCTGTATTTGTAAGTGTGATTGCCGTTTAGATTTTACTAGAATCTATAACTGAACTTGTCTCATGACCGCCTTATTTTTGTGTAGTATTTCATCCTCTGGCTTTGTGGTGGAACTTAATGCCAAGAGAACTCACTGGAGACTGAGTGACAGATCAGGCTGTTGTCCCACATTCCCTTTCTACTAAATCACAGTTTTCTTTAGATGGAAGGTGGCTATTGTGAAGCTGTCAAACTGAGGAAAGTTAAATGGGCTGAAGTGAAGGCTCGTGTTAACAATAGCAGCTATCTCTGTCAAATGAAAGCTCAGCAGACAGTTACAAGGCAATTCGGCACTGATGGGTGGTCGATTAAAAACAACAAAAGGCAAGATGAATGAAAGGGGAAAATCCCTATTACTTTGTGGTAGAAGCAAGGGAAAAACCAAAACTAAAATAAAAAAGCCCACCTCACCCAACCTCGTAGCAATTGGAACAGGCTTGTAGTTAGCATGACCTTCATCATCTCAGATATGGCACAATAAAACTGACAAGATTATTTTCTCTTCAAGCAGTGCTGAGGTATTTTCATTGGCAAAAATCTGGAAAAGTAAAATAAATGCAGAGTTCAAGGCAATTGAAGAATTCTTGAATCCGATAACGGCTGGGACATAGTATCACCAGGAAAAATAGCTAGGTTTTGTGCTAAAAAAATTATGACTTGATCGTTTTTTTTTACAGTGTCATTTCTGAGATTTTGAAGGTTACCCCACAGACAACCAGGAGAGGATTAGAGAGAAATTATCTTTCAGCTCAAGGGAGCACCAATTTAAATTGGATTTGAGGTATAACTTCTGCATTACCTTAGGAGATGAAAGGTAGTATTGTGCGCTGATAGTTACCCAACTACCTAACTGTATGCGTCAACTGGATTAGTCTGTAGATGAACAGCTCGTGCACCAAGCACATGGTGTTTCGTGCCATTTCCTCTTGGTGGGACTCAGCCTGTTTCAATTGAACTAACATCAAAACTCAGACAAAGTGGGGAGGGCTTTACAGCTTGTATGTCGGACATAAGGTAAATAGATACTTGCTCTTCAGATGTTGCCACTAAGACTTAGACTTGTGACAGTAGACCTATAAAGCAAGATGAGAAAGTACAAAAATAATAGTAAAGGAAAAATGTAGCTATCCTTGTAATTGCCTTGATAGAAAATCAAATTTGGAACTCTAATGGATTTTGACAGGAGACAAGCACCTACAGCCACTTAGATCCTAGGAAATTCCCACTCCATTTCTCACATTTTAAATGTCAGAGACATTCCACAGAATTCAGAAACACAAGAAAAACAAATGGGGTCTTCTGTAGCAAACAATTAGGACTCAGGTTGCTGCCAACAGTAGAATCAGGGTTCAAAGAGATTGTGAAAAGACATTGTAATAAAGAATGTGGGATACATATGTTCTCCATGAACATTGTGAACCAATGTCTCATTTCCGTTATATTAGGAAAAATATTCAATGCTAACAAATTGTTCCATTGAACAGTCTTCTGTGACAAGTTGCAAAACTAGATGTACTGATGCAGTCTGACAATTTTGACACGTTATTATACCAATCTTTGTCTTTGTAAAGTTATTATGCCATTAGGCTTTATAAATGAATTTCAGTTTAGCCTGCATCACCCCTAGATTTTTCCTTTGAAGAAAAGATAGAGTTGCATATATCAGTTTCATGTACTAATATTCTTGTTTATTTGTCTTGTAATAATATTGAGATACTCTAATCCTGAACAAAGTAAACAAGTGTCAGGCTTAGTATAAATGTACAAAAAGAGGAGAAAAAATTAGTACTTGGGAAATTTCTCTTCTGGAATGTTTTTACCACGTTTCAGGAACGTTAGGAGTTTCAAGGTTTTTTTTTCAATGGTAACATGCATTTCATTTCATTTCATTTCATAACAAAATTAAGTTGGTATGAAAAAATCTTTAACCTACCTCTCAGAGACTCAGCCATAATGTTCCTCAAAGGTTTTAGGGTAAAGGAAGACCAGAGTGGTCACAAGGTGACTTTTAGAGAAAGATATTATATCAGGGAGCTGCTAAAAGAGGTCACCATTCTCCTGATCTCAGAAATGTCTACATATGTCATGTTCTCACTAGGATGATGCAAGGCTTGGTCTCAGTAGTTAGGCATAAACAGTGTCTGTGGGTGTCTCTACTGCAACCTTTTAATCCAATACCTGGATAGTCCTTTCTTGGTTCCTCTCAGTTTCATTCTTCTAACTTTGAACTCGTCTCTATAAGCACAAAGTAGCAGATAGATCAAGAGTAAACCTGAGCTTCCTAGAGAATACAAAGAATGGAGGGTATTTGAAAAGGGGAGGGGGGAGTGAATGTAGGGAAATGCTAGTTTTTCCAGAGTTACACCATGAGAAAAATAACCTCTGCAGATTTCAGGCCAAAGTGTGGTTTAACCCTGTGGCAGAATTTATAGGGCAAACAAACTTTCAGTAAGAGCTAACTGTATCAGAAACTTGTTTAACATGCACAGAAGGCATGTGAAATTATTTCAGGACCATAATTCAAAACGCTGAGGAAAATTCTCTTGCATTACAGCCAGTGCAAGATTGGATCTGTAGCCAAGTACATCAACATAAATGTTCAGCTGTCTGGGGAAATACAACTCTTACACTGTTACTTAGGGGAAAATGTGCACAGACATGGTGGAGCCCCGTATGAAACAATCCTCGTTTTGTTAAACAATAGGATCAAATTTTCAATCAGGTTATCAAGCACATTGCATTCTTCAAGCTTGCCAAGCAAAGAGAAGTATCAGCATGAAGAGGGATATGTTTTTACAGAATTAATGACGTATGAAATCTGGATGTGGAAACATACATTTTCATTTTATCCTCTAATTTTTCTTTTTGCATTGTAAGGGAAAGGAAATGCTTAGAAGTGTTTGCAGTTATTCATATCTGTTTATCTTAGAGTGATTATCAGAGCAAACAGTGTCAGGCATTGTGTTTGGATCTGAGCCTTCTGGGCCTGAAAAGTAGTGCTTGCAGGAGTAAGGATTACTTGCATGAGTCAGTGTTTTCAGTGCTTGGTACTTGATTTCTATCATGCATATTCAGTGCCTTATAAATCATCCAGATTCAAAAATCATTTACATGTTTTATTCATTTACCCCCTCTATTTGTATTAGTTTTAGTCTTGCTTGATTTTGTCCCCTCTATTTATATTAGGTTTAGTACTACTTGGATTAATTTGGTTTTACATTTTTAGATTTATCAACAGAATGTTCATTTAAGCATAGAAGTGAACTGTATTCCTGGAGATTCATTTCTCTTTGTACAAGTTGTATCAGGCCTGTGGGATAGATGTGGATTTTTGATGTAGGATTTTATAGCTACAGGAGAAGTGGCTTTAAAAACCCATCAGAAATTTAGTGCAGTGAAAATGAAGCTCACCTTCCCAAGATCGCCTTATCTTTGCATCCTGTAGGGATTTTTGTTGATTGATCAGCCCTGAACTACTGTGTGTACGAGACACAGCTCAGCAGTATATTTCATAACCATGTAATGCCTTTGCAGCATTGAAAGCCCCAGTCAGTGCTGTCACGCACACTGAAGTCGTCACTAGTACTTGCTCTTCTCTAGCTCTGACCCATTCTCTTTATTCACGGTGCACCTTCGCAGGCCAGTAGACAGACCTTGCATTCCCTCTTGGAATCCTGCTTTGCTAATGCACACCCCTGAAAAATCTCTCTTCAATTCAAGTGCTAAAATGAAAGCATTCTTTAAAAACCTGACATGTGGCAGATTTCACTTTTCTCTATATAACCATATGACTTCTCCATAGTCCTTACATCACTGAAAACCATGCCATAGCTGCATTGTGTTGCCCTTGCAATATCTGCCACAGAAACTCCCCCCTCCCCCTGGGTTTGTTAAACTTCTATTTACTTTCTAAAGTAAATAAGTACAGTTTTATGAAGGTACTGATCATTTGCACTGAAATGAAGTACCTAAACCTCTTTATTTGGTCACAGGACACTCATTCTCCACCATTCATTCATGAGGGCAAATTGACCCCAAGGATTCAAAAACCTCACACTGTCAGAGGGTCTTTGTCACCAGTTCTCCCCTCATCCGATTAGTTAAGGTCCACTCTCATTGAACTATTTGTAGTGTGACACTGGTCACACTACAGCTTTTTGGAAGGCAGTGTTGCAAAAGGAATTGTCAGACTTTGCCTTTGACTTGCTTCTTGCCAGATACTCCATCCTTTCTGTGAAGGGATGAGCAGATCCCAGCTGTGCCTGAGCTTTAGGAGTTCTTGAGTTAATTTTAGGAGTTCACAAGTCTCCTCACGTTAACAAATACTGTCATTTGTGTAGGCTTTTTCTAATGTTTAGTTAAAAAACTAAAGTGTTTCTACTAAGGAAAATCTGCTTTGTGTCAGCAAGAGGAGACCATGTCTCTGCTCCTTTCCTATCCCTTACATTCTTCATCTAAACCAAGGCTGGCCCAAGTGCATATTCTACAAAAGCACAGTGAGACACAGCTTCAGTTTGTGTTTGGCATTTTCTTTCTCCTTTTCTTCCACCTTTGACTTGTCTTTTTCCCACTTTCATAGTACTACTTTATATGGGATTTTTTACTACTTTATATGGAAGAAAATTTCTTTTTCTTCCTCTGTTCTTTTTGTCCCTTTCTCCTTAACCAAGACATAACCCTAATAGCATTCATGATTGAGCTGGAAAGTTCTGAGGAGTCTGATACTGGACAGAAGTAGTTTTTATTAGACAAAATAGTTTTCCCATTCTGTATGTGCTTAAGCTATGAAAACTGATTAGAAGCTCCCACATCATATTAGAGTGCTGTGAACTCACAGGAGGTCATGTGTCTGCACTGAAGCCACATTAACTGAGCAGTAGCCTTTTGTAGACCTGTCTGCTCTCAGGGCATCAACAATGGGCGCAAGCTGGAACAGAGGAGGTTCCATATAAATATCAGAAGAAACTTCTGCCCAGAGTGGGTAATGGAGCACTGGCTGCCCCAGGAGGTTGTGGAGTCTCCTCTGGAGATGTTCAAAACCCTCCTGGATGTGTTCCTGTGAAACTTGGTCTAGATGATTCTGCTGTGGCAGGGAGATTGGACTAGATGATCTTCAGAGGTCCCTTCTGATCCTTAATGATACTGTGATTCTATGATTCTATGCACACTGTTCGAAACCTTTGTTAAGGGATGGAGGCAGTGGAGGAAAATAATTCTCATGTTAATTGTAGTCAAGATGTTCTTGAGCCTTATGGCTAAAAGAGTTTAAGGTAAGGAAATTATTTGTGAACTGATGATAAATGTTCCTCTCTTGAATGTTTCATTTCCTTGACAAGCTGTTCTTAGCATCCAAGGTCCAGGAAGCTGCTTTGATTTCCTTAGTCAGAGCTTTGTCTGAGACCCTTTTGGCTTTTCAGATCCACCCTTATTTGTGAAGGGTGGGTAAAGTTGACTCATACAGGAAGACTGGAAAACCACCCCCATCCTCCTGAGGTCCTGCCACAGCACTGTGCCAGGGTGATGAGAAGGAGACAGAGGTCCGCCTGTGTGTGCTATGCTGCTTGTTGGAGATGTAAGACACCCATTGGCTACTGCAAATGGGCCGTGGCTGGGAGAGGAAGGGTGGATACTAGCCTGTGGTTGTTTGACCTTTAACCAGGTGCAAAACTAGTACATTGCCCAAACATCAGATATGGCTGATGTGGAAGGACTGAGGATGCCATTATAGCTCACAAACTAGGACAGACCAGCACCACAGGTGACCCGTCTTTCAGTCTTATGCTGCAGCAAGTACTGGATGAGATTATCTTCCTCATGACCCTGCTGTCCAGCTTCACATAGTTCAGCTGGAGAGGAGCAGGGTTCATCTCTGTACACACTGCCTCTGTAAAGCACCTTGAGGAATCAGAGCCGCTCTTATTGCTAACACTGAAGTGCAGACTCTCCATGACAATGAACTTTGTGACAGCAGTTCAGAATTAGAGGTAGATAGGTCAAATGGCAGAAAGAGCCGCTAAAATGCACCTGTATGAAGGTTTTCATAAACAAAGAAAGCTGATTCCACCCCAGACCAGGTTATTGAAGCTTAAGATTTACAAGACACAACTCATTTCCAATCTGCAGAAACAAAGCAGCTCTGCTCTTCAGACACAAGATTAGTCTCTGTAAGGGGAAAACCACACAGAGGAAGATTTGCGAATGTGATGTTGGTACTGACAGCTCATCAAAGAGCTCCCTGAAGCACTTACTTTTCTACAGATTAAAAACTGAATAAAATAAAAGATAAAAGAATATAATCAATGAATAAAATTAATGTCCTTCCATGTGCACTGCAGAACATTGGATAGATGAGCCAGTCCAATCGTGTTTGTTCTCTCTTGAACAACTCTATTAATATATTTTCTGGTATGATTTTTTTAAAGTCACCTTTGCAAGTTGCTGCAGAATTATCAATCATTGTTTAACTGTGTGCTAAGTTCCCAAAGCCTTTGTGTGTAAATATGCCAAGTGAAGGCTTGTTTACCAGAGAATATACTGGTGCTCTGGCTAGGAGGCAGTTTTAATCAAATATGGTTGCAGTAAGCAGGTGTTTTTCATGTGGAATGTATTGGATATGAGTATGTATCACAGAAATGGCTCTTGGACTATATATTGTTCTTGATAAATAGCAGAACCCAAAATTACATCAGCTGTTGCAGCTGATCAAAAGGAAAATAATGAAAGCTTGGAACACACTCGCAGAATTTGGCACACTAAAAAAGGTGAGATCCTCATTTCTTTTCCACAAAAACATTAATACAAGTTTTGCACTGGCATTTTTAGAAACCTGTAGTCCTCTCTGTATTTTTCCTCTGTTCTTGTCTCTCTTTTCTCTGTCTCTTTCTTTTTTTTCTCCCTTTTTGCTTTAGCAATGTGTCATTCCCAGGCCAGTTTTACAGAGTAGTCTTTGGACAGCGAGGGAGGCAGTGTAACAGACATTGCCCTTTTGTAGACAGAAGGCATAAACAGTGGTGTTAGTGTTACTGAGATGAAAACATCAGCGGGCCAGCTTGAAACAAAAAGATGTCTCCTTTTTGACTTTTGAAACTGGTTTGATCCAATTCTGATCCAATTCCACTGAAAATGTTCATTGGGAGTAGGACTGGGCATCAATATTGGTGTGACGGTTTTTGATGTGCTACAGTATTATTCCCACTAATCATACAGGTTTCCATCTATGCTTGATAATATACACATAATATTTGGCAGTGGGTTTCTCCCTGCTCACAAAGTTCTTGTGTCAGCTCTAATGAAAAACAAAATGCCTGTCAACAGAGCAGCAGTTATTCTGCACTCAGTAGCAACTTAATATTTTAGTTGCCTTGAAGAGCTCTTTATACATAGAGATTAATGGATGGCTAGATAAGGAAATTCTTCTACTGAAAGAATTAATTTTGCTTAATCCTTTTGAAATTAAGAGATGATACGGAGAGATGAGTAATGAAGTGCACTCTCTGATTGTGAGGTACCTAATAGATAACCACAGGGGTTACTTCTCTCTCACCAGCTGTAATTACACTAATTACTGATACAGTGCCAGGAACACTAAGGCAGGCTGAGTGTGACAACATGAAATGGAGTGTTTCTTAGTAAGCCATCTTTCTCGATCAGCTGGGCCAGGAGGAGGCTGACCGTGTTATGAGGCTAATGTGTTTCTTCTCCTGCGGGAGAGAAGAAACTGGGTACCCCTGTTGTTCCAAGGAAACTTGCTTGTGGTGAAGGCATGAAACTTGACTTCAGTTCTTTCTAATGGGGAGCAATTTCAGGCCAAAGGCTGAGGAGTTGATAGTACACTTTAAGCAAATTACTACTATTCAGGCCACTCCAGCTACTCAGAGGAGTAGATGTTACTCCAAAGAGTTTGTCAGACCGACCTTGTCATTGACAAGCACATAATAAAAGAAAATAGTGGATGAGGAGAAAGAAAAATTAATAAACTTTATTTAAGCATGTGTAAAATTGCTGGACAAGTGGCCCTGACTATTAAGGTAAATGCTGTTTGTAAATTCCATTTAATCTTCTGAGATTTTCTTTTACTCACTATTTCTCAAAGGAAATATTTTAAAGATGACTTGCACATTTCAGCAAGAGAATGAATATCAAGTTTCTAGATTTGTCGATCCTTTAAAACAAAGGATCTTCTTTTTTCCTTTGGAATGACTCTACCATTTATTTTCATTTCCTCAGTTTTTTTGTCCACTGTATTATGAATTTCTCTGGGGAAATCTATTGTTAGATGTTTTCACACACGTAGGCCCCCTTCTTCCCCCTTGATAAAGGATAAAATTGTGCTCCACTGTGTGCAACACATTTTCAAAATACATCTGAATTCCATTATACAGTTTGTCATTTGCATGATACCTTTTGAGTTACCACTCTCAGAGAGGTCTTATGTACTACAGAAAAATGCACTAGGAAAATGAAAAACAAGTTACGTATAAAGTCCATAGGGTAAACTGACAGATTGTGTTGAACTGATGGCCTTTTTTTCCATGAAAGTTCAGGGGTAGAAAAGTTTGCAACTCAGTGGTAGCTGCTATTTGTTACTTCCATACAGGTATTGCTGCAAATAGGAGTGTAACAAGGGCTTCGTAGCTTAGCATGGCAAGGTACTATTTTTTTTCACCCCAAAGACATTTATTTGATTCCTGCCTGCTCAGGATTTAAGTCTTATTAAGTATCACAAGTGAAATTTGCTGTAGCAGGCTAAGCTCTCTCTTTAATATTGTACAGAATAACTAGTTCTGGCACACGCTCCTCCAATCTAAATCGCACAAACCTCCATGTAAAATTGTCCTTTTATATCAGTGAAGATTGAAGCAGGAGGGAATTCTTTCCTTGGAGAGCGCCCACATCATCTGTGTGTCTGTCCTTAGCTCTGCTGTGTCTTTCATGTCACAAGTTTCAGCCTTTCCTTTTCAGCCAAATTTCAGTAATAGATCCTACACTGCTAATGGACCAGAAGCATGGTTTGCCCACTGAGTTTGCAGAGACAGTGTTACACTTTTACAAAACCGAATAGGATAAATATTTTGAAAAGCAAGAGTCCTCTAAATATGTTCCTGTTTTAGCAGAGACAAACCTGTCAAGAAAAGAACAGCATGTCTGTGTGTCTGATTAACACCATTGCGTGTCCTCCTTCCTGCAGAACCGACACTTGTGTCTGTTGTGATGTAACCCAGGTGGGATATGCATTTTGTACAAATGCAGTTTGACATGAGCGAGTTAATTTTCTGGGCAGCTCAAGATTAGGGAATTGCCCAGTATTCCCTTTGCTGTCTGCTTGCAACCCCTTTTTCCCTTTTCTCCATCTCTTTCATTCCCACTGGGCTTTTTTTACATCTGAGTGGAGCTTCACTGCAGTGGTGAACTGATCCCAGAGCAAATTCAAAATACAGAACCTCATCCTATTCAGACACCTTTTAAGCACCTCCTCCTTAATGAAACTTTCTCTCCAAACCTATAACATCTTATTGTAAACACAGTGTATTCCCATCACAGCCCTACACAACTAGAGTAGGAAGAAATGCACAGCATTCTCAGAGTTCACTGGCAATCTGGACTTTATTCACTTGTGTAAAGCATTTAAATTGTTATAAACTAAGAAAAAGGATATTGAGCTTTGAAAATGCTCGCTCAAGAAGTTCAGTCTTCTATACAAATACCTGAAATTTAGTCATATTGTGATAGTGCTTTTTCAAGGAGGAGACTATCTTACATCTCTTAATCAAATCCTCACTTGCTCATTCACAGGATCACAAACCAGCAGGACTGGTTTGCACAAAATACCTGCTGAATGACACAGCTGCAGTAGGCTACAAGTCCAATTTCAGTGTGCACGCTGCTGAGCTTGTTTGACTCCTGAGCAAGTTTTAGCCCAGACCCCAATGCTGAGTTGAGGTTCTGCTGCCTTTGCTCCTCCCAGCACTGATGGGTGTGAAAATTTATTTCAGTGACCCCAAAAGTCTCATCAAGTCCTGGGTCACCTTGCTCTGCAGCTTTGGCCTCTTACTATTCATTGCTTCTCTGAACCAGTTAAAAAAATATGCCCAGACTTGTATTTGAATTGAGTTAACTCATGTTGTAACAACATCTGGGAATGGCGAGAGGGACTCTGTGACTCATTGAGGTGGAACATGGTCAGGAGAAAGTTGTAAATACTTGCTCCCACTGACAAACAGAAGCTATATTTAGGCTTGGGCTTGTATGAAGTTTTGATATTGTCTGTTAAGAGGATAGATATAGAGGAGCTACAGATCGTGTTTAAATGGGTTTATTACCATAAAATATTTTTAATGATACATTTGGAAAATGTGTGAAGAATCAAAGAGAGAAGATGAAAGTTTAGCTTATTATGTCAAAATCATAATATACAGTTCTACAGAGATCATTTTGATTTTGGTCCATTTCATCATCTTCTGAGGCATGGTACAAGTTGAAGGGTCCTAAAAATCATAGTTTATTGCTACTATTTCTAGAGAGACTTTTACAGAACTCATCCCAGTAAAGCCCTCATTCAGCCATTTGTCTAGTTAAGTTTGTAATTTAGGAACAATCTGCTCTGGGAGCCGTTTCATCCCTGGAGGAAGTGGGTATTGTAGTCAGTCAATGAGATTGCCCCTACTTACACAACAGATAATGTGTTGCTTTGTCCCAACGTTTCTGTTTTGCAATAATTTCACATACTGAATTATAAACCTCTGAATATTGTAGATTATAATAAATGTGCTGACACAACTTCAACCGTTAGAGAAGATGGCGTTGCTCTAATAATGAAATAAAAAATCCTACTTAATCCCATTCTTTCCCTGAAGTGGTGTTTTGCATTAGCCATGGATGAAAAGACAAACAAGTACATGTATATTCAATACTAATGTCAGCTGGGTCAGAGAACAGGAAATAAAATGAATTCATAACACCTCTGGAGATAACTTTTTGATGCAGGCATTTTTCTCTTTGATTTGCCTTCATTGAGCGGATTCATTGTAACTTGGTATTTCCACCTTTACTAATAGTTGGCCTGATCTTCAAAACAAATATACTCTGTAATGTCTAGCCTGGTTGTTTCTGAAGTTAACAATTCTATATCATACACACATTTACAGGGATGGTTCACTCAGAAGGGTCTAATTCCTTCTTCAAACCATCCAGGCAAAACTGGGACAGTTGCAGAGCTATTCAGTCTCTATACGGGATAGTGAAATAGTCACCTTGGATTAAGGTTGCTGGCAAGTTTTAAGAGCCCTTATTGGGGTTTGAGTGTGATCAGATGCTACTTGCTTATAAATGAGAGTTAATAGAAACATTAAACAGTAGAAGGTACTGTGACCCACATCTTCAGAATGTTAAGCACACCTTAAAATTGTGGAAGACCATCTAGTCCTCTGCTTTCTGTAAAATATTACCTCTTCTAACCAATATCCTCTGGCAGCAGGTTATTGAATGTTGCCGTCTGAATGCAACATGTTCTAATGTGCTACATCTTAACTGGTCAATTACTGACCAGGACCAATTACTACACGTATACACCAACATGATGAGCAGAAAAATGGCATTTATTACCGCGTAGCGTGCGCTTATATACCTACTCCACTTCATCTACGCCCCTTACCTAAGCGTCATTCAGAGCAGGGGAGGTCCTATCGCGTCACATCCCATGTACCCGACAAACGCCTACTACAACAATTGAACTCTTTGGCATTCTACTTTCATTTGCCCATACTATGTATTTTTAATTTATTCCCTCACTTCTCTGGCTACCATGTATTTATTGATACTACACTCAGTTTCTCTTTAATTATTCCATGTGCCAGGAAGAATGTGATGCATCTTAGAAGCTGTTTGGTTTAGTTGTTTAACCTTTGAGTTTTGTAGCTGAATGGGATGACACATTCTTCATTTAGCAGAACAGGCTAAGAAGAATTATATACTCCAAGTGATAAGCTTGAAACTGCTAAAGAAATACCAAAATCCAATTTTTTTCCTCTCTCTACTTGTCTAAACATCCATTAGTCTCTTGAAGGGAACTCATAAATCCTGCAAATTTAGTTTATCTGAAACCAACTCTAACAGTTGTCCTTTCTACTAATCATGTTGTATATCCATTTTGTATTTTTCAATATTCAATAAACATGTCTTGTGCTTACTCTACTTGTTAGTGTCTGCAGAATAGGCTGCACGAGGCCAGTTATTAATCAGCCATTTCAGATGGCTGTTTGGTTAGTTTAGTAAGTGTATTCATTTATCTTTTTAATGTTTTCTTCTTTCGATTTATCCCGTATGGAATTTCCTTTGTCCTTTTTGGTTTATTTCTACCAGGATATGTAAAAAACAGATTTAGTGCATAACAAATGAAAAAAAAAAGATAGCTGGATGGAAGGAAAAAAAAACCTCATCACCCTTTGGGCTTCATTCATGAAAAGGTCCTTTGCATTGAGGCCTCTTACATCTGCATTAAAAAATAATAATAGAGCACATTATCTAGCAGTGCTTTTTTAAAGCAGAAGATAATTTACACATAAAGTGAGATGTAGGTTTAAAAGTAGGAGTGTAGGATTGAAATAGAGTTAAGAGTCAGAACGATGTAGTCCTGTGTGAAGATGGTCTTGGATTCCTGGGGGTATTGTCCTTCTGGTGTGTAATGAGACTTGCAGATAATAATCTGGGACTGTGGATAGATTGAGGTACAGCAACAATACACTGAGAATAGCACAGCAAGAAGTGACACTGGGGAAACAAATGAATGTGTCTGCTAGATAAACAGCATTAAAAGTTCTCGTTCATCACCAATTCCAGGCCTCTAAAGATTACTATTTCCTGGAAATTCTGTATTAGGTTTTCAGTATAAGATTTTGATAGCATTGGTGGACTGCAGAGGTGGCTTCTTTGAGAAGATGCTTGAAGCTTCCTCCATGTCCAATGGAGCTAATGCCAACCAAATCCAAGACAGACTCACCACAGTCCATGGCTGAGCCCATCAGCAATGGTGGTAGCGCCTCTGCAATAGTATATTTAAAAAAGAGGAAAAAGTTACAGTGCAAGTACAGACAGAGACAGCAGTGAAAATATGTGAAAAAACCTCTGCAGACACCAAGGTCAGTGAAGGAGGGAGAGGAGGTACTTCAGGCTATAGAGCAGAGATACCCCTGCAGCCTGGGGTAAAGACCATGGTGAGACAGGCTGTGCTAGCGCAGCCCATGGAGGTTAATGGGGGAGCAGATATTCATGTGCAGCCCGTGGAAGACCCCACATTGGAGCAGGTGGATACTAAATGGAGGTAGTGACCTCATAGGAAACTTGCCTGTGCTGGAGCAGGCTCCTGGTAGGACCTGGGGACCCATAGATAGAGAAGAGCCCGTGCTGGGGCAGGTGTGCTGACAAGACTTGCAAGTCTAGTGGGGGACCCACACTAGAGCAGTTCATGAAGAACTGCACCCTGTGGAAAGGACTCACACTGGAGAAGTACAGAGAAGACTGTTTCCTGTGGGAGGGAACCCATGCAGGATCAGAATGTGAGGAGGAAGGAGTAACAGAGACAATATGTGATGAACTAGCCTTATCTTCCATTCTCCATCCTTCTGTGCCACTGGAGTGGGAGAAGGTAAAGAAATTGGGATTCAAGTTGAGCCTGGGAAGAAGGGAGGAGTAGGAGGAAGGTGATTTAAGATTTAGGTATTATTTCTCATTACTGTGTACTGATTGAATTGACAGTAAGCTAATTTCCCCAAGTCAAGTCTGTTTTGCCCATGACAGTAATTGCTGAGTGATCTCCCTGCCCTTATCTTGACCCATGAGCCTTTCAGCATATTTTCTCTCCCCTGTCCTACTGAGTAAAGGGAGTGATAGGAGCAGCTCAGTGGGCACCTGGAATGCAGCCAAGGTCAACCCATCACAAATTCTTAGTTTTAGAAGATTCTTTATCCATGCTAAAGTCTTAGTTTTATGGGTTCACATATTACAGAGAGGCATCTGCCATTTATCAAGACATTAATGACTAGTAGTTATGTGTCCAGATACTTCGTAACCACTGAGCTGCCCGACAACAGAGGTCACCAGAAGACAGATGACTTACAAACAGATTTAAAGATCTCCTTGCACTTTCTCTTTTTAAGAGCATCATCAGGACTTTGAACTTTCTGATATTTCCACAATGGGATTATTGTCCCCTGTTTAAAATTCCTTAGACCAGGAGGCTTCCATGATTTACTGGTAGTCTTCAAACAAAAAACCCTTCCTAACAGAACATCCATTGATTGCTACAGTTATTTAAAGGCTAACAATAAAAAATCATAGACTTGAGTCTCCATCAAGACAGAAAGGAAACAGTAATTGCAATTTGCAAGCCTCCTGCTGTGGGTAAGGGAGCTCAAGCTTGAGAAAGGAAGCTTGGCAGTTCTAGTGGCTGTCACAGCAAAACTGGGTGAGATGTACCTATTCATTCATATATACATCATCCTGTGACAGGACAACTTACCAAGGTGAAAAGATGGGTGTCAGCGAGAAGTATGCCCAAAGGAATATCAGCTCTGAGGAGGCTCACCAGATGAAAGCTTAAATATAGGGGACGCTGTATGAATGTGTATTTGATGGCTTCTGGTCCTGTCTTTTCAGGTAGACAGACCTCAAAAGAAGAGACTTGCCTGCAAAGATACAGTAGAAAATAATATGGTTTCTTCCCCATGTGTTTTGCCATACCTAAGCCTTGGAATCAAACAGAAGTAGTGATATGAATGCTAGCGTACTAATATGCGATGTGCAACTCTTTCTTCTACTAAAGGAAAGGAAGGAGGCAGTGGGACAGCCACATCTTTTAGGACTTTCCCTCCACTTTAACCAAGGGCAGGGAGAAATCTTGTGAGTTTTCCTTGCATTTGAAAGAATAAATAAATAAATAATAGGCATGTGAATTATCAGGTTACTAGCTCGTCAAATGGTTAGCTCTTCATTCAGATATTAACAACTGTGAGATCCCATCCAACCTCAAATAAGCTTCTCCTCTTCTTGCTGGTCTCCATTCTGCATTCTCAGTTTGGTGAGGTGGTGATTGGTACTGGCCTCAAAGATCAGTGATGCTCTAGGTCAAGAATGAAACATGGAGGACTTTGTTCAACTTTTTACAGTCTCATCGCTGAATTTCCCTTTCATATTCTGATTTAGAAGTAGGCAGAGGTGTATATGGACTATTCATCAGGAGAGAGTACAAATAAGAGGACATGAAAGAGGAACTGACTGCCAAACTTAGTGATGAGTTGATGAGTCCGAAAGTAATTTGTTCATACCTAGCATCACACAGAAGGACTATTATATACACACATGGAGTATTCATCAGTTTACTTGTCACTGGTGGAAAGCTGCTGAATTGAAAAGGGTTTTCCTCTGAATTTGTTGAAAGGTGGTCTCACCCCATTGTATACAACATCAGTTACATTATATTGATTGTGCCGATAGTAATTCTATATTGTCTCCTTTTTAATATCAACTGATTATATTCTTACTAATTGTATATTGTCTTCTTTTTGTCAGAATGCTTGAGGATGATCTGAAACTCAGCAGTGATGAAGATGACAATGAACAGGTAAATGCATCTGATCTAATTGCATAGACCATGTAATCTGGAAAAGCTGTTTCATTTGGCCTTAAAATCATTTTGGCTTAATCTTGCTTGCACGTAGAACCTCTGTGGGAGGAAACATTCTTAAGTAGGAATGTGCTTTGTCAGTTTTGTTGGATTAGCTTTGTGGGGAATTAAACTAAACCAAAACATGACTTAGTAGCCTTGGATTAAGGCTTCGCCTAGGAACAGATAAAACGCTCTGAGTTTCTATCCTCCAGTATACCAAACTAACTGTGGAACCACATCCAGTTCCTGAAATTGTTGAACGTTTTGGAAGTAAATGACCACATCAGACCACCAACAGAACTGCAAGGTTGATTTGCACTTTGCAGCTCATTTGTATGTTTGCACCTTCCACAAGTTTTCTTTGTGTCAGTGAGTAAAGGGCTGAGAGTCCATAGTCAGTAATCCAGTGGTTCCAATTTGTAGGAGGGCCAATGACCAGTGTGTAGCTATAAGTCAATACTGAGAGTCTCTCAACCTACTTGGGATATTAACAAAGATTTTCAGAAAACGGGCTCATGTCACTGTCTACCCTTCCCACTTTATAAATATTATGATTAATGGTGGGAAACAAAGCTGGCGAGATTCATATTCTCAACATTCTTCTGAGAAAAATTTTCTTTGGATTAAATTAATCCTTGGCATTACTTTGTACATGCAATAGGGTCAAATGTTTAAACATCTGCAATAGAGAAGAGAATAATGCTGTAATGCAGTATAAAATCATCTGTTCAAACTAAGAAATAATTAATTATAAGTTAATTTTTATTTTTTTTAAGACAGCTAAGTGTTTTTCTTCATCCTACCCAATCCATTCCTTAGAGTCATTTCAGGAAAGATGTCTTTTGGTGTCAGTTAACTCCTTAGTCGTACAAGTCAGTCTTTTTCAGTTCTGAGTTAGACTTGCGTTATCATCTGAAGCCAAGGGATCAAAAGCCTGTACTGGTGCAATGCACTGTAGTACAAACACAAAACCAGCTTATGAAACCAGCAGGTTTCCTGGCTATTAAAAACTTGCCCAAACAGTCTTCTTATCCAAAGACAGTGTCCTGTGTGTGAGCAGTGTCACACTGCTCACAGCAGTGTCGCACTGCTCACAGTTCAGGGCCTGGAGCCTGAGTTGTTATGTGGCGGTGATGTGCCTGAGCTGTAGGAAGCTTTAAACTGCACCAAGACTCAGTGCAACTTTCCAGCAGTACCATTCACAGCAAAAGCTGCAGACAAACAAGAGAGCACAATAAGGAGCATTTATGTAGTTTCTCAGAATTTTATAGTGCATTGAAAACGTTTTCCCTTTTGGCAGCACAAGCTTCATCTCGCTCTAGGTGATTAGAATTTATTCAAATCTCGTAAGCTCTCCCAAATATCTTCTTAAGAAACAGATTGTGGCCTGTGTCTTAACAGATTCCAAACAGGAGCACTTCCAGTCACTTAAAAAAAAATTAGCTGTGTGGGTAAGAAGGTTGCTGAGCATATTTCTGAAATGCCCTGCACCTCAGCGGAAACTTCCACCATTCCTGTGTCCCCCACATACTAATGGGTGCACCTCCTTTATATGTATTACAAATAGAGGGCAGAGACAGATATACACATTACAGGAAAGAATCCCAAAGCTTTGTAGTCTTTCTGAATGTCTGTCCTTCAGAGTTTTGTCACACACTGCATCCCACACAAAGGCCTTGAAAGCTGAGCAGCTTTGCACTGGCACATCACTCACGCATTACCCTGGCAGTGCCTTCACGCTTTTTGCACCTTCTGCCATATCCCTCTATAGACAGGGGACTGAAAACACAGAGAAAGGTTGATCTGTCCCACTGGTCAGCCACATAAACATCAACAATGTTTACGCAACGCAATGGTGTTTGACTGCAACGTATTTTCTGAAAAAAAGGATATAAACTATTCATTCATGAGGGACAGATCAAGGCAGTTACCATATGTGAATGTTTTACCACCTTGAGCGCTCAATTGTGGGGCCCAGCTTAAGAACAACAATTTTTGGGGTTTTTAACATCAAGGTTTTGCAGTGAATGAGGCTTGCAATTCAGTTATACGTGTATGTGCACGGTCTGGCAGGGAAAGAAAAAACTCTCAGCTTGTACCATTTTAGCAGCTTTTCTTCCTATAGAGAAATTAAGAGTCTTTCTGACTTCAGTTTTCTGTAGGCTTACAGCCTGTGTGAAGCATGAGCTCACGCTTACGAAAATTTCCTGATAAAACCACAGAATGCAAAAATCAAGTTTGTTTTCCTTATTTGAATTCTTTGAGAGTTGTAGGATTTCTCCTTTGAGAATTGCAAGGGACCCTTCAATCTTTACACAGCAGGGGCAGCAGTGATACTGATCCATAAATGCACCTTGATCTCAACTTTTAGTGAATGTCTGTGGTATGTGCAGAGTGTTTGATCTATCAGCCTGTCTTCTGAGACTACCAGTAGTCCATTTGTCATGATGGAAGAAGTTAGAAGCTTGTCTGCAAGAAACAAAGCTCTTCTGTCTTACTCTCTCGCTCTATGAACAAGCACACTCTTTTCTGATCTATATTGCATTTATTTAGGTGTCCATGGACCTTGTGCTCTTTCAGGTAGTAAACATCTCCTTCCTTTTCTCTCCTTGTGAGGAGAAACCCAACTCACATCATGGTTCCATATGAATATCAGAAGAAACTTCTTCCCAGTGAGGGTAACGGAGCACTGGAACAGGCTGCCCAGGGGTGTTGTGAAGTCTCCTTCTCTGGAGATGTTTCAGACCCGCCTGGATGTGTTCCTGTACGACTTGGTCTAGGTGACCTGCTGTGGCAGGGGGATTGGATTGGATGATCTTTTGAGGTCCCTTCCGATCCCTTATGATTGTATGATCACTCCAGTCAGTCGTGAAGAAGTTGAGCCTGATTTCTGTACAGTCTAACTGCAGGATTGAAGTCAGTGGAAGGTATTTATTGTATAGATAGTGTTAGCAAGGTTACAACTGAATGTGCTGCCCACTTTTAGCATTCACTTTTCAAACAGCATTTTGGAAAAACAGAACTTGTTCCAGAGAATGATAAATATGATTCGGAGAACCCTCCTGGATTTAAGTATTTGGAGGGTTTTTTTGGTTGAGGCAACACACAATGATGGAGGCTGTAGCTTTGTTTCACCTCAGAGAGCTTAAGACACTTTAGAAAGTGAAAGCTGACTGGAAATCAAATCTACTTGATGCCGAATTGCTGCAGATTACATGGAAACCTTGTGGTTTCCCTCTCCTGTTAGACTTCTGGCAGTTGTAGACTTGATGCAGAAGTTGTAAAGTGATTTTTTTTTTGGCTGTGACCTGCAGGAGGTCCAATGAGATGCTCATGGGCAGGTTCTTGCAGACTTCAGATCTGAAAAGCTCCGAACCATATTGATCATTGCAGTAGAGTACAAGGCAAGTTACATGTCACTCCACCTCAGCTGCAAACTCCCATCATCACTCTTTGGGCCTCACTGGGAGAGACCTGGGTTACCACCTATGTCTAACACATGTAAACACACCCCATGGTATCTTCAGTGTAGACACATTGTGGCTGGCCATATGACACATGCTTTGTCCCATAGACAAAGTGCTGATTCTTCTGTCTCATTGCGGGTGATTTGGGATTAAAGACACACAGAAAACGATGGGTTAGATCTGGAATCAATTTTCATTTACAGCTGAGAAGCAGTTATTGATGCTGTGCTCACAGTTCAATAAAAGATCTAAAGATATAGACCTTGTGTTTCTCTTTCAATATAAGCAGCATAATCAGTGTCAAATGTTTTTACAAAGAAAATTGTATTGACAGTTTTATTAAAATTGCTGTCTTTAGAGTTTCAAGTTATCCACAATTTGACCTACTCAAATGGTTTTTAATATGCACACCAACCAACCCAATGGATTTTTATGTCACATATTTGTAATAGCAGGTACACATCTGTTTAATGTATTGTTTGGGAGATGCTGTTATATTCAGCATCGCCTGGATTGTAAATTCCTGTAGTATTGTCACTCAGAGGAGCGTTGGCGTGTGCATCAGTATTGCATTCAGCAGTCCTTCTGCACATTTTTTGATTGGCTACAAGAGATAGAGTCAAGGCAAATGACAGACATGTTATTAGTAAAACCATTAGATGACAAAGCATTTCAGAGATGCTAATGTTGACACTCTTCTGTGAAGAAGGACAGAGCCTTTAGATGGCTTTATTACTCTGTATACATCAGACATTTGGAAAGCTAGTGAAGATTCTTAATTAGTAGCTCAGTTCAGCTAAAAGAGCTTAGATAAAACACAGGTTAGTGTTTTTGTTCTTTAAAGCACTTCTGTATAATTCAAATTAGTCTTGAGCTCAAAGGCATCCAAATGAGTTGTGCCTTGATACAGTATTTTAAGTAGCTGTAGTGGACCCAGTTCACTTTAACCAGCTCTGCTTTGTTCTTCTGCCTAAGGAATACTCCTGTTAACCTTTGAAAAGCATACTTAATTTAAAGCACATTGCTAGTGTTCTGTGTGTTTTTGAAACAAAGAAACTTTGATACTAGTTACAGATCTGCTGCATTTTTGGTATTTTATGTATATAGTGGTTTAGGCAGAACAAATCAATAAGAGCTTTTTCTTTTCTATTTGTTTTCCTCTTTCTCTTAATGATTGCCTCTTTATTGCCACTTCTCTGATAACCACACAAACACAAGGTGTGCATACAATCCATGGCCTTACTCTGTCATTTGTATTTTGTACGAACTTCATTCTTTTTTGCTAGGTTAGAGATAGGTAATTGCATACAAAATGCTTCACTGTGTAGATGAGTCTAAAAAGTTGATCAGCCATAGACTGAGCTTTGAATACTAATGGAGCAGACTGAGCTTCCCAAGCCTATATTCAAATGTTTTTAAAGTATATGACATTCTGAGATACGATGTGCCTTCGTTGTATCAGTAAATGCTTTTTAAAGTGGAACAGTGACCACTTTCCCTGTAGCAATAGGTATTCTTTCCTGTTGTAAAATTTCCCATTTTTTCAGCTGGATCCTGAAGGAACTGTTTACCTCCCCAAGGTTTCTCTGCATTTCCATTTACTTTGTTATCAGCAGAAAGGCTGAAGAACAGCTCTTCAGTAATGACATCAATACTGCACACACAGTGAGAGAGGTCATCTTGTCAAAGCTATAGAAAAATCAGATGGATTAGGATGAAACTAGGTGCAAAATAACTTTGATAGAGTCTTTTAATGTAAACAGTTTATCTGTCATTGGGTTCTGCTGAAATCCCAGAGTGGTGTAGTATCAGCTGTGGCTATAGCAGCATGTGTTTTGATAAAGCACCCAGCATCTAGTGTTTAAGATCTAGAGCAGTGTTTTATAATTGTGGGGAAACCGTTTCATTAAACCATTAATGAAAACAGAAGCTATTAGGTTAATACAGACATTCTCTAACCTTGTCAGTCTATAACCATGAAAAATCCTTTTGTGAAGATATGTCTGTGTGCTACCTCGGTTCATTTTAATTGATGTTCAGATTATTTGATTCTGTACAACACTAGCTGTAACTGTGTTATCATCAACTGTGTAAAATTAATACTCCAGCTTCTGTTGGATGAATCGTTGTTAATATGAGATTTGATAGCTGACATGTCTGTGGTCATAATTCATTCACATGGTAATGACATAGTTTCATGTTGTGTTTGTTTATCAACAACAGAGGCTTTCAGTAGCCACTTGAAGATCTGGGCTGAGTTTGTTGTAATTATGAGCCAAAAAGCATGCCACACCACTAAAATACACAGCATTGCCAAAAGCTTTTAACTTGTTCAAACTCACAGAATCTTGTGTAATTGTTTCCACACACGTTGTTATTGTAGAGGTCATCCATCAGTGAGGAAGGGGATTAATGCAACCCTCAGGACAAATGGTTGCTGTAGAGTGCACAGTGCCACAGATCAACAAGAAGTTTGCTCCTGCGTGGTGCAGCCATGCTGCTGCCTGGGCTCTGGGGCAGTGTCTGCCTGGATTTCACAAGTCAGCTCCACTGCCTTCCCCATGGTGTCCTAGTGTGCACTGGCAGCTCGGTGTCTCAAAAACCCTCCACTGCAGCAGATTAAGTAATACAGGAAAAATTACTGGCAGGCAGCCCTAGCGAAGGGAAATTAAATGCCTTATGTTGAAAAGATGGATAAATAGAGCTGCAAGAAGGTCTCTCTTTCCCACCCCACAAGTAAGCAGCACTTCATAGCCCCTTAGTGCTCTCTTAAACAGGTGCTTCTTTTGGATTATTTTTTCATACCACAGCCTGAAGCAGCCAGGCTCTCTCAGCCATAAGACATCATTCACCTGAAGGAGAAGCTTTAAAAGACCTAATGCC
>VZRI01010676.1:230199-426920 GCA_013397515.1 Upupa epops | reverse complement strand
GCTTTAAAAGACCTAATGCCTCTATCACTAATTAGATAAGGTGGAAAGGCCAATTGTTCCTCAGCTGTAAGGACTAGACACTGGAGATCTGCCAACCTTTTTGGAGTGGGAGGGAGAAGNCTGGGGGCTACTTGCTCTGTGTTGCATTTATGCAAAAGCCTGGATTGCTTTGGCAGCAAGCAGAGGCAGCAGCAGGTGAGACAACTGATTGACACTGGCATTGTTGTTGTTAAGAGAAAAGCCAGACTTGACCATACTGTCCTATAAAAATAAATCTGAAGTCTGTGATATCTGCAGGCCATCTCAGTGCTCAACACTCACTAATCTGACCACACAGTAAACATTTATCTCTCTTTTCTCCTCAAAAGAAAAGTGTGATTTTTATCATGAATGCCTCGTGAAGCATTTTGGTAAAGGAAGTGTCTGGATTTCTTATGCTGGCCATCTGCACCGGCGCTTATTTGTAAAAGCCCAAGTAACCGTCTGTGAACTTCAAAATCTAAATTCTTGGGAGGTTTTTACACCAACACAGGATAGTGCTAATGCTGACTTTAGTCTAGGAGGGGGGATGCAAAAGACTGAAGGAGGGACACATAGGAGGCCAGAACAAGCGTAAAGTAGGCGATGAAAAGGGCAAGATAAATCCAGTAATTAGCTCCTGTCAGCCAGAATAGGGGGAGAAGAAGTGCAAGCTGATCTCTCCTGGAGGTATTCCAGAAGGAGAACAGTAATGAGAACTAAACACCTTAATTTTTCTTACGATGAATTCATCTGCCACAGTAAGGTTTGCTGGGGTTGGAGGAGCTCCATTCTGTGCCAGCAGGATCAATCTTCCCGGAACAGACCTTCTGTCTGTGCATAGGGACAGGGCAGGACTACAGTGTGACAGAGCAACTGATTTGGACAGGG
The DNA here is from genome assembly GCA_013397515.1 of Upupa epops. Classification (NCBI taxonomy): domain Eukaryota; kingdom Metazoa; phylum Chordata; class Aves; order Bucerotiformes; family Upupidae; genus Upupa; species Upupa epops. The sequence goes on along the minus strand of VZRI01010676.1, from coordinate 426,011 downwards.
TGTACTTGCAGAGCCCATGGCTGCTTTACAAAATTACCAGTTTGGTGGCCATGCTATTAAGTATAGTTTTTGGAGTTGTGCAATTTATTAATTGGCTAAGTCATCGGAGCGATGTACCATGCCAGACCAAAGTCAGCAAAGAGTTATTTCATGGATGTTTACTACTGTTACCAATGCTGTCTGTTTGTAATAGGTTTAACATTCAATATAGATGTAATGTTTAGTAGAAATTAAAATCCTTAAAGTCCTTAGTCCTGCAAAGGAAATAAAGGGACGACATGAACAATAGCAACATCAATTCACTTGTTCCCAGCACAGCCACTACTACTGTGATTCTGCCCTTTTGCTTCTCAAGTCTAGGGAGCTATTCATTGATTTAGAGTAGGGAAGATACTAAGGATAGGTCGGACTCCCAAAGGAATGAGATAAAGGGCTTTGTCACAAAGGAAAATCTAAAGGCTTAAATGGCAAATGAGCAGGGTACGAGGGCTGCTATCTGCCTTTCCATTTTGATGCAGCAAGTTACAACTCGAGTGAACATTGCCAAAGTAACTACTGGGCATTACACACTACAAGTACTCCTTATTGTACAGATTCACAATACCAGCACTGTCTGGGTAACTATCAGCAATGGAGATTAAAGAATTACGATGGTGATACAAAGAATTACACTCTTGTTAGAACTGGGAAACTGAGGAATACAGAGGTTGAGGAGACTCTCTGCAGCTGCACTGTAAGGTCACAGGATATTCTTTGATTCCAACATTCTGCTGCTTATTTCTTGAGGGAAGTTTAGAAAAGACTTTCTTTTCTAAGTGTTTCTTAACCTTGTGTCTGTTTCTTTTGCCTCCTCAAGATTTTAGTCATGTGATTAACGCGTTGAAATGCAGCTATGGAGTAAATCCAACAAATAAGAGATCTTTTTGTTTCATTAGCCATATGGAGGATTGAACTCAGCACACACTTTAGAAAAATCATCAGTAAATAAGACAACGACAAATGCTGAGCTCTGTTCCCATCTAGAAGTTTTATATTTTCACAAAATTATTATCATCCACTAAGTCTAGTTCATTTGTAATGAATTTGTAGCAAATTATTTGCTAGAAAAAGACATTTCAAACCAGAAGTTGAGTTTAGAATCATATTTCTCTTAAGCAATACTCAAGAATTCCCTGAATCCTCCTAATTTGTACATACCATGTGCTTGGTAGTTCATAAAATGGATCTTAGCTCATCCATTCCATGTGTTTGGCTTCTGAAGGAAGAATACTCAAATTTTTTTAAATACAAGATGATGAGGAGACTATTTTTTCCATTATTTAGGTCCTAGATATGGTAACACTGAGCCTTTTGTCCTCAAGGTGAGACTGATCTGGAACATCACACGCAGAATCTCAAATACAAGTTTGTCTACTTCATGTCAAGGCAATTAGCAAGAACAAAATACAACCGCCTCTGTTGACATTAGGGGACAGGTAGAGGAGAGTATAACAATGAAGTAAAAAGGGAGAAAAAAGTAGCACAGCACATATTTATGCATGTATCATCACATGCTAATCCTTCAGCCCATGGGTTTGAGCTTTCTGCTTCCCAGCACCATTTTGGGCAGATTGGTTGTTGCACACTACGTTCTCCTTCACCACAGCTAGGTGTAGATAGCGCTAACTGTATCATTAAAGAATCAGAGCACAATAAGTGCAGTCAAGAAGCAGTGGGGATGGTTCATTACTCAGGATCATAAGCAAGGGATTCTGTATAATTAAGGGTATGGAATAACTTTCAAGTCAAAAAGTAATACATGAAGATACATATATGACTAGTACACTTATATATGTATATACATATACATTATATCACAGAATTACATATACATATAATTCAACGCAATATGCAAAGTTTCTTTGTTTTTATTGGATTGTTGAATTGGCTTTCCAGGGAGTCTTCTATTCCTACAGGACAGAAGAAAGGCTTGGTGAGTTGGAAACTTGTTTTGTATTGCCTGGCTAGTTACCCAAGCATACAGAGCTGGTTAGAAACCAAGTAACACTAAAGCAGTTAGCATCAAAATCAAGTGTAACGCAATATAAGGAGCCATTCCGTTAAAACAGTTATGGGAAAACAGCCCTGGGTAAATAGCCTCCAATGGGTGACCCCTGTATCTTACTAATTTTCATGTATTCTTCATCATCTTCCTTCTTCTCAATACTAGAGTCAGCTGTTAAAATAAGGTCTTAGAGAGCAGAAGCATAATTATGGAAAGGCCATAATTGTAGAGAAAAAATCAGAAGGAAATTACAAATTAAAGTGGAATGATTGTCTAGTTCACTCTGGCTTCCATTTTCTAATCATCCTAAATTATTTTAATGCATGTTTTCAAGCTCAAAATTAGCAAAGGTCCCATGATGTAATTCTCCATAGACTATTACATTATAGCAGCCCAATTTCACTCCAGTCTTTTGCAGCATCATCTCCCACACAGGGCACATGTATCATGATTTAGGGACCTTCTACCTGCTTTGCTTTTAGATTTTGCTTTTAATACATGACGTTTAGGAGTTGTGGAGGTAAAACCAATTTCTTAATTGTAACGGCCTAGGAATATAAGATTAAAAAAAAGTAACTCTTAAAACATGTTAGTCTTTGAAATATCTTAAATTAATAATCAAAAGCTCATATCAAGTCTAAAACAAATCAAACTCACTTGTGGAGATGAGAAACAGGAATTATTAACTGAGTAGCGAGGCTGATGGAGGCTCAATGAGATCATTTTGTTCAAAGATTAAAGGCGATGAACACTGAAATAGTTGAGGAGGATGGCTATGAACACATCTGACTAGAGCTGCTAAATTCAGTAATGATCAAAAGTTAATTATCAAAGCCGAGAGAGCTACTCAACACAGACAATTTGAGTCAATAGCTAAGCAGCCCAGGAAAAAAAGTAATTTGGAAGAAGTATTTGCCTGTAATGAAGTTATATAAAAGACGTACATTTCAAAGAAACCTGCCTAAAACACGATTGCATTCTTCCTGATCAGAGAAAAATAATTAGCTCTAATTGACAGACCTGCTGCACACCAAATATTTTCAAACAATATGCTTCTGCATCAAAGCTTGGTGCGTAGAGTTACTCAATGGCACTTTGATTTTGCCTCCCTTTATCTTCTGCTACTGGGCATGCTCGCGATATCGCAAGAAATAAGCTCTGAAAAATGAATGATCAACACCTCCAAGACAAATAAAAGCAGAAGGCCAAATCCTGCATTTCTTTCTCAGCTGGAACCGCTGACTCGTGTTCAGTGCTGTGTTTAACGTCACCACAGTCCCACTTAGAGGCAAACTGGGAGAAAATAAATTAGGAAATGACCAGTTGATTGATCATCCAACGTTAAATTAGACCAGCACGTAGATTAACCCAGTCATCTTCAATACTTGTGTAAAACTCTGTATGGGTGAGCACGCCTGTGGGTGGGCACTGTCCCTCCAGCCTGTCCCTTTTCTTAGTTAGCAAAGTGCCTTTTCCCAATAACCAAAGGAAACAAATGTGGAAATGACTCATATAAAAGAGAAGGTATGTGCTAGAATGTCTGTGTTCTGACAAAGCACATTTATAATTCTTTTTTCCTGAAGCTGCCATGCTTCTTTCAGGGTAAAGAGTTGCTGTCAGTCCAGTTAAGTAGTCAACAATCGAACATGAGCTTAGACTCTGCTCTTTAATATTCTATGACTTTGACATTGCCAGTTCTCACTGCCTGAAATATCTTCATCTTCTTTAATCTTTCATGTAAACTGTTTAGCTCACACCATCACGCACATGCTCTCCAGAGTATCTTCAGATTTACGTTGCATTAGAATCGACTGCATTAGTATTTACTTGTGATCCTGGGCACTGTCCACTCTTCTGTTTTCTTTCCTGTACTTGTATTTTGATACCAGTTTTTGTGTAGTGATTTTTAATACTTTAGGGGGGAAAAAAGTACTTGGAATGTGAGTTTCATATGCTTAAATTCAAGCTTGTTATAGCCCAGCTATTAGCTATATAGAAGGGACAAGCATAACGTCACTGTACACTCAAAAACACGTTTCTGCCACTATGAAAGGCTGTTTATGAGCTTTAAAAATAATTTTAGTTCCCTGCAGGATGGGACTGAAACTTGGCATTTAGTGGGAGGCTTGAGAAGCTGAAATGCCATTTTTGATGGCGTTTTAATCCATTTTAAATGGAGCATTTGTGTGTTGTTACATGTAGTTTATTACTGAGAAAGATTTCTTAATAACATGCTTTTGACAGCATTTGCGCGCAGTAGCTGAGAAAGGGAGATTTGGGAGAGGACCATTGGAAAGAGGCACCGCTCACATTATCTCACTAATGAAGCAGGGACCCCATTTCATCACAGGCTTGTTTGAGAGGACATAATTAGGTTTAGGTCTGTAATGCTTACTTGTGCAATCTTAAATTTAGCATTTCCTGAGGTTTAAGTGTTTTATTTAGCAACCCTACTGTACAATTAATATAATTGTTTCCTATCATGCATTCATTGATTTATTCTGTAGATGGAAAATACAATCCAAATGAAAGAAACACATTTTTATTCGCATGCTGGGAGCCAGCCCAGAGGTTTGCTGTTGCCCCATCTCAGCTCTAATCCTTTCCCCTAAATTTTAAACTCATTATTAGGGATTTTCACGGATTTAAACACAGATTTTATCTTTGCTGTGATTGGAGGCAATCGTGCCAAAACAGCAGGTAATTTTAAAAACCAGTCTCATTGTGGAGTCCAAAGGAAAGCTCATTCTGACAAAATTTGGAACCCAGTTGTGCAGGTCCCAGAGGTTTGGAAAGTTAGTCACTTTTCATAAAGGATTTAATTCCTCAAGGGCTTATGTGAGTGTTTTTCAGGACCACTAATATTGGCAGTGCCTATGTGGGAACCATTTTATTCCCATCCCTGAGCACAGCAGAGGTTAAAGTTCTTCACCAAGCTCCCTCTTTTCAATTTGAGTAGGCTTTATAAAAATATCTCTGAAAGTAATTAAGCACTAAAACTTCCCTTACTATAATAGATTTATGGATCAGTTGTCTTAATTCTGCCTTTCACCGCTACCCGTGCTTGTAATCTCACTAACCATCTGACCGCTTTCCACATTTAAATCTATTACGGTCTGGTTCTGCAAACGCTGGGAGGAATTCTCTGAAATGATACGACAACACTAGTTTATCTGGAGGCGATATTTCAAGCCCTCTTGCATTAACGCATTATTTACCTATTCCGAACAAAATCAGAGGGGCGATGCAAGGTTGGCTCCCATTACGTAATTATGCCACAGGAGCATTAAAAAAACATCTCCGCTAAAATCTTGAGCAGCTTAACCAGTGTGATAGACTGGCGCGGCTCTGCCATCGGTGCCCCCAGCTGTGTTGCTTAGCAACATTTTAATTCAAGAAGAATCGAAGGAGATGAAATCCCCATGGAGAGGGAAACAGAAATAAGAGGGCCGTTGACAGATGATCTGAGTTGTTTCTTCTAATATACTGTGAAGATCACTGGCTCTTTTCATGAATGATAAATGGACTGTACACAGATCAATGGGTTCAGCAATAAACTGGAACCAGGCTCCATGTCTGAGGTGGTGCAGGCCGAGAGGCCCAAAGATTTACTCATTTAGGTGATTTGGAATGTGTTTTCTCAAAGGTTCCACAAGAGGAAATTGATCTGAACATTTGGTCATCCCTTGCCCTTTTCTGTTGTTGGCTAATAAAAACTGTTTTGGAAACAGAGTCCGTTCTTCCCTTTATTTTTTCCTGCTGTTCCAGATAAGGACAGATAGCTTGTGACAAAGGGGACAGACCTCAGAGAGGGAACTGGAGTCATCACTCTCAATGAGCAGTTCCTAAACGTTCATGGCTGTTCAAAATAAACAAGCCACACCGATAGCACAAGTGGGGCAGGAGTAGTGAAAATGTGTAGTATTCTGTCTCTGAAAGGGTCCAGCTCTTTGGGTGTGATGGGCTATCTGTATGTGAGCTTATGAAGAGCATCCATCAGTTATGTTTGCTTGTGGCTTGCCTGTTCTTTGGTGTGTTGCTTAATTGTTTGTTTCCCCTACCCTCTTCTGTTTACAGGCTGCAGAAAAGACAAAATTGAGGAACATTCCTGTAAAGTAAGTTATTTTTATATCCATTTGAAGATGCAAGTTTAATGAAGTTGGTGTACACACTCACTAAAAAGACTAGGACAGTAAGAAGGGTGATAAAAAAGACAATAGCATTCAAGTTGCCCCTATTCATAGCTGTAGAAAGGTCAATATCATTGAGGAAAGCTTTCAGTTTATCATGTATCCCTAATGGTTACACTCCCCAAGTTTCATCCAGTTTCCATAAACTAATATGTTGTCTATGAATAGCTGCCAAATAATATCACAGTCATACTCAATACATAGTTCTCCTAGCCTTGGGGAGGTCTGTACATGCTAAAAAGATTATGACTTTTAATTGCAATCCTTGAGAAGGTCTGACAGAGGGGCAAATAACTAGGAATGTGCCAAATGATTTCTAGACACATGGAAATATTTTGCACCTATATATCAAGGCTTTGCCGTCTTGTTGATTAAGAGCTCTTTCTCACTCTGTGTGTGTCTCTCACACCATACACACACGTACGTTTCTGCTCTTTGCAGTAGGGCTCTGTGAAGGATGAGCAACCTACCAGGGAGTAATTTCCAGGGCATTTTATGAGAAGTTCTTAAATCTTAGGGCACTAGCGGCAGGACTCAACCATATATCATTGAATTAGGAAAGTTGCTATATAGATGTCCTGGCTGTTAGAAAAAAGGCATTTTCAGTTAAGCTACCAGCAATCAGTGATTCTGTGTAAGTAATGAATACTCCAGTCTTAATGGGCTCTTACGTACCAATAAAACACATATTTTTAGCTTCAATAGGTGATCACTGCAGTTCAGCTAAGTCCCACTAACAGTATATTCCTCTTAAAGATAGAGGAAATGTTCTTATTTTTATAGCAGTTTGCTGATGGGTTTTGTACTGGAGTGGGTTTGTATGTGTTAGAACATGCACTGACAAGACTCACAAATCCGACTGTTTTAGCGCAAAGTAACACAGCTCTACGTCTCATCTGGCTTTCTTATTGTATAGTCATTTACACCTTATAAAGTGCATGCAAAATATGTACGAACGCTCCTTGGAGTGATCAGGCAAGATGCAAGATAGTCATAAATCACTCTATGTTTCATTCAATCTGATAAAAATTAGCAACAGGATCCAGCAGGGACCTGATAGCACATGAAAATTCTAATAAGAGAAGGGACTTTCCTTGCCTATAGGGCGAGTTCAAACTCAGTGCAAGCTGAATTAAAGCTGCTGTTGGTTGGTGGTTGTTTAATAGAGAGTGTGAAATGAGCCATGTTTTCACCTCACATTCTAGAGGATCCAGGAGTTGCAAGGTGATGAGAGCCCTGGGGAACTACTACAAAATAATAATTTATCATTCATTTGCTCACTTTTTTATAATATTTTGAGTCAAATTCTCACGAATGGCTCAACTCAAACGAGGGTTTTTTTTCCTCATATAACAGAGATAATGAGTCATTAAACAGCATGTATGTGACACAGATACCAAATTAATACATCAATAAGATTGGGGGGCGGGGGGCTAGTGAAAGGGTGATTGAGGTTCAATCATTTCTTTATGGGATTTGAGTAAGTGTAACATTACAGAATAGAAGAAAGCCAGATGGACAGTCTCGCTCTTTCCACCTACATGTGCATATTTCACCCTGTCATGTTTCCCCCAACTGGTTGTTTAACTGCTCTTTGACTGTGTTCGTGGTGGCAGCTTCTATTAGTACCCTAGGGAATCCATTATACATATTAATTACACTACATAACAAAACAGCTGAAAAATCTGCCTCTTACTTTCCTGTGACATTGAACTGTTTAAGGTACCTGTATGCAATTATGATTGTTTGCTAAAATATTACCTCTTAGAGAAAAAATAAGGATAGTGTCTTGAAGATAGCAGTAGTAGATGTGGATTGTATTTATGTAAGTGTCACAGCCACACTTCGTACAGCTCAGGCCTGTCTAGCTTTTAGTCATTGCTTTTGTAGCTTTCAAATGTCAGAGAGAATTTCACTTGAATTTTAATGTTCTTCAGCTATGCAAAATAAAGTTAGTAGCTTCCATTGTCATAAGGGCTGAAAGCTGTACAGATTCCTGCTACCATATGTGACTTATCACATACATTTTTAAAAACACATTTCTGTTATTAAGACATATGTGATAGTACACTTCTGCAAATGTGAATTGCTTTTGGCTAAAAGCCAGGCACTAATAAGTTGAGTTGAATCTAACGGCATTGTTGAGTTGAATCTAACTGCAGTTGACATCTGCTAAAATATATATTATTTTTTTACGTATATAAATATATGTATACAATATTCGCTGTTGTCATTAGCATTTAAAAATTGCTGGGTTTATGTTGTGCTGACATAGTTCTTGTGTCTCAAAACTGAAACCAGAAATTGCTCCTTTTTCAAGACTATGGTTCACATAGAGTCCTTGGACAGGGCCTAACAGTGCCTCTGGTTTACCTACAGGAACATGACAAAGAATTCTATAGAAGCAGTGTATTTGTTTTTCATTGCTTATTTGTTTATGTTTGCTTTATATGCTTTAATTTAATATGCTTTATTGTTTATTTATGGTGGTGGTTTAATCGTCAGGAGGAAGCTTACTGTTCCTTTCTGTTAGGTGGAATCCCTTCAGCACTTAATAGTTATGGAGGGGGAAAAAAGCCATGGGTTTTCCTTACCACAGTTCAATAAGGTAGTCAAGTAGCTGGTTTCTTAATGTATATGTATCTGTAGGTGCTTAGACTAACTGGTGTGAACTTCCTGATGACTAAGATGGCAAGTGATTGGAAGGCTTGGTCTCAATTCCGTGGACTGCAAGATAAAAAACACAGGCATTTTCTGTTGGTAACACCATCTAACATAATACAGCACCATGCTGAAAGTGGATGAGAAGTCTAGTCTGCAGAACTGCTTTTAATATTTTTGAGGGTGATGGTGATTGCTGGTGGATGCAGAAATAATGCAGTTGCCTCTCTGAAAACCTAAGACTCTTTTCTGTCAGTATGTGGCACCGAGGGGGCCCCAGAAATGCACAGTTCATTGCATTTAACCTGTGTAGCCTTTCCTACCCTTGACATAGAAGGAGCACTTGCTTTCTCTCATTGGTTTTATCCATAAGTACATTAAGAGACTAGTAGAAAAAGGATTTCCTGCATGCAACATGGTAGAGACTTCTATACTTACTTTCTGGTCCTTATCATGGTGTTATTATCCCTGAGTCTGAAAGAGGTAACGTGACTGAAGTTTACCTTGTGGAGGATTATGCAGTTTCTAAAAAGTTGTTAAATGAGAAATGGTTTTGAATTAGGACACATCCAGAGGAAATAATCTTCTGTATAACCCTGTGATTGGATGGAATAAGGGGAGAACAGCAATGTTATTAAAATTCAATAGCAGCTTTGTTCTGAAACCCAAGTTCCCAGAGGTTTTTTCCAAGCTTAAGTAGGCAATGGGCACCCACATCAGCACAGACCCTGGAGAAGTCATGTTCTTGTTAACCTGGACCACATTATTTGTCTTTTGTCAGTGGGTTATGCTGCAGGATCCCCTCAGATCCAAGCACAGAATTAGGTCTTACTCTCAAGTGCAAATACACCTGGCTTGTCAGCCTGTGCACTATCAAAGACTGAAGGTCAACCACCTGGTACCTTATCTCTGCTGGTAGCAGAAGATGGTAAGGAGAGTAGAACAGCAGTTGTGTAGACATCATTCCTAGGGAATATCCTCCAACCTTCCTGCACACAGCTATATACACTAACACAGCCTCCTATGCTGTGTTTAGGAAGCAGTGATAGACTTTCCTCCATCCAACAACATCCTGTGACTTTGAACACCATAATGTGTGAAGAAATGCTGTCTTTTCTTAGTGTTTTAAACAATTTTCCTGATATGTTCACAGGAATCCATGCAAGTAGCACAAAGGATCAAATAATTACCCATGGTTCTTCAGTCCTGATACTACATATCTCAATTTGCCTAAACCTTATTTTATCCAACATTGCAAAATACAACAGTTTTATAAGAGAGAAATTAGATTTTTTTTTTAATGGAAAACGAATGCTTTTAAGAGTGTTCCATGTAGTCCATGAACTTCTGTAGATCTGTGAGAATATTGGAATTGACTTCTTGCTTCAGGGAAGAAAACATTGCCTTCCTTGAGTGTCCTTTATACTCTCCTTTTATAGACCCTTTAAAAATCTTCAATAGAAAGCAATGGCATTTTCCCCAAACACCTGCATATACTTAAATTTGCTGTAGATTTAATGACTTCCAGATACATGTTTTGGGATTATAGCTTGTGTTAAAATCCTGCTGCTTTTTATATTTTCGAAATATATTTGTTTTCCATCAGCCACAAGTTTGTTAACCAGACAGACTTCTGGTGTTTATTGTCTTTTCCTGCCATAAAACTAATCTCCGCAGAAGGGCATCTAACTAGAGTTGGTGTGGTTTTCTGTCCCAACCATCATTGGGAATGCAATCCATTAACATTTGATATCTTGACATTTCAATTGACCTCTCATTTGCAAAGCGCAGTGGTATTTTTCATGGCCTTTTCATCCTTGATTATACATGGAATAGGAGTGACTGTTTCTACTGACTGCACTTTAAAAATATCTTTGTTTCACCAGCTGGACTGGCACCTTGTTTTTCCCTCCCTGGATAGACCTTATTCTGCATGGAAGGTCTGAGGTCTAAGCAAGTCATGCAGAGCCAGAGGATTTTCTTATTGACTCACTAAGCGGGAGGGCAAGCAGGTCAGACTCCGAGGGTCAGTTAATGTATGCTGTAATAGCAGTAACCATAAACAGATCTTTTGCTCCCATTGGCAAAAGCGCAGGTCAGCGCACTGGGTCTGATGGTTGGTTTGTTTTTCATCATCAAATCAGGCACTTGCAACCGATAAAGGTAGGCACCAATAGAGGGGCAGTGTGCTGTTGGTACGTGTGCTTAGCTCTTTCACTGCAGAGTATCTCCTGTCGCCTTGTTGAAAAAGGGAAGAATAAATGTGTGACATGTCTAGGTTGAAGAAGCTTCCCATTGATGGATAATTGTATGGAAGGATGAACATATACATACATGTATGGTGGCTTCTCACAAGTAACAAGTGATAGGACAAGGAAATGGCCTCAGGTTGCACCAGAGGAAATTTTGCATTGGGAAAATCTTTACTGAAAGGATCATCAGGCATTGGAACAGGCTGCCTAGGGAGGGGGTTGAATCAACATCCCTGGATATGTTGAAAAGTTGTGTAGATCTGGAGCTTAGGGGCATGGTTTAGCAGTGGGCCTGGTAAAGTTAAGTTCATGGTTGGACTTGATGACCTTGAAGGTCTCCTCCAAGTGAAAAGATTCTATGATTCTATGTACGTGTCTATATACGTACATACTCATTTACATGGGTGCCTATGGACACCTTATGGACATTTGTATATTTATAAAGGACATTTGCTAAAGGAATTAAACCCACCATTAAAGAAACAAACAGCCCAAATCTGCCGTAACTCTCATTCTGCGTTTAAATCCCAGGCAATTTCCACACTGCCACCTGTTTTTCCTCTCCTTCTAAACCTTCCTTCCCGTTGTTTCTCCTCAGACTGTTTCTGCTGATGTACCAAATCAGCCAGCACCAATTCAATTAGTTGAAAAATCCATTACAGCATAGTGCCTAAACTGCCTGCCCATAGTCATTTCTCGAAGAAATCCATTCATATTTATGTTTTAATACTTTAAGTCTAGCATGCAAAAGCACTCAAATCCCCAATAGAAATCCAGGGAAAAGCCTGCTCACAGGCAATTACAGACCGTGTTCTGCAGCCCCTGATCCTTCTAGTCTGTCCGATTAAGCATCTGCAAAGGTGCAGAGTTTGGTCAGTGGGATCTGTTTATTGCACCAGCAATAAAGTCCTCCAAAAATTCGCAAGAACCCCAAAGGCCACTGATTCTGCAGGTTGGACCTCATGGCAGAATCTATAGGGGCACGCAGTACTCACAGCAGGGGCAGTACCTGGAGTACTGCTGGAAACCTGTGCGCACGTGCTGCTGCTGGTTTCCAGTGGTTTTTATTTAGGGAGCTACATTTCCTCAGCAGAACATGAACTCTGGAAATGTTGCGAAGGATTATTTTACTCTTACAAGTTAAAGGTTAGTGTTGGAAATGGATTATAGAACTGCCGCTTCTAAACTGTTTGCAAAGAAATGCACATATTAAATCCTTTTTGATGATATCACATTAATCCCTAAATAGTGATTTTTATGTAAATTTTGACTCTTGCAAAGCTCTGACAATTCAGCTATCCTCATGTGGTTTTATCAGAGCTCAATTGCTCCTTTAGATCTTTTTTTCCTTTTTGCAGTACCTTTTGCTTTGTTCCAAAGTCATCACAGCATCCGGAAGATGTAGTACTTCAGACATAAAATAATAAGTCTATTTAATATTTTACCTTTGTTTTCTGAATCCGTTCCTCTGACAAATCTTGTTAGATATATTTTTATCAGTCCAAAGGATAACCACAGTAGGGCTATTTTTACTTCTAGGGAAATGATGCATGATAACGACAGGCAGGGCCCAAAACAGTAAATCAACCCTGTTCTAACCACAGGATGTATTAAAAGTCTGTAGCCTGTGGTAATAAGTTATAATTTAGTTGACTAGCAGTTTGTTTGGACTTAAAACTATACAAATGAGACACATTGGCTAAATCCTGAAATACAAAGTAGTTTGTGCTTTATTAAGGTTTCCAGCTACTACCACAACAGGTACCTTGAGAGAACACACATTTTTCAAATGGGTGCGATACAATTTTATAGTGAAATGCTTCCAACTTGCTTGTATAATTTATAGTAGATGGTTAAATTACCACACGTCCTGTGTAGTGCACAGTGTTTGCTTACAAGACAATGAGATTAACAGACTCTGAGAGCTCATTCATCTAATCTCTTACGAATCCGAGCACGCAGCAACAATACCAAGCGCTGCTGGTGTATCCAACCACGAGGTGCCCCTCAGCTGCCAAGCCAGGCATGTGGCTCAGTGGCCACCACAGAACTTCACACAGCCTCAGAGAGCTTCTCTGTGTTTTTTATTTACAGAGATACGTACATGCCAGTTAGACCAAAACTAATCATGCATTTGTGTAAAATCAGCCAGAATCCTTGCAGATGAACAACAATAAGTATTTTCAGTGTAACTGGGTCACTTCTGTTATTTTTTAAAAACAGCATTGTTGCGTGTTCATTACAGTACAGCTTGTAAAGATTAAATCCAAGTAAATTTTTTAAAGTTATGAAGAGGTGAAAGCTTGAGCCAAACACAACCCTTTTTCTCGTGATTCCTTGTTTAGTCAGAGAAAATGTTAGTTAGGGGGCATATTTTTTTTCCAGTTTTGGCATGTGTCTGCTGCAAATGGAAGGAAAACCCATTCTTATCTCCTCTACTCATAGAATCATAGAGTAGTAGGGATTGGAAGAAGTAGCCTCTGGAGATCATCTAATCCATAAATCATGCCCATGGGTTTGATCATTTTAGGCTTGATATTTGTCTTTCTGGTTATTATTTTTCATTGTAAGTTACTTAGCATTTATTCCACCCATTGTTCCAAGTGTTTCCTTTGGGCATTGTATCGAGCAACAGCTGTTTTCTAACTACCTGGGCTCCTTTTTAAATTAATGCTTTAAAATGTCCTTCTAAGCAATTAGGATGTTGCAACCAAGCAACAAACATTAGCAAAACGGAAGAAAAGGCCTGATCTGGATGAAAATGACAGTACCTGATTTGGTTTCTGTGTAGCTGGCTGAATCTCACATGGGAACCAGCCTTCAGATCTCATGCCCTGAACTCCACTGCTATGCCATTTTGTTGCTGTTTGAAGATAAATATCCAGAGCCAAACTAAATTAGTGTGGGTGTACATATGTGCCTTTGTGGTTTATTTAGGTTTTAGCATGTGCTAGGCACTGTCCAGATGAAGATCCCTGCCTTGGAGAGCCCGGTGAGAGGCAGTAGATGAAGCTACCACGCAGAGGAACTTAATTGAGGCTGTCAACAGGAACTTTGACATCTGTAGGCACCTGTCTTGTCTCTTTAGGACTACAAAGCACCACTGATTTCACTGATGTTTCTCCTCAGTTCACCTTAGGAGGATCAGAGGGGAGAAGTTTCCTTGCTTTTTCTGGCTTGTGTCTTAATGGTAATATACACAGGGTCATGGAAATAGGGCAAAGTAAAGGTGGTCCTCTTTGCTGTCACCTTTTATATACAAAAACAATGTGCCTGCCATGCAGCAGTCAGTCCTTTGTCAATGAGTAAGTGCCATAAAAGAAACACAGATGCCTTCCAAGCATTTCTTTTTTAAATACAATGAAAATAATGATCTTGTGCTAAGTGACAGAAGAATACAAAAAAATCGAGTCATTTAAGATCGATGAATACAAAAGAAAGGCAAAAGCTAGATAATGTTTCGGGAAATAACACTGCTACAAGGTTAATTTTGCCTAGTACAACATTTCCTAGTATTGAATTGCCTGATATACTCCCTCAGGGATTGCTCCTGCACTTGCAATAATCGAGGCTGATTTTATTGGAAAATCACCTCTGGATGAGAGACATACTCTAGAGAGAACTTTGCATGGGTACAAATAGGTTTTTGGTGCCAGTGCCATGTTGCCCAGGCCAGCACAGTTATAGTTCCCAATCTGTCTGTGCATTCAAGCAGCAAATTCATTAGCAACCCTTCTGGCAGGGTAGAAAAATAGACATATTAGGGAAATCTACTTTGAATTGTTTTCAGGATTTGTTGGATAACAGTTCAGTAATCAAATTGCGCCTCCTAACAAGAGCATTAAATATTTTTATTAATAGTGGCAGGGAGGCTGCAGATTTTCCTTTAAGTGCAGACCACTTTACCGTAATGCTATGTGACTTGCAGAGATCATGGATGAAAGAAGAGATTAGCATAGCTGGAGCGGGGGGGAGCTTGTAATGTCGGAGCTGATTTTTGTTTTGTGTTGTATATCGAGGCTGCGTTGAGTCGTGCAACTCTCACATTACAAATGCGATGTACGTTCAAGTATCAGCTCATCCATCAGACCCTGCCAGTTTGTTGGCTCTTTAATTGTAGAAGTGGACCGCGTCTTGACAGTGTTGCGCTCTCTCTAACTACGGGACCTAAGTTCAGATTCATGTAGCGGCTTCCAGGCCTTGTCAAGTGGAAACAACATATTGTAAACAGAGCGCGTTTTGCCTCCAGCTGGGAAGAGGGACACGTGGAGTGCCTGTGTACGAGGGCCCTCCGCTGACCTTGGAGCGACTTTGAGTGTGGGGAGGCTGGAGGAGCACTGGTGAAAGGCTGATTCAGAGAGACAGATGAGTGAGGAAGAAAAATCAAGGAGATTGGTGAAAGGACGGTAGAAAAAATATCTTACTAAAGAAAGCAGAAGATTTTACACTCAAGGCCAACACTGAGCCCTTATAATCAGGCTCATCTGACCACACACCAATGGTAGTGAGAGGAAAAAAACAGTGACTACAGCTGAAGCTCAGGGTCTATGCAAAACCTGGGATTCCACTAGAGAAGAACACAGATTGGATTTATTAATGAATAAATTATGTTAACATCTGGGAACATACAGGGTTAAAATTTAGGATTGTGAAAAATAATCTGGATACTCTGTTTCCTAATACCTGTTGTCTTCGTGGTTGTTTGGCTGAAAGAGGACAGCCATCCTCGGTATCAATCATAGGAGGCTATTTAGACAGAGAAATAAGTGGCATATAGCTTAGCACTTTTGGGTCTCGCAATCAAGTATCAACCTTCTGCAATACAACTGTAGTTCAGTTCCCGGTGGACTTCACTTTGATGATTAGATATATTGAGTTCCTTGTGTCATTCAAAGACAGCAGAATTTCATACAAGTTGGTGTTAGCTTCCTCTCACTTCATTTCAATTTTCAATAACCAGTGTCATCACATGTAACAGTTTCTTCATAATGGAACTTCATGTTGAATCAGATTTGTCTTCCACGTGAAAGAGCACTGCAAAAAGTCTTCTGAAATACTGATCTCTGGGAAAAATCTTATGGCAGTGTAAACAGGGAGAGGTGTTTTTTTTAGTATTATTTATCTTAAAGACACTTAGGGGCCAAATCCCCAGATCATTCAGGAATATCCAGGAAAAAAAAAGCTTCTTTATTTGAGTGTTCACCTTTGTCACACAGCCTGTTCACTGAGTCTCCTGGCGGCTTCCTATGGTAAGAGATGGTTCCGCACAGGCAAGCAGTGTTCTAAGATGTAGTTCTGGGTCACACATTCTCCATGAAGCACTTGCTGTAATTCACAATTAGTCTTAACGTGCTGTAAGAAGAGCGAGTGCACATGACTGTCTCACAGCTCTAAGAGCCCAGCACTGGTGGTGTGGCTGCCTGTTTCACATACCCAAGGCTGCCCATCCCATAGTTTTATTTCTTGGCAGTTTCCTACCATTTTGTGAACTAGTTTTTTAATGTGACAAAGTCACTTCAATTACACAGTCATTATAAGTTTTGCCAAGGTTGACTATGGATCGTTTTGTGTTCATTAGAGCACAAAATTAGAATTTTCATCGCGGTAACTGTAAACAGGACCGGCTCAAAGGAGTCAGGCTTTTTTTTCCTCCGTAAAATCTTGGATAAGCTATAACTGAAGACTTTCCATGCTTTTTGACAGATTTTAATATTTTTTTTAACAGCCTTCTGGGCTGTTGGATTTTTTTTCTTCATCTTCCTAACCCTTGGTATATTGGTTTAACTGAATAGCCAGTTCCTTTCAAAATGATGACATTGCCACTGTCTGCATGAACAAGCAGGTGCAGCGAGAGTGTTTCGAAGGTTGTGAATATATTATTTCTTCAACTTCTTAAATGGTATTGCTTGGTGCTTGTCACTTCAGACCAGTTAGGTTGTAAAATCCTTAAGTGGTCTTTAGGAAATAACCCTGTTTCAGAAAAATACTTCATCATCTGCTTAAGTCCCCCTAAGCCCCATTAAGCTCTCACTTAAGTCATTTCAGAGTTTATTACTTAAGTGATAATTGAAGTTTCTATTTAATAATCTCATGAATTTATGGATACATGTGATTGAGTTTGCTGCTGTAAATACAAGGAAACTGCATCAAACCAAATCATTTTATATATGCAAAAATTAAGCTAATAGGAAATAAATCTAGCACAGAGTGTTCCAAGCAATGCAGAAAAAAACCAGAAGGGTTTCCAATAAAATCCAGGCTTTCAAGAGCTGTTTGGAACAGATAAAGAACAGGGCTACCTCTTCTTGTCTGCATTTAGAAAAATAAGATTGAGAAAACTGTCTTTGAGAGAAGATTACATTTTTCACTGATTTTTGTAGTCATTTCTTTTAGGTCAGTTTAACCTTCTCGTTGCTGATTTAGCTGCTTAGAAACAGTAGCATATTAAGTAATGGGAGTCTTCTTGCCAGAAAATAAACAAATGGTTTCATCTGCTGGTTTCTGGGTCTCAATACTGCTCTGTCTTCTTTCTCTGTCTCTTAGGGAGTTTGCCTTGCTTCTCATTTGTGCTTCACTTGGAGGAATTTCCAGTCTTTAACTCCATTTGTATTTACAAGGAAAGATAAACTACAGAGAATCTTAAGAAAGTAGCAAAGAACTTCAACTGATATCCCTGTCAGAACTTGCACAGTAGCAATCCTCCACCTCCCTGTACAAATCCCCAACATGCATGCTTCTCTTGGCACATGGCATGCTCCTATCTTGCCAGTGGGATGCCCAGTCCTTAGAAATCTTTTTTTTTTTAGATATAATATGCCATGATAATGTCATTCAGGATCAGATATGTCAGCAAATGCACCAGCAGGCTTGATCAGCTTATACCTCTTAGCAAAATCTGGAGCTACAGTGAACAGGGCCAGCAGACACACGCAGCAAAGGCGTATCTCTTCCTCTTAAAGAAATGTGTTTAACAAGATTATGTACTGTTTGCTTTCCACATTTGCAATTAGCACCCCATGAACACACAATGAAATCATCCAAGTGGCAGATAATGTGTTAGATATATGTAGTTAGACTTCTGTGGATTAAACACACTATTAGATATGTGGTAGCACAGCAACAGAAATACGTTTTACACAATCAGTGTAATCTGGCTATTACAAGAACTCACTGAAATATGGTTCCTTTACAGAACCCGTGAAGTAAGTATGTTTGTGAATGCATGTGTGTGCATGCTGCAATGCAAATCGCTGAGTGGAAAGATTAGCAAATTGTAGATTTTGGGAGTCTGACTGTATATAGTGGGAAATTTCCCTTCAAAGCACATATAAAGGTTTGATTCTGCAACTTTATTCTCAACCCTATAATTTTACATTAGCTAGCATAAATTAGCAATCGAGAAGCCTAAATGTATGTGTCTGACATGCCTCTCTAAAGAAATTACAAGACGAATGCGCACACGTGGTGAAACAGGAGCAGCATGTGTAAAATAGCTGTTCTTTTCTGCACATAGGTTACATTTAAGTCAGGGAATGGAGAGAAAAACCCTTCCACTGCAGTTTATCTGTGTGGTTTGTAGTCTAGAGCTGCCTGAATATATTTCTTTTTAACATGAAGGACTTTCAGTCTGGCAATGCGGAGCATTCCTCCTCTACCACATGTGATAATTTCTGAATCCAGGCAGGGGCTTACTTGCATTAATGTGCTCAGTGGTCTGGTGGAAATGAGTAAAACGATGAGGCACGGTGAAGGTGGAAGGCAGGCCTTCCACATTTATTTATGCTGGATAAATGGTACCCATTAATCTATCAGAAAAATATGGAATTAGCAGCAAAGAAACCACAGTTGTGAATTTGGCGGTTGCTAGCATGCACAGATGGTCTTTCAGTGTTTTAAGATTTTCCAGTTTTTTGATATTGATACCAACAGTGAAAAGTAGCCTGTGTATGGCTAATGTTTATCTAGAATAGCTGTGGAAAAATACCACTGCGTGTTTCGGAGTGGTGTCTTTGCATCAAGTTTTTTAATCTTAAAGGAAAACTTCTTATGCTCTGGTTATTTAAAAAGCATGATTGGAGTGTGTTTTTCTAAAATAAGAAGGACAGCCCAGCATATCCAGACAAAAGCATCAGGAAGAGACTTTTACATGTGAATTATGTTGAACAAAGTCGGCAGGTTGGTATTCCAAATAGCTTTCCTACTGCTACAGATAATGTGTGTTTTGTAAAGTGGTGTTCTCAAAACCAGGATGTTGAGTTCCTCCTAGATGGAGATGTGTTTATTTTTATTCTGCTGACAAGCATGGATTTTCAGTCACTGTAGCTTTGCTGAAGCTGGGAATCTGACCCTGGCAATGTCTCCATTCAATGTTTCAGGGCATGAAGTCAAGAGGGAAGGATAATGTCATCTGCTTCATTTGCTTTGGGAATGTTTGGTTGAGTCTTTAAAGACCTTGTTGAAATATTTCACAGAGGAAATCTCGGTATAATTCTTGCCAACTTTACTTTGAGTTTATTCTCAGCTGACTCAGACAATACAGTACCTCCATGACAGTTCTGAAGGGGCCTTCTGCAGCACCATAATTTTGTTTGGTTGTCTCAGTGCACCACAAATTTTAATCTAGTGAAAAAATATCTGAGATGCACACTAAGGTGTAAGATTTAGGTATGTGTCATAAACAACGTGTGCTGCTATTGCCAGCGTATGCAGGTGCAGATAGAAAGACAGATGGTCACTCAGGTACACAGGCAGGTGGATATGGATATCTGTGTCACTGGAGTGTCAAACCTATAGGGCATTAGGGCATACAGGTACGCTTCGAAGGCTTTTTTGGTTTTAAATAAAACAATGCAAATGAACACTGTCTTACCAGTATCTACCAATGTGAGAAACACTTCTGAAGCATCAAATATTAGTTGCTAAGGAGCAGCATCCCTCTCAGCTTCTGTGTGGATACCATAGAGCAGATCTAGAAGCAACTTACTGCTTCAGACAGTAATTTCCACCTTTGATGCACATAGATTTCACATACCATCTCAGAAACACAACTTGGCTTTGCTTTACAAGCAGGAATGCAAAATGTAGAGTTTTACTTTACCAGTGTTGGGAAAGCAGATGTGCTAGTTAAGCCATACCTATCATACAGGGCAGAGGAATTATGCCATATAGTTTTCAATCTACAGTTCTATTTATTCAACCCAAGAGAGTGGTTGCTTTTTCTGCAACTGCCTGATACTATTGACTGATGCTCAGTGTGGAATCCTTTATACCCAACTGGGTATTCCCTACCTTATATTTTTGATGCTGAATTTTCCTGATAAACTGTAGCACACTGTGCCTGTCCACACTGAATTTTATCATGTTTCTTCAGATTTATTTCCACTTCATCAAGTTCATTTGAATTCTGACCCAGCCTCCAAACTACTTGCACACCTTCTCACACGGGTGTTACTTGCATACTCCCTGTCCTCTCACCAGGACTGTTAATAGTATTCGGGAGTGCCCATGTCTGTTGTATAGCTACTGTGACAGTAGTTAGGCTTTATTCTTGACAGATGTTTCTTGTGAGATCTAACATAAAAATGAAGTATAATCCTGATGATGATTTGGGTTATTTATGTGATCTGTATTGCATAGCTTACCAGGAGGTTCAACCCATTACAACCTTGAAACCACTGCATAGGTTGCAGGACTTATTATGGAAGTCTGAAGATTCCAGAGCATATGAGCTGCTTAGCTTTTTTGCACCTATGTGAACCTTTCATTTACCAAGTCAGGAGAAAGCATAAAAAACACATTTTGGAGACACTCACCAGCAATTAAAGGCTCTGTAACTCTGTTGTCTCTCTATTAACCCACTGCATTTGAATTTGATGAAATACTGCCTCTGCCACTGTCCTTATGGCATGGGTGATTCTTTAGCTTTATAAGTTCCTGTTTTGTCATGACAATAGTATTGAGGAAAATCCTGAATTCCTTTCTAGCCTACCTAACATTTAAGAGAGTATTTCAGATCATGGGACAGAGATGCAGAAACAAAGAAAAGTAATGGATGTGGCGGGAGGCAGAGAGAAAGTCAGACATCAGACGAGAAACTGAACTGAACAAGCAAAATGGTTGTTGTGTAAGCAAAAGCTGACCCTGGTCAGCTCTAACTAGTGTTATCTTCACTTACTCCAGATATGGGTAGAGGAATTTCATTTGTTTAATATCAACAAGGAATTCATCTAGACTTCACTCAGCAGTCATATACAATCGTATCATCACTTGTGTACATACTCCAAAATTAATCCACACATCTCAAGAATAAAGTCATGCATCTGAAAGTACATGTAGGGGATTGTTCTATGTGCCTCAGCTTCTCTTTTAATAGAAGCCATTTAATTAATTTTTAAAAAACACATAATTATACTACAGTCAAATAATCTTTTAATCTCCACTCTAAAAGTCTTGGTTACAGGGTAAAGGCTTCCCCACTCCTTGTCCTGTGCCTTCCACTGCAGTGAATTGCTCACTTCCTCTGCCTAATTTGCCCACATCAATGTGGATAAAGGGTTGAATGCTGCCTTTGCCCAGGCAGCTCTCTTGGACCCTCAGTCTCGTGCTTTTGTACTATCCTACAGAAGTTCACTAGCACTTGGGGAAGGCCAGCACAGATGTGTTCACTTGGGCCAATGTAAGTGTTCATATTTATAGTATTTGTTTTGCTTCATCTTCTAAACACAATGTCCTGCAAGTTAGCTCCTGGCCTCTGTCAGTTCTACTCCTACTCTCTAGGTATTCAGTGCATACCTGGTCATTTGATTTTGTTTTGACTGACTTACCAAGTCTGTCTCTTAATTCCATATGATTGCCAAAGTAAAGGCATAAACATGAGCATGTGTTTTGCCAAGCATCATTCTCTGCATAAGGGCATTTCTGACTCATTTTTATGCTATAATTCCATCAAAGATTATTTTTTCTTGATCCATGACCATGGTGCAATGATCAGTCTTTTAAAGAAAAGCACATATCCTCAACACTGAAACCCAGAGTAGTTAGTTTTGCTGTCAGCTTTCTAGCGTACCCAGGAGAAAATCTATCCTCTGCCATCCTTGTAAGTGAGAACTCAGGGAACAATCTCAAATCCATTTTTCCATTTAGGTTCCCAAGTGCCTTTGTGTATTTGCTCTGACCTTATGTTGGGAAGAGTTACAAGTTACTTGCAGCCGTCTTCTCCACATTTTCTCTGTGACCATAATTCAGTGTAATGGAAACATTCCAAGACAATTAGAAACACAGTCCATATAGCAACCTGCACTCCTCAATTCAGTGTAAACCACCAACCTTCTCTAAAGAGGCATACCCCGTCAAGAAGATGGGATTATTGAAAGTCCTGAATCTGTTCTTCATAAGCTTTACACTTTGTTCATATACTAGACTGCATCTTAAATATAAACCTATCATCAGGTTAGCAAATCAATACCATACGAGTGTGAAATGGTCCCCAGAAATCTCCAGAATGCCATTTCACAGTAAAAGCAATTGAAAAAGAAGCTGCAATGGAATATCTTATGAGATAGCCATTTAGATCACAAAAGGATCATAAAAGTCAGAAGCAGTTTGTTTGAAGCAAGGTTCATAATATAACCATACAGAGCTAGCTGGAAAGAAAGGAAAATTGCAAACCAATTTGTGGTTACAGCTTTTTCTGTCAATTCCACAGGGATTTAAAACTTGTAAAAGGTGGAACTTTGGCAATCTTACATCGTCCAAGTAGAAAGAGATAGCTATAATCACACTAGCTAAACAAACACCAGTTATTGAAAGGCAATATAGTCTTCATTAACTTCAAAGCAATTATCGCTTCTTTAGTTCATTCATTGCTGAGCAAGGTGGTGTCAGACAGTGGCATTTGTCAGTAGAATCTGAGTGTCTTTCAAGACTTGCCTTCCTATATGCTCATAATAGTTTGTCAGCGATGTCTTAACACTTTGTGTATAATAACAGCACTAATGAAAGCGTTAAGAAGAATGATTCTGTGAGCAAATGCCACCTGAGCATGCCAGCCTGTTTCAAACCTTTTGTACCACGTAATTATTTCTTAAAAGCTGACTGTGTCCCAGTGCGTGAGAATAGGAACAGATCAGTCTGGAGGAAGTCGTATGTTGCAAAGCAGAAAACACACGAACAGCAAGTGCATTCATTTTGTCACACATCTTCAATCCTAGAGGTGTCATGTACACACCTGTTTGAATTAATACAGAATCTTTGTTCTTCGATAAGAGCTAACAGAACCCTGGCTAGCTGGAATAGCTCAGGCCAGATTTACATGAATCCCTCCAATCATAGAATCATTAGGGATTGGAAGGGACCCCCACAAATCTAGTCCAATCTCCCTGCCACAGCAGGATCGCTAGACCAAGTCGCACAGGAACATACCCAGGCGAGTCTTGAATGTCTCCAAAGAAGGAGACTCCACAACCCCTCTGGGCAGCCTGTTCCAATGCTCTGTTACCCTCACTGAGAAGTTCCTTCTGATATTTATATGGAACCTCCTCTGTTCCAGCTTGCACCCATTGCCCCTTGTCCTAACACTAGATGACCTTGAGAAGATCCTGGCTCCATCCTCCTGACACCCACCCCTCACATATTTATAGACATGAATGAGGTCTCCCCTCAGCCTCCTCTTTTCCAAGATAAAGAGACCCAGCTCACTCAGCCATTCCTCATAAGAGAGGTGTTCTACTTCATCATCTTTGTTGCTCTATGCTAGACACCCTCCAGCAGGTCTGTGTCCTGGGACTGAGAGCCCAGAACTAGACACAATACTCCAGATGTGCTCACACTAGTGCAGAGCAGAGGGGGAGAAGACCCTCCCTTGATCTGCTAACCAACCCCCTTCTGATCCCCCCCAGGATGCTGTTGACCCTCTTGGCCCCAAGAGCACAATGCTGGC
The DNA here is from genome assembly GCA_013397515.1 of Upupa epops. Taxonomy (NCBI): domain Eukaryota; kingdom Metazoa; phylum Chordata; class Aves; order Bucerotiformes; family Upupidae; genus Upupa; species Upupa epops. The sequence goes on along the minus strand of VZRI01010676.1, from coordinate 401,927 downwards.
TCATAGTCATCCTGCTGTCCAGTGAGACTCCCAGGTCCCTTTCTTCTATACTGCTCTCTAACAGGTCAGTCCCCAAACTATATTGGTCCCTGGGGTTGTTCTTGCCCAGATGCAAGACTCTACACTCACTCTTGTTGTACCTCATTAAGTTTCTCTCTGCCCAGCTCTCTAGCCTGTCCAGGTCTCGCTGAATGGCAGCACAGTCTGCTGGGGTGTCAGCAACACCACCCAGCTTGGTGTCATCAGCAAACTTGCTGACAGTGCACCCTAATCCCTCAATCAAGTCATTAATGAATAGATTGAAGATCTGATCCTCAGGGGACTCCACTAGATACAGGCCTCCAACTAGACTCTGTCCCACTGACCACTACTCTCTGGCTTCTGTCCTGCAGCCAGTTCACAGTCCACCTCACTGCTCAATCATCCAGTCCACACTGCCTCAGTTTGGCTGTGAGGATGCTCTGTGAGACTCTGTCAAATGCCTTTCTGAAGTCAAGATAGACCACATCCACTGCTCTGCCATCATCTCTCCACCTGGTTATGCCCTCTCCAATGGTTGGAAACCTCATTAGGTTGCGGTTGCATGTCCTTTAATATTTTTTTTTAATCTCTATGATTCATGTTTCATTAGAAGCTAATGTGGAGCCAGTCTAGCTTCTTCTTTACTTCCTTTAAAAAAAAACCCTAGACAATAAAAATAATTCCTGTTTATTCTTCTGCTAGCGTTTCTCTTTAAAGAGTGGCACTGCTTTAATAAAGATATAGGAAATGAAATTTCAGCTGTGTTACACTCAATCAGATTACTTTGGACAAATGAAAAGTCATACTGCCTCCTTTAATACCATTAGAAGAATTGATACTGCAGAATTCTTTCAGATCGCAGTGCGCTGATGATTAGAGGCCTGATGCTGTTTACCCTTTGGTGACACTCATGTGCTGTGCTGCTGGGAAATGTCTCGCTAGTGAGTGGTGCACACAGGAGGAGGAGGGCTTGCACACTGCAATGTGCTGGGAGCCTGCACATTTCCCTCCCTGCCTGCTGCCACCATAGGTGAGGTGAAAGTCCAGGACAGGGAGTGCAGCCAGAACTCTGGGAGAGCAAGGAGACTGTGAGCGTGTGTGGCTCTCATGACTGGGGATGTTCTCTACAGAGTCCTGTGGACAAGGATACAGCTTTGACTGCAGGAAGCAGAACATGACGCAGGATACGCCTCTGACAGCTCTGCAGAGGGACTGCCATTGCCCCAGGACGAGGCTGGCATTGACTTGGGCTCTTCATTGCCTAAGCTACTGTTATTCACTCCTCAAGGCGGCAGAGCGCTAAATATTTCTCTACATTCATGAACAATGCATTTCATCCTTGTCATCATTTACTGCACATCTTGGGGCAGATATTGAGCTCTTTGGGCAATTTCTGTTCCAGTAAGTGAGTGTGGAATTTTTTTGTCTTCCATAACCCTTCTTTTGTCTCCCAGAGCCTGTTTTCTGCTTTTCTTTTTCTTTAGTTTTGCACACATTCTTGTGCCTGAAACAATGAGAAAAAAATGCACTTTCAAACATCTGTTCTAATCCATTGATCAGAGAGGGACAATTACAAATAGCACTTTACCAATTAATTAGTAACCTTACTCATCATATAAATTCAAATCGTGCTAAGGCAGCTTCTTTTCCTTTGCATGATTTGTAGCATTTTTATCATCTTATGTGACTGATGCTGCTGAAATAAATTTCTCAACATGGCTCAGAAAGACAAAGGCAAATTATCTCTTTCCCCAAGTGAGTGTTAATGAGCAGGAGGCTGGTATGCATCATCTCTACCTCTTTTCGCAGAGTCCCTTGTTGCACTGGAAAGAGAGAAAATTAATAAATGCCTCTAGAAAACCCTTGGTCCCGGTTTGCTGGTAGCCAGAGCACAGGGCCATTGGTCTCTGTTAGCCACGTCAGGAACAAGGTCATTGCAGTGCTGCAGCTGTCAGGCTTGCTAGGCTAACCAGCACGGGAGACAAGTTCCCAGTGTTAAATAACAGCAGCAAATACTCCTGGCAACTTAAAAATCGTCTGCAGGCTGGAAGCCATGGGACACAGATGCCACTGATAGCTGTTTTGTCATAAGAGATGTTGATGCGCAGTCCTCAACGAGTGCCAGGCAGCATATCTCCATTTACTTCACTAGATCAGCAGCATTTTACACCAGTGAAGGGTTCACCTCGTGATTCAAAACCTCTTCTGGCATACCTCTGTTTATTTCGTTGGAGTTTCCCCAGCAGAGAGTTTTGCTCTCAAGCCTTACAGAAATAGAGAAATCTGAAGAGATGGGAAACTTACCAGCTGAGGCTATGAGGTACAAGACAGAGAGAGAAGACAGTTTGTTGCTCTGGGGTAAGCAAGCCAATTCTCAAGATGAAATATTTTTATTTCTTTTTAATCCCACTTATTTAACAGAATGTAAATAAAGGCTTGTGTTACATATCTCAGCTTATCATAGCATTAGCCTGTCTGAGTAGAGCCAAAAGTCACAGGAGCCACACTGGTGTAAATCCAAAATAATTCCACTTTAGTGAAGGAAATCCCATTACCTTTTTAAAAATTGTTTCCTTCTAGCTTTAGGACTTCCAGTCAAAACAGGTTTGTTGCTAGTAACGTTTGATTTCAAAGACACTATCAGCAATGAGAAATGGGACTAAGGGACTGTCCGTGACATGCAGCTCCTGCTCATGTTTAGAAGTAAAGTTCAGCTACTTCACAGCCATCAGGAGGAGTTGGGGAGTTCTCATAAACCTGTGAAAACTTGGAGTAAAATTGAACTGAAAGGAGGAAGAAGAGTATGATTCTTCCCTATGGAGTTGTGGAAGTTTGGTATTTTCATTACTTTTTAGTACTCCGGAACAGAAGCTTTCTGGGGTACGTTTTAGGATCAGCTCCAAATCTCAGTCAAGTTAATGTGAGCTGGATTGGTTCCTCTGTGACATGCAGTTGTAGTCAAGTTCTATGTGGAAACAAGCAAATGTGACTGAACACATGCCTACGCACATCGTGTGTCCCAGACAGCTACAGAGAGGCCTTCACACTTCTCATTTTGCAAAACGCAGCTCTTCTACCAGCTTTTTAAAAAACATCTTTACAATGTGAAGTGGTACCACTGATCCAGAAGTGTCTGGCTGGCTTGTGAATAGTCTGAAACTACTTTTCTCTGAGATGCAAGCAATACTGTTCAGTGCAGTGTGGGCTGATACAGGTGATGATGACAGGGATGCTTCAAGGATCAAGATCTGTTACCCAAACAGTCAGCATGGCCAGAAAGGGGGGGACATCTCTCAAGAAGGTACAGTGTGGGTGTTTATAGGGCAAATTCCCCTTATGCTGTGGGAAGTGAATGTGTGACAATCTATCAGTGTGGAAGATGTGTGCGGAGACTTAGACATGAACATTTGCAGGGATTTAACAAGATATAAATGGAGTCCTTGATGTCCCTGGTTGTATTTTGCTGCAGCATCATTCTGCATTTAGAAAGTAAGAGAAACTGCTCTGCTAAAGTGCAGTGACCTAAAAGCAGTGTTTTAAATAGAAATCCAAATTTTTCCCCAAATCTCTGCTATGGTGGTCAGACAATTCAGAATTTCCCAGCCTGTGTGCTAAGATTTAGACAGCTTAGAAGTCCTTATAGAAACAAGTACTACTAAAAGTTTTGCTCGAGCTTGTTAAGTTGCTGTGGGAAATGCACAGAAATTTGAACTAAGACACTTTTTTGAAGACCTGAAGTATTGAGTAAATGTATTGGTCATTCTCCTATCTGTGTACTTCACACACCCCAGTGTGCAGAAGAAAATCTCTCTAATAGTTACATAGTGCAAAACATAGATGTACAGAAAAGCTTGGCAGATTCTGTTTGTTCTTTTTGTGAAAGCATGTGAAAAGCAGATAGCAGTTGGTCATGTATAAGAATGAGGACAGCTCTGGTGTGCTGTAAAAAATTGACAATTTTTTACAGAAAAGAAACAGAAACATATTAATTAAGTGCTTTTTCATAAATATCTACAGTCGAATGAAATATTATGACAGCCTTTGAAACAACGTGCTTTTATTAAATTGATTGGAAAGTTCCATTGGCTTTGCACTGCACTGCATGAGACATCCCTCACAGGCAGGATGCAGCCAACTTAAAGCTCTCAGCAGGGACCTGCACTCTGGGCTTAACTGATTACATAAACCATTTTAAGTCAATTCAATGTAACGAAATATTTCATTGTGGATGAAATTAACTCTATTTTATTTGAATTTTCCTGACAGAAATATGCTACTTTGGAGGGGAAGGCACAATTTTCTTGCAAGTAGTAATGATAATTTTAATGAGAATTTGGTTTTGTCACATTATCCTGCGAGAGAATTTCTAAGAGCTCTGCTATGTTTTCCACAGCATAGTTAATTAGGATTGCGCTTCTCAAGTCCTGCTCGAGGGAAGAGCTGTGGTACAACCTTCTGCATCACCAGATCCTCCAAAGAAGTTATAATGTATTGCAGTACCCCTACCTGAGACAGGACCTCTGAGAGCTTGTCCCTGGGGCAGAGCCTTTGCGTAATTTAGCTCTGCCAGCAGTGGAGGGGTGAAGAGCACTGCAGATGCTCAGCTGCTGTTCAGCAACGGCAGCTGGAGCTGATGTGACTGTATAAAGAAGATTTCTTTCAAGCCTATTGGGCCCAGGGTGATTACTGAGCGCTACAATCAGGGTCTTTTACTTTTTCTCTTTTTTTTTAAGTTGATTGCCCTTGCATGAGACTGGAAGGCAGAGAAAGGGCTGTGGCAGTAGAGATTCCTATGATCTCCCCTTGCCATGTAATCAGAAGAGCTTTGCAATTGAATATTTCACAATAATCACTGCATTTTCAATGGGGATGATATAAAAGCAAATATCAAGGCCTCTGGCTGACAAAAGCAGAATACAGAGGGAAAATATGAAAATAGCAACTTACTGCAGCAATAAAGAGAGTATATTTTATACTGCAGTTTTTCTTTTTGTTAAATCATGACTTTCTAGTAAATGACATCCCAGAAGATATTTATCAAAGCAAGAAAGCACTAGAAAGGAGCACCCTGCATTCACTTTAATATTTCTCCTTTTCTTCTGACATTTTCTTGCCTAGAGATCTAATTCCATTAAATATGTACATTTTTGACTGGAAGACTTCTTCATGTATCTTTCAGATGAATCTTAAAAGTACATAAGGTCTGTAGGGCAGGTTTTTTTAAGTGCAAATGAGGCGCACAGTAGAATATTGTCTATGAGGCTTTTCAAATTATTTATATTCCTGCAGTGCTTTACCTTTCTCTTTCTGTGATAATGATAAGGAAGAAGTGAGACTCCAGTGCACCTTCTGTGGAATGCTGTCAAACAATATTAGTCATATTTAATATCTGGCATGCAGGAACTTACTTTGGTTGATCTTCATTTTTATTGGGTTTATTAGACGTTATCACGTCTGTAACTTTCTCTGATCCCATAGTGCATCAAAATGTTAAAGCCATGATTGGTCAGTGTTAGAGCCTCTTTATGCTTCTATGAATGCATATAAATTAGCTTGCCCTCATTAAGCCTACTTTGCAGTAGATGTGAATCTGCTGTAGGAATAATGACAGCTAAATGCTCTTTTGGCCCCCAGCCATTCCCATTTGTGTCGTTCTCCTCCAGATTTCTGAAGCTCTAGAGCTGGGCCATGGCTGTGCTTAGAAATACTCTCAAGGTCACTTGGGCAATGTAGGAGCAGTATGGGGGCTCACTGGTGGATGTTCTCTGTACATCACCTTTGAAAAAGTGATCTTATGTTGTGTTAGAGCTGCTTCAGGTTTAGCATAAAGCAAAGGTCTTGGCCAGTTGCAGTTATTAAAGACTTTGTTGCGATCTCATAGGAACTTGAGTTAAGGTTTGGTGTCCCAACCAAACTGCTACTCAAGTAATTACAGTCTGCCTGAATGTCTACCTGTACTGCTGCTAGTGTCACCCTTCTCCCAGTATCTCCGAGTATCTCAGGCCTTATTTCAGATTCCACATTTCAATAGTTTTTTCTCACCATCATGCAGTGGTCTTAGCTGTGCTTTACCCAGTAATATACAGACTATGTTGACATAAAGATCATGACAGTAATGTGTTGCTTTCCCTGATTGTGTTGAGAACACATTCAGTAAATTAAACTTCTACAGAGGAAGGAGGGTCTTCATCAGGACTGCTAGAGTGACTGCCAGAGTGAGCTGTTAGGTTTCTGTAGCAGGAATCTCAGACCTATGTCTTTCCAAAGCTTTTCTTCAGCCAAATGGTCATACTTCCCACAATACTACATAGCTGTAATACATCCATCACATGTTGAAGTGCCATATGAAATAGAATGCCATCTGCAGTCCACAGACTCTATGCCTCTGAGCTACTTACTCCTACCCCCAAAAAAAGCATGATAAATTGTTCAATACAGCCCCTCTTTCTCCCGCCTTGTCTGTGGCTACTTGTATGTTCTTATATCACTTCAACTCTCCTCTCAGTACTTCCTAGTTCTGTCCTGTTGCAGACTTCATCTTGCTGCCCCTTTTATGGGTTACTTCTTTAAACTCACATTTTCTCTTTTATCTCTTGGACTCTTCCTTAAAGCCACACTTGTGAATAATATATTCTTGTGCTTAATGCCTCCCACATCTGGCATCCCACTGTTTGGTCTTTACCTTCCCCAATGAAATTCCTTTTGTTTCTCATCCTTGCACATACTTTTGCTGTTAAACTTCATTCAGCAGGTAATCTGCTCTGATAATACTGCCTTCACCTTACATTCCTGGCATAGTTTTGGACTGGTAAGTCCACTTTATTTTTTTTCCTTATTTCCTTTTTTTTCTTTCTCCTTCACCTTTTCTTTTTCTTATTTATGGCTATTTTGTCCCAAGCTGGGAAGGAAATTCTTCTCAGATTCCTTCTAGTTCCCTGGCTGAAGGAGGTTACTGCTATTTGTCACTGAAGTCAGGCACTGAATACAATGCCACTTTGTCCCTCACTGCCACTTCAACCCACGAGAGAAGTCTGTAGGCTTATCCTGTGTGAATATGGTCTTCCCCAGTGTTGTCAGACAATTTTTAATTTAATAAACCCCTCAGCTCTACAGCCCCCTGAAGTTGGAAGGCTTGATGTAGGCTTGATTTTTCCTGAAGGTCTGTAAAACATTACCTTTCTTTAATTGTTGGGTTGTTGTACGGGATTATTCCCTCTTCCCGAGTCTTTACTTTCAAGTGGCTACTGTTGTAATTGCAATTGTTGTAATGGCTTTTGAGGGGTTAATTCAAAGAGTAAGTCATCTATCTTTGCTGCAAATTTCAGAGAGTCGTAATGCAGATGTTGAATTATATCTGACTCTTTTACCTCTTCAAGGAGTTCTTGTGCTTGCTGACTTTGGCAAAGCGTTATCTGATAGCATCTCCCATCAGCTCAATGTATTCCCAAAAATACCTGAACTGTGGCAGTTTTACTTGCACTGCAATCAGTGGCAGGGAAAAAAAAGTTACCTTTCAGTTTAACACTAAGGCTGCAAGAGCTTCCCTTCTGTGTTCCCTGGCTTTGGGCTCTCTGGCTGTTGCTCTGCACATACACATGCCATCCCCAGATGTTTTGATAACATCACTGCTGATAAGTACTAGCAATACATCAACAAAAAAAGTGCAAAGTAAATAATCACTGTCAGCAGAAATATATAGATGAGACAGCACTTTTTGAAATACGCAGAGGTAAGAGTCTGTGATCCCTTGAAGGGCCGGGACCCATGTACATGCTGCCATATGGCTGCAGGCACCTATGGGATCCAGTAAGAAGACTGTCAGCAGTTTTTCATTTGCACTCACATAGCAGGATGCAAAGTGCATGCATCTCTTCATGTCTGCCATGTAAAACATCTGCAGGCAGTGGGTGAGGCAATAACTAGACAAATACATGGCCAAGCCCTGAAGAGAGAACACAGTTTGGTGCTACGGAAAGAAATAATAATTATGCTTAACAGCCTATCATGGGAAACTGGGTGAATGATGCAAAGGATGAGAAGCAGTTCCTTCTGTTCCCACAAGGTTTTCCTAAACTGAATTTCTCTCATCAGGCCTAAAAAAGCTTCTCTAAGGCTTTTTGTCCCCATTAAATAATGGCTTCATCTTTGTTTTCTTTTGTTTCTACTTTTGCCATCGGTAGCAGCCTGAGGGGAGAGGGGTGGGGAAATACGTTGCTTCTGCAAAAATCATTGCAGGAAGAATAGCCAGAACATAAATGATACTGTTTTGGCTTCAAAAAGGGTAAGCAGGTGTCTTAGGAGTCCCAGAAGAGCGATGTGCAAGCTTGTACAAACAACCTCCGAATCACGCCTATTTGTTAGTCACACAAACAGAGTTGAAACCATCTGAATTCCTCAGTTCCCAGAACCGAGCTGGTGCACAATGTCCCATAATGAACAGCACCTGGGCTTACCTCAATTACCACGCCGAGAGAACAACAGCAAGAAGGGCTTTCAAGAATATTTTTTCAATAATAGATTTCGTTATGTCTTTCATAATTGGATTCAAAAGCTCAAAATTTCATTTTGCAGCTCGTTCATGAAATTTGTATGAAAAAGTCTGGCGTTTATTCAAAAGAAATACTCTATGAACAAGAAATTGCAAAAGAGCCAACTGCTGGTAACTAAGCAGCCAAATTATAGTCCAGGCACTTGGCAAATACACCGTCTTTTTTATTATTTCAGTAATTGAATTTCTGTTAAAGCGTGGAGCATAATTTAACATCAGGAATTTATTTATAATACAATAGTGTTTCAGTAATAAATGCATTATTATTGTCACTTTTAATGGAGTCTTATGTATTCCCTCAGAGACTATGTGGCAGACTCTGAGACAACCACTGCATCAGTGTTGTTTGTAGACAATTGAATTAATTGGAGACAGGGTCATTAACTCGACCTGAATACCTCTGATTGCTTCTGTAAATAAGGTTAGAGAGCAAATGGCTAATCTTTGTTGTCATTATAGATTCTTTTTACATTTTCACACTGCCTTGTATATTAAGATCATTTCGCTAAGCAGCTTTTCAGGCTGTCGTCGTGTTTACAGTATTGTCTTGCATGGCATACAACCATAATTGTATCAGACTTACATTTCATTTCCCATATCTATATAAAACACGATACTAGAGAGAGACCTATTCCGAATTGCCACACATAAAAACCGTTGGACCAACAAATTAATAAACCAAAATGAATAAGCTGTAGCATTAAAAAATAATCAAATCACAAAACAAAAGTTGACTCTGTTTGCTTTTGTTCGAAAATTCCAACCTGAGAGTCTTGTCAGGGATTATATAGTGAGTCCGTTACTCAGTTGGGAACGTGACCCACATCGCCAGCGCTGTGTATACCAGTTAAATGTTATCCTGACTTTTGGCATGGATTTTCTTGGAAAATGAGCAGCAGGCTGTCATTTCAGCACGGATAGAACACAGATATTTTTCAAGGAGTGATCCAAAAAAAGGCAGTGAGCACGCTGTTCCATTTCTCAACAAACTTAATAAAGAACGTAGCCTGAGAAGCCTAGGAAAGCATGTGTCAGGAACAAGAGACACCCTAAACTTGAGAATGAGGTCAGGTTCACATTGAACTCAGGGATACCGGCTTGTCATCACTCCAAAATTCCACGATATACTTAAAAAGCCCACGTTGCTTTCTCAGAAATGGTCTTGTAAGTGGAAGAAAACAGCTGGCAGTGCCTTATGATATGCCTGGTATTTGCATGTATTCCTTTCTTTCTAAATTTATATTCAAGATGGGCTTGAACCCAAACCCCAGATATGCAGTGTGAGTTATCCAAACTCTGGAGCCAAGTGTGGGATCCTGAGTCCATCTGTAACCTAGATGATAAGTGATGTTTTATGAATTCAGATTCAAAAATAACAGCCTACTCACTTCAAAGCGAGCAAGTACAGCTTTCAGCTTCAAAACTCTGCCCATGTCAAACTCCCATTGACAGTCTGTTGGTGCATGAATCCAGCCCAACTTGAGTGTGGTGGGAGGAACATGCTGCCACACACTGTTTTCTCTCAGCACAAGTCACTTAGAGGAACATTCAGGGATGTTGTTTCATTTAAAGAGCAAAGAAGGAAACAAATCATTGAACAGATGCTAAATTGATCCAGGGTTTTGAAGGTTTCACCTGAACTTGCAGATTGACCTTGTAGGTTTTGCTCTGAAGAGAAAAAAAAGAGAAATATGAGCCAAACTGTTGTTACTGAGCAGGATCTGGAAAATGACTTATTTGAAATTTAAGGTTTGAGGCACAATGTCTCTCCTTGCACATTAGCAGGGGATTCAAACACTGGTGGCGGTCACTCGTTAGCCCTCTTGCAGAAGCAGTCAGTGCTGCTCAGCCTCTTTGGGCATTTACTGTAGGGACTGACTTTTGAGCTCTGCCCTTGGTTAATTTAGATTAATCATCCATGGTATCCTAAACACTGCAGGCAAATTTGGAGGGGATGAAGATTTTTAAATTCTAATGCAGAAAATATCAATACTTCTCTACTTTCCTGCTAGTAGAGTGACATCTTGCTACAGACTTTTGTCATTATCAAACAAGAGAGCTTCAGGTCTTCTAAAGCAGGCAATCACCATGATGTACCAGAGCATTAGGAGATTGAGGCCATTGGGGCACATGTGTGAAGAACACGTTTGCAGCTTACTAAAGGAACGATTATCAAGTGGAAAACAGTAAGAAGTTAAAGGGAGATTGAAGTTTGCCTATTTACCTCTGATTCTGTGAGAAGTTTGGGTTTCCCTGACCTTTGCCTGTTGGCAGACCTTCAGCAAATCATTGCTGATACAGTAAACATTCATCAGTCAGAGGGAAAATGGGTGGCAGTAATGTTGAAAAATACACCTCTTGTATCTCAGGAACAGAAGCACCCAGAACAAAAGCTTTTTAGCTGACAGGTTTGTAAGAAGAAATAATTTAACTAAATCCTGAAGATCTAAGTTATTTTGTCCATATGGAAAAAAAACTCAACAAAAGCTTTTTCAACCCCGATTGACAAAACACACTTTATACTCAGGATTATGATCACTCCACTTCTCTTTTTCTGAGCACCTCTTGAGGAATGGAGTGTTTGTCCATGGTCCTTTCCAGGTCAGAGCTGAAGTGCCTCTGCCAGGCATCCCAGTTTCTCTCAGCCTAGGTTAAGAAAGCAGGCGGCGTGACAGAAGGGATAAAGTACAGCAGTAACACTTCAGTCTTTCCCGGTTAAATCACAGCTGGCTCCACACTTGTCCTCAGCATGCACACAGGCGAAGCAGCCCTTGTATCTGCAGTTTTGACTTCACTCCTGCAAAGAAACATCCGGAAGGTGCTGAGCACCACCAGCTCCCTCTGCAAGAAACGGCAACTCTGTTTGCCCACCCAGTCGCAACAACTGAGTACAGAAGCTAATAGGATCTTCCCTCTGTTTTGGTGTTGGTGAAAAAAAAAAGGCTGAAAGCCAAGATATTCAGGCAGATAAGGTTAAAGAATTAAAGCTTCTCTGTTTCCTTTTGCTGTCATTCAAAATAACAAGCATAGAAAATTCTGTTTAAAATAGCTGAGCCTTTTGACTTAAAGGGTTTTCGTGTTGAAGATTTAAGATGTCAGGTTTAAACATGACACTGATAGTATTAGGCAAAGTATGAGAGCAGATACTTGTAGTAACTGTCACTTTTTCTGACTGTTTATTAATGGTCCTTTGTGATTTACAGTGAATGTTGTGAAGGATCTTCAGGTCCATTTATCACTTAGAAAAGCACCTTTTTTCCTTAATACCTATGTATGTCATAATTAAGGGTGGATGCTGCTTAAAGATTTAGCTCAGTTCTTAACATAAGGTCCTCAAGATGATATTTAATCCTAAATAGAATTTATACCTTTAAAAAAATGTATAAAGCAGTTTATTATGTAACTGGTAGAAACAGCATGAAAAGAACTCACATTAAACAGAGATATGGAGAAGGTTTATCTTTTCACTCCAAATGGAAGTTTTCACCCCAATTTAAAATAAATTGTGAGGAAGACACCTATGTTTCAGCATTCAGCTTTATTAATCTTTTAGTAGACAGGTTTTTCCTTGTTCAAAAAACAAGTCGTGTGTGCCAAAGTACATCTTTATATCCATGAAAGGCTCTGGTGGTGTGCCATAAATTCATCATGTGCCTTTAGGAATACTTCTTTAAAAACTATTTCAGAGTAATTGCCCATTATTAATAATGATCATCCCTTTTACTATGATGCCAGTAGCAGTGAAATGAAGTGTCTGCTTGTGCTTTTCATTAGTTTCTGTGTACTTCTGTGGCCCCTGCCACAGAAAAAATGGAATTATTTTGCCTTTTAAGTCCCAGAAAGGCACAGGAATCAAACCAGTTTTCCAAACTGTCAGACCAGTGCTATAACCACAGGATTCTCTTTCTTTACAAAGGTGCAATAGTAATCCATCCCCCCATAGAGGTGGGTTCTTTTGTCTTATTCATTTGAGCATATGTCTGTGAGCCACACTAGAACCCAGTATTGTTGTTTCATGCTTCATACAGTGTTAATGTATGGAGATAGCTTCTGGTTTGTGAGCAGCTGAAGCTCATCTGGTAAAATATTACCCCACTTGCTCTGACAGAACTCAGCTTTTGTCTTTGCCCTTTTCTGTATTGCTTGTTTTACTCATGCTCCTCTCGTGCTCCTGATGATAGCCCAGTTGGAGCAGTCTTGGGCCTTTTTGAGACAACAACAGGCAGCTCTCCCTTCTCTAGCTTGTGGAGACTTGTGTTCCCAGCTCATCCTCTGCTCTGGTCTGCAAGCGGTTCTGCTGCTGATCAGCTCCCAAGAGAACCTTCAGACAGTTTCCTGAGCTGACGTCATACCACTCATACACTGCACACAGGTGTGAGTGATTCTGTGTGTGCTGTAGAGCTCTGGAAAACCAGGTTCTGGCTCTTGGTGCTTTTTCAAGCTCAGAGGTGTTATCTATATGAAGAAAGAAAAATAAGATTCCTTGGTTGCTCAGGATAGTAAAATTAGATTTCTCAGATAGCAGATGAGACTGGAAATGCTGAGGATTTGGAGGTGTCGTATGGATATGTCCACAGCCTGAATTTTGTTTTCAGCTAGAACCAAAGTGCAGCTGAAGTAAAATTAAGTTGGAGTGTGCAGGGCTGTGTGTCCAAGTTTCTGCCATACATGAATGAGAAGAAAGCCAATACTTTTGTTTTTAGAGGTTGATTTTTGGACGTTGGGGCTTTTTTTTTAATCATGAGCAATGCCTGTATTTTCTGCTGAAATAAATTAGAGTGCCAGTAAGTCTCTCATAAAAACTCGCTTTATGTTAACTTTAAATTGTAATCAGTGAAGGGGTGAATATGTGCTTCTAAACTTTCACAGAAGATTCACAAAGCGAACTGAAAGGTGCATTATTCCACATTTCCTTTGTGGAACGTAAATAAGTTTCTGTGTATCAATACTCATATCTAGCTTGATTCTGTGAGGCAATATTGATATAATAAAGTGGTTCCATTAACATCAAATGAGGCCCTCTGGAATCTCACAGTAAGAGAGAGCATTCTTGTTCTTCCAGATGCCAGACACACAGTACACATCAGGGCACTGTGCAAATTATGCTCTCTGACACCTGAATCCATTCATTAAAACACTGTACATAAAAAGCCTGGATGCATTGCAGTCCCTGAACAGTGTCCTGCTCACAACAATTATTTGCAAACTCTGAGGTGAGCAGGGTGATGCATGCCCAAATCATGGATACTGTTCCGCTTTTAATATGCAAAATCCCCTTCTCTTCCGTGTCAAGTATGTGTAAGGGTGCTGTGAAATTGGAAGGAGAGCGATTACCATACCAATAGTCCAGAAAGTTTTTTATGTGTGCCATGAGGAATGTGCCAATAAAATTCCCTCCTCTGTTTGTCATACTTTGGCAGGCAGTTTGATATGTTCTTTATCTCATATGTGAGCTAAAGACTCAACTTAGTGTAGCCCAGGAATAAAACCCAGGAAAGGGTCAGAATATAACGATAGAAACAAGGCTGTGGTTCCAGTCAGATTGCAAATGTATACACACAGTTCCACCTAGGTTTTGTGGTTAATGTAATTCTTTATTGGAAGGCTTTGACCTTGTTACGGATTCTTGGCAGCTTTTCCCCACTCTATTCATTACTAATGCAAGCTGTCAATCACTTTAGTTCTGCTTTGACATAGATTGTGGCTCATAGGAGTTAGCTCTGTCATTCTTTTTATTTCTTTCATCTTTACTATCCCTTTTTTATGGTCTTTAAAGCTGGAAGCATAAAAGGGTTATATGTATATGAAAAAATCTGTTTCAGTAACTCTATCAACCTGTTATAAACAGTCTTTGATTAAAACAGTTACGTTTGAACACAGTAAAATGAGAATGTGGCATTTTACATACAATATCTTGTAAATTACCCTCCCCCTCAAAATAAATCAGAACTCCTGTTTGCATTTCAGTGCACAGGACTGATGCTGGCAAATCAGCTGCCACATCCCGAATAGCATATTAGAGACGTTTTCCCTTTCCATGTGTTTTGACACAAGAGCAGCACCACAAGTGGTGTCTTACTATGTGAGTTAATGTTAGCTGAAGCAACAAACTCCGCACCTTATTTCATCCCATTGACCTAGGTGCTGAGTAATATTTTAAAAGAGCTTGATACACGTTTTCAGTTCCTGTGTCACCCTAGTCAATGAAAGTTTAGATTTGAATCCTACCAGCCTGATGATAAATAATTCAATCCTAACCAATGGAAAGGCAGTGAACAAATCGTTCAGAGCAATCCTTTTCTTTAAAAAGCAATCTAATGGCAGTCATATATAAGATATAGATATGAAGAATTCATTATAAAAAACCGGCAGCTCCTTCTCAAATTAGAGGAGAATATTGCTTCCTGATAATGGCGTAAGAATAGAAGAGAAATAAAACTTCGTTATTGAACAGTTACGGTATTAAATTCTGACACTAAATATTAATCTGCTAGGTGCTGCTCTATTATTATCTGCTAGAATAATGAAACAGCCTTTTCTGAGCATTTACACAGAATTCAGTGAGCCCAGTAACTCGTAGTAATGCCGCTCAGGATCATATATTTTCTGTAGAAATAGGCTCTGGAGGAGACATTGGGCCAGCTTCTGCAAAAGTTAAGACAGTTTCTTCCTATGTCTCTCAGAATGTAGTCAGTGGGAGTGCCCCTCCAAGAGTGAATGCTGCCATCTACTCTGGCAGATGCTGTAGCGTGGTTGTAATGCACAAAAATCTTACTCAGAGCTGGGTGCCCACTTTTCAGTGCCCTCTGCAATCAGAGTCTTTGTTCCAAAGAATTTGCATTTTAAGTAGACAAGCCAGATTAAGGATAGGCAACATAGTCTCTCTTTTACTCAGCAGGAACTGATGCACAGACATATTTCTCAGACACAAAGCAGAATTCATCCAAGTCCCAATCTGGTGCCTCAACAAGAAGATCAACCACTCTGTCAAGTCTGTAGTCACTTTTCTAGCATAGGATTTTTCTCTTCCCAGAGTCTATTGGTTGAATATTTCCTAAAAATAGGCATGTGCAGTAAACCAACCTTTGAAGCATTCTGCTTCTTGCAGAAATACATTGCTCGCATTGATACGCTGTTGACTCGCTGGTCAGATCCCATCTACAGTTTCCCACTGCCCAGCAGTGCTCTGCTTTCTCAAAGTTTACATTTTGATTTCTGGGTAGAGCAATGGAACAAGTGGCCAATTCATCATTACCCTAAAAAGGAAGGATTGGAATGAATAAACCTATTGTTGGAGGGCTCCATCTATTTGCCAAATTCTCTTCACAGCAATTAACATGACTACATCTAATTGGTGAAAAGTTCAGGGAGATAGCTAAACACTTGTTAGGAATTTTTGTTCCTTGATGAGTTTTATTGCAGTAGTCTGAATAACTTCTTTTTTTAAATATGTATTTACAGGGTAAATGGATGTTTATAAAAAAAATGGATGTTTAATAAAAAAGTTTATTATTTCTCTTATTGGAGCTTAATAAATTTTAGTATTTTACATTATCTTTGTTGTTACTACCAGCAGATTTAGTTTTGAAAGTAATTTATTACAATAGACTAAATGATGTGTTGAAAATAATACAATTGTCTAGATGACAATAACAACAACAAAAAAGGCATAAGCTGCATTTTGGACCTTCAGTTCTCTAGGTGACATAATCAACCAGACACATATTCATGCTATAGCAGCTTTCATCGACCTTGGAAAAATAATTCATGAGTTAAAAAAACCTAGAAGCTGCATGAAGGCATTTAGGTTTGGGCAGATGACCCATACCAGTGAGCTGCAGAGAAAGAAAAATGTTTAGGGTTTGATAAGGTTGATCCAGTTCCTCGCCAGAAGCCACCAAGTGCCACCAGAAGCCTGCAAGTCTCAGCTGCTGTGTAGTTAAGTTTGAGCTCAATAAGTGATGAAACCACTGGCAAATGCTGGTGATACTGGTGATACTTCTTCAAGACAGTTCTTTGCTCACGTTTCATACGCACGCTGTGCACAATTACACTGCCAAGGGGCAGGGGAACTCCTGTGCACTGCAAAAGCTTCAGGGCTATAGGTGGAAGTGCTTCAGGAGAGCTTGTGTCCACATTGTTTCCATGTCTGCCGGTCTCCTCTGTCTGCAGCATTGTTTAATAGCAGGAACAAGACCAGCTTCTAGTGTGCAGGCACCTAGAGATATCATCTTGCTTCTCCTCCCACCTGTGGTGTGGGTGTTTCTCCGGTGTGTCATCTCCACTGCACAGGAGATGCTACTTTGGAGACAGGTTAGCAGGCACTGATCCATCTGGCCTGAGTAATGGGCACCCTTGCTGCTGAGTCATGTGTTTTTTCTCTCCCGGACCGAATGCTGTTGGCCAGGGCTCCAGGTCAGGGCAAAGCTTGTCTAACTGCCCTGCAGGGTCCAGCACTGAAGCACAGGGCTGGGAAAAATTAAGTAGGTGTCAAAGCTGATATTGACATCAACCCTAGAGAGGCCTTGCACTTAGAGAATGTGACAGGCCCGCTCTGAGTCAGAGAACGATTGTGATACCTCTGATGTTTGCTTTGTGTGTTTGGATTGCCAGCTCTTTGGCCCAAGGACTGTGCCTCATCATGTATTTACATGGATCCCAGCACAGCAGGTCGCTGGTCTCAGTAGGGGCCTCCAATCTCAAGTGATAATAATGAACTGGCTTTCTTCTAAGTGTTATTTACCCAAACAATGCTGTGTTCCATTGTGCAGCATTGTTTTTATTAATATTTTTTTCAGTTCAAATGAAATAAAAACACTGTCCACCCAAACAGTGAGGAACAATACGAGTGCTCATCTCCTGCTGGGAAATAAAAATTCAAGAGTCTGAAATACTAGTCCTTCCTGCCCCGTTTAGTCACTTTGAGGACTTGTGTCTGATGATAAAATGTTTTAAATCCATTTTAAACCTTGTCCAGGCTGGCATTCCTTGTCCGGATCTTAGCAACACAACAAAGCTTGCTTTGAAAGTCTTTTAGAGGGACAACCCCCAGTTCATGTAGTTGCTACTTATGTGAAGAAGCCCAATTTATTTGTGTAACAGCTGCTTGAAGGCACATTTACAGAAACTATCCCAGCATCTTTCCAAACGTGTGATTTAACTTTAGAGCTGAAGTCTTTTGGAAGACTGCAGACCAACCTGTTCCTTTGAACTAAAAGATAAATTTTGTTTAAGAAAAAAAACCAAGAAAGAGAAGGCAACCCAGAATCTCTGCCCTAAACTCACTTTATTGGAAGCAAAGAGAATTTTTTTTCCTATGCAGTCATATGCGAAAGTTCTGTCTCTTTTCTTCTGTGATGCTGAACGGCGTTAGGAGAAGTTGGTTATGCATGTAGCTATGTGCAAGATCTCTCTGCCTTCGGTGTGGCGAGAAGCTAGGAAAAGCATTTTGAGTCTTATCTGATTGTTTTGCAAAGCGTACGAATGCTTCTACTTGAAAAACATAGATCAGCAGTGATGCCTTCAGCATGAAACCGCCCAATGTAGCCAAGTCATAATTTTATTATCTCGGATGAAAGACAAATGTGACCTCATTGTGTTTTGTTTGAAAACCATTATTTTGAGCCTCTCTGGTTCCTGCAAGCTTGCTGAACTGTGTTATTCAGTAAGGTTTGGCTTATGATAACTTTCTGAGGCTGGTGTGCAGAAAGAAAGAAAATAAGGCCAGGTTGGAGCTGCCATCTATTTCCTTGGGCTTATTTCTTGCCCTTTGAGTGCTTTGTCAGACAGTTGCAGTCTGCTACAGTACAACTCCAGTTGTTTTGTGTGAGTGCATCCCAGCTCCAGTGTCAGTTCTCTTCCAGAGTGCTAAAAGATGTAGGTTGTGTTTAAAGGCTAGAAAGGTCAGGTCTTAGCTGCTGGACACTGACTTTTCCTTCTCTGATCTATTATAAGAGGTGATGTTCTTTAAATCCGTTATCTTAATGAAAGCAAACTTGCCAGCACTGACAACAGAGAATTTTCTTAGGCAGATCTACACAGACCTGAGCAGCCTCGCACACATTCTTATGTATGGAGGTTGCCTGAGCATAAACCACCCCATCAGCTTCATCAAGAGTCAGGTTTATGTGACTCACTACAAAGGTGTGTTAATTCCCTGCAAAAGCTAGGCTCCACTACTATCTGGAGGACCAGTATGTGCCAAGCAGATGGATACCTGGCCCTGAGCTGTGGGAGAGGCTGCTGAGACTTAAACATCTCTTCATCTTCACGGCCAGTTCTCTCTCTGACAGGGTTGTAGGAACTGAAGTTTCCAGCAAGGATGAAACATTAATATTCCCATGTTAGCTTTCATTTGGGGGTGAAAATGGAAAATAGAAGTGAAACAAATGAAGTGCACAGATTTAAGGAAAAATAATGTATATATTACAAATTCATTGCTCTGGTAATTCCATACGTACATTTTCTTTTTCAAGACTGGTGTAATTTTGGTAATTTTGAGAGAAATTGATTTTTGCCTCCTCAGTTGGGGAATCAACCTTTTTTTTCTGGGTTGTTTTTTTCTTATTCTGTCTTCTTGGAAACAATTATAATGAAGCAGCAAAACTCTTGTTTCATTTCCTTTTAATGTTTCCTGAACAAATAAGAAATACAAGACCAAAATTAGAAGATATTTAATTGTAAGGCAAGCTCTCCTACAAACACATTAACTTTTTATCCGCATTTCTGTTTCCCTCTTGACTGTAAAGGCGAGTTGGAAAATCTATTTCCCTACACTTTCTTGAGCTCCACTTAAAAAGGAGGATTAAGTAAGAAAAACAAGTGCATCCATGGTTTCCAACAAAAATGACATTAAATACGATGTGTAAGATCCATTTTTTAACTCAGCCATGTTTAGTTTTCCATAATAGTACTGGAAGTGCCCAGATTTTTAAAAGCATCCATTCCTTTGCTTTACCTGTTACTTCCTTTTGAATTGTTTTAAGTAGCGCTACTTGAGTCAGTTGAGTGAAGAGCCTCTAGAAGCAAAAGAAGAAAGTATATGCTCTTAATGAGCAACAGGGGTAGTGATCTGTAGCAATTACCCAAGTGAGTAATTTTATTTCATTAATGCACCCTAAAGCACCAAGCTGGTTTGTCAATGGGCACTACAGGGCCATTGCAGTGCTCAAAGAGACAGTTCTGTTACCAACCACGGTGTAAGAGATGGGTTTACCAACAAGGAGAGAGAGAGGAAGTAGTTTAGCATAAGAGGAAAATTAAAGACCATCTATTATTGGCAGGGAAGCCAATGGCAATAGTTGTAAAAGACTGGCAGAGCAGGGTCACACATCAGTTTTTTCTGGCTTTTCTAGCTTCCAGCTTCTTGGTTGCTGTGTTTTTCTGAGAGGGCATGTGGGTACACAGAGCAGCTCAGTTTGAAAGGGGAAGGAGGGCAATTACCTGGCTTACTTCAATCCTTCTTGGAGGATGGTAGGGAACAGACAGCAGAAACAATGGGTAAAGCTCTGTTACTTCTGAGCATTCCTGGATCACTCAGTATGGGGGACACACAACATATGACATATTAAGGTGAAGTATTGAATATCCAGAAAGAAGTACTAGCAAATGGTGTCAATTTCCAAACACTTTGCTTTGTCAGCTTCACAAATTTAAAATCAATCATCAAAAAGTCTCTGTATAGATCAGCTGAAGAGACATAAAACCTAATGGCTTTCTCTCCAACAAAAATGTTGAAATTAAAGATTACAAAGTTTGTAAAGACTCAGACTGTCAGAACTCTGCAGAGCTAAAAACTGGGGTCATCCAACCTCTCCGTTTACAAATAAATGTTGAGGAAAAATAGTGACACACAGTTCACCGCTGATAAATACGTCTCGGAGGACAGTTGAACACGCAGAAGAATAGATTTCATGAAGAGGTTTATTTTCAGCGTGAATGCTGTTTTCTCACTGCATTATCATAAACATGACAGAAAAAGCAGCTATAAATAAAAAATTCTCGGGCAGTCCCTGGAGACTTGTCAAAACTCTGTAGTTTTTGCATGCCGCAGTGTAAAAGTGTTCATTAAAATTAATTTTTAAAATGCCCTGTCCAATATTAGCTGCCTGATGTCCTTCCTTTGCTCATAAATTATAAACGTACCAGGAAAAAATGAAGAAAGCACGATTCCATTAATGAATTATTTAAGTGTGATTGTTAGTTTTTGCAATCATTGGGCTAATAAGCTTAGGCTTATGACACTGAAATGTTTCTCATTTGAGAGTGATGATGGTGGTAATGTTAATTACACCATTATCATTGTGTCCCATGGAGCATAAACCTGAACAGCCCCTTTGGTGTCTACGCTGTGGTGCAGCCGCTGGAGCTTTCGTTGGGTCTGTAGTGCAGGAGAGGGAGTTGATGCAGAGGAAGGCTGGGGTTAACAGGGTTGAATGGGTGGCTCTCCCCAAGGCAATGCTTTAAAAGAGACAAGCAGCACACTGATACCAGAGGATCTTCTCTCCACAGCAGCCTGCCCGTGCCAGCGGCACATACAACTGGCTTGGCCCATTCCAGCGGTGGCTCCGGGAGCTCCAGTGAGTCCGAGAGCAGCTCTGAGTCTGACTCCGACAGTGAGAGCAGCTCCAGTGATAGCGAATGCAACGAGGAGTCACGCAGTGCCACACCGGAGGTAAAACCACAATCTCAGTTCCTCCCCAGTGGGGGCTCAGAGTGGAAAGCATGGAAGAGAGTAAAATCCTGTTCCCTGTTAGGAAGGTGTTGGAGTTCTGTGCTGTTTGATGCTGTGAACTTTTTCTCCCTTTACAGTTTTATGTCTATAACCCACATATTCATTCTAGCTTTTGGAAGAATTCTTCTGGCCTACATTTGAATTGCTTTAAAGAAATATTTAGAATTTTGCCAGTAACTAGAGAAGGTTTTATTGACACAGTATTCAGCTGGGACTAAGGAAAGGCAACATGACAAAACTAATGTCTTCAGGGACCAGCTAAACTTTTTAGTTGTAGTAAATTTCTCCAGGGCCACATTGTAACCCAGATATGGAAGCCTAATTAACCATAAATACTCCATAAATACTCCCATAAAACTAGCAGTCACCACTAGTTGACTGAAACAAAAGGGTGCATTACAAAAGCTCTCGTTTAAGGGGAAAAGCTTTCATGTGAGATTTGTTCCTTGTCTTTCTTCAAACTGCAGCCTGAACCTCCCTCAACGAACAAATGGCAGCTGGATAAATGGCTAAATAAAGTGAACCCCCACAACAAGACCATCATCAACAATCAAAATGAGCCTCACAGTGAGAGCAGCTCCCAGGCCCAGAATAACCAGCAGGCCGAAGGGTCAAACAAAGGGAAGGTCAACAGCAGCCTGCCCCCAACCGATTCCAAAGACCGGGCGATCCTTAGTCCCATCCGAGAGAAAGCCAAACCGCGGGTTGCCCAGAAAACCCCAGAAGCAAAAAGCTCCAAGCAGAAGTCACCAGCTCATAATGAGCCAACTTCACAAAGGACTACTGGGAAAAAGCAACCCAAAAAGGTAGAAAGGACTTCCAGTGTAGAAGAGTATAACTGGCCCAAACCAAATAATACCAGCAACACTCCCAAAGAAAAAGACACACAGGAACCCCCAGAGCAGCCAAAGGTTCGAACTAAAGCAGCAGTTGGGAAGACCGCTCCGAGGAAAGAACCACGAACTAGCACAGGACTCACTTCAGAGAAGAAAAAGTACAGAGGCCCCAGCAAAATTGTCCCTAAATCCCGGGAATTCATTGAAACAGATTCATCTACTTCTGACTCAAATACAGATCAGGAGGAGAGCTTGCAGGCTAAGATATTGCCAGCTTGCACTGGGTCTGGCAATGGTGTAAAAGTGAAGGACTCTGGCAGTAACATCCTAAGCGTAAGTAGTTTAACCAGCAATGGCAGCAACACATCCATTGACCAGACCAGCAATGACTTGGAGGAGCAGCTCTTTTCTCCTATCCCAGTAGTACAAAATGAACTGTTGTCCCCGCTGAGAGAATATGAAGAACTGAAATCTCTGTGGGTGAAAATAGACCTTAGTTTACTATCTAGGATACCTGGGCAAGAGCCTTTTGAGACCACATCTGTGAAAAGTGAACCAAGAGAGGCAAATGTGAAACACAGACGACCTTCTCGAGAGTCCCCTACTCCGGCAGCTGAAAAACCATCTACAAAATCCAAAAGGAAACACAAGGTAAGTCATTATCATTGTTTGTACAGAAACACTGCATTTCCATGCATCGTTGAGGTCAGAACTGCAGTCAGTGATTCCTCACTGCACCTGCAGCAGGGCTGTAAGGAAGCATCATGACCCTAATAAGGAGCTATTGTTTTTAGGAAGGATGTAGATTTGTAAGTGCATTTCAGCATCAGAGATGAGTGAAAAGCAAAATCTAGTTGACCAAATCAATGGTCAATTTTTGGTATTTGTCTATATGTTTGTGCACCATATTTATCACTTACCTGTTAATTTCCAGTGGTTTGTAATGTGCAGAAAGATTCCAAATCAGCTCTGCTACTAGCGGTTCACTCAGAAATGGTGACTCCTGTTTAGAAGGCATTTTCACCACCGGCTGAAACAGGCATCACTTCACAAAAGCAACCGGAATGGTGCTTGCTTATGCTCCTGGTGGACCCAGTCTTTATATTGGCTTGTTGTATAAACAAATGTGACTCACGGAAATATCATTTGCTTAACTAGCTGCTTTCTTTAGACGGCAACCTGAGAACGCAAATAAGTTTTGACTTAAGGCGTCAGGTTTTATCACGTGGTTTATGTTATTTATACCCAAGGGTATCCGCTCTTGTGAGATGTGACAGTGCACTTCAAACTAAATGTGTTTTCAGAGAAGAAAATGAAGTTTTATATGATAAATGAATTTTTATAGTCAGGTTTTCCAGCTGAAATGGTTGTGCTCTGACCTGTCTGTGAGAAGTCATCATAGCATGTTTCTTTTGTACTGTAAATTTTATAAATCACTGTGAATGTGACTTCAGCTGTCTGTTGTTGTGGACTTCTTAAAACCCTGAATTCAGCAGTCCAGTGGTATGAGAGAGTTAATGAAAGACAGACAGACAACGGCAGGCAGACACAGGGTCTGCACCCTTCCCTACATGAGTCACTGCACTGGCTCCTTCCCTGGTGAATTAAGTGGAAGTAATCACATGAGTAAACTCAGCAGGTTTTTATTCGATTTATATTATAGCTGTACACTAAAGGCAGAGATGTAAGAATGAAGGAGAAAGGAAGAAAGGGGAAGGGGACATACCAATGTCCATGCTTGGACGTGTATGTACATAGGGGTGTATATTAATTAAGGAATCATAGAATTATTAAGGATAGGAAGGGACCCAGAAAGATCATCTAGTCCAATCCTTCTGCCACAGCAGGATCCACCTAGACCAAGTCTCACAGGAACAGATCCAGGCAGGTCTTGAATATCTCCAGAGAAGGAGACTCCACAACCCCCCTGGGCAGCCTGTTCTAATGCTCCATTACCATCACTAGGAAGAAGTTCCTTCTGATATTTATAAGGGAAAGGCTTCCTGCTAGGTAACTTAGTGGGACACCAATATAATGGAGAAGGAATCTTGGCTAAATCACAAGTGTAGCATTGGCAAGTAAAGTGAAGGCTCCCAGGAGAAAAAGTGTTACATGAAAGTTGGGCACTCATAATTGCTTTAGCTGTGACTGAATCAGAAAGTAAGAAAATGAGTCTTGCTGTGGGACTGTAGAAAGATAAGCTATGCTCAGAAGCAGCTTGTTCTGTTGCTGTTTGATTGTTTACTGCCGTCCAAGGGGAAACAACCCAACTAGGATGACTCAAGGGTATATCAAGACTTAAAATGGGGGAGGCAGAGCCTGATTTGTGTTTCTAAATTGCGCTATTAAAAGATTTATTTTAGCCATCTACTAGTGGTCTTGAAGGCTGATATGAAGGTTCCAGTGACAGAGCAGTAATCAGCTTTGCTTGTATCATCCTAGTTCAGGCACAAAAGTCATGCATCAGGGAATCTTTCAAAGCAAATTTAAAACCAGCTATGGCTGTTAATGACTGCCTCAGCACAGTCCTGCAGTCTTTGTAGTCCTGTGAGGAATACTTACTCAGGTAAGTTTTCCCATCAACTTCTATTAAGTCAATGAGTAAAAGCTATTTACTTGAGTAAGACTTGGTACTATCGAGTCATTCCATCTGAATTATTAATTAAATTCCAGTGCACTACAGAAGATAACTGTAGCACACGACGCGTTTTGCTTCCTAATTATCTGGCTATGTCACTTGTTATATAACTATATGTCATGTGTTTGGAGCACATTTAGCTCTGATTCCAGGTGACTTTCACTTCTTTTAGACCAGGCTGCTGCTATTGTAAAAAAAGTACATTGAGATTCCTGAGCTCCTCTTAATGGCCAGTGAAATTGTGCACAGATGCTGAATGTTTCAAGCTCTACTGTTTTTCTTTAAAGCTGACGGAAAGCCTGGATACCTTTGTCGAAAGCAAGAAGCAGCGCCTAGAGGACCCTTCAACTTCATGCCTGCTCCCACCTTGTATCTCTCCAATACCGAATCACAGATTAACCAGCGCTAAAGAGTAAGTTGTTTGGGGTTTTTTTCACATAGCACTCATGAGGGATTTCATAGGACTGTTCTACACAGGTCTTTGCTCTAGAGCCAGATGGGCTTAATAGCCCATAAGTCTAAATGACCCAGCATCGCTGTTCTATCTGGCAGAGGATCCACATGGTTCTCTATGAGTTTCATTCATTCTTCTGGTGGACTACAGGAATTCAGAGCCACCACATCCTCAAGTACTTTTCTGTCCCCATACTACATCTTTTCAATGTTCTCTTTTGCCCCTTAACCTCTGTGTCCAAATCCTCCTAAGAGTGGGCTTTATTTAATTGCCTAGAATTTCTTTCTTAAAATCATTTCTTTAAGTGATCGTTCTTGGTTTTATTCAACAGAGTGGTGACTTTGACGTTTACTTCAGCAGCTTTTATTCTTTAACTGCCTGCAGCAATACCAGGGGTGACCATCCTAAGTATTTCAAACACATGTGCTTTTAATTTCAGCAGACATAGAATCAAATAGTTTTTGCCTTTCAGAGTGTCTTTGAGAGATTGCTATAATGCTTGCACAAACAGGTGCCACGTAAATAATGATTCTGATTAGTATAATCACAAGATTAACATTCTATAAATAACCAGAGTCAAATTCCCTTCTGTCATCAATTTTGTGCTTTTACGATTTTGAGATGAGGTACTTTTTCTGCTTCACACTAGGACAAGGAAAGTATCAAAGCCGCCATGAGCTTGTGAAAGCAGTTTGATTGTGGTACTATTTAAATTCAGATAAAGTTCAAAAATGATTTATCAAATAGCACATAATTTTTTAAATCCGTAAAAAAGGTTGAGCTTCATTTTATTTATACTGGGGTGATTATGGAGTAGCTTCAGTCCTTGAACTAACCCTTCATTCTACCACCGATAAAATCAGAGCTGGAGTGTGCAGTAGGCAAATGAGCTGAAAGTTAAAATGTGATCTGTAACATGTTGCACATTTGATAAACATCATGATGGGTGTTGCCCTGATTGTCACTGATAGAAATACAATGAGCAGAGATATATTGCAGAGGGAATCAACATTTGTCCATCCCCAACACCTTCACAATCCCATAAAAAAAAACCTTTCTATTCTTGTCACCAGGAGGCCCTAAGGATCCACCCCCAACCTGATGTTTCTTAATTTGAGCTTGTTTTCCAGGTCATTAGTTTGATTCCTTGGAGCTTTCAAGCCTTTAGTATTCTTTGCTAAAATATAATTGTGCCCATCAATAGTTAGTTCCATATGCTAGCTTTTCCTCTCTCAAGTTTTGAAACAAAATAGAATTTCTGACTTCTTTTGCACTGCAGTGATTGCTACCTGGATCACAGTGCATTTGTTATTAGAGTCTTCTGAGGTAGCTTGAAACAAATGCAATATTGTTTGATAATTCAGGTCTTCAACTCCCAGAGACGTGCAACTGAATATAGATCAATGTATTTCCCACAAGATTAAGGAGCTGGCTGAACTGTGTGACGACAAATTTCTTGAGAGCCCCAGATTGTTTTTAAGCAGCCAGGAGTGGTTCTGCTCTCCAGAGGGTTAAGTAGAGCTTTAAGGAGAGACAGAAGAAAGAGGAAGCTGAAAGTATGCTGTTCAAGGGCATGGAGAAAAATAACACTTCAGTGGTAAAAGGCTGAAAGACAGGCTTTGCCAATTGCTCCTGTATTCCCAAAGGTTCTAAGTTTTCTTTCAGAAGTCCTAACTCTCTATGCAAAGACTTAGAGAAATTAGAGTGGTTCAGCTACAAATGTGATGCTGATGTTTATCCATTAAGGTGTTAACATCTCATGGTGGATGTCCTCATTCAGAAGGAACCTTAGATCTCACCTATTAGAACTTGATCCCTGTGAGAACAAGCCAACCTCCCATTGACAGACTCTAGAGACTTCACTGGGGTTTGTTAATATATACAGGAGTGTTTTGACAGAAAGGTGGTGATACCTGGGCCAATATTTAGAGACATTCAAGAGTCTGGAGAAATCAAAAGGAAAAAGACCATAACTGTGCTTTTTCAGCTCATTCTGTATGTCTGTCTACGGTTTAAGCATTTGAATACATTTCTCTCCCAACCTTTCCTTAAATATATGGGTTCAATAAAGCAAGCAAAGATGGATTCTTAATTTGTAAAGGGTTACATGTCAAATACAGACAGTTATATGCCTAATTTCCACAACTTTCTGACTGCACGTGCAATTTAAGTGTAGAAATATATATGGCCAGTTGTGAACTTAAAACCTATTCACAGAACCGAGGAGCTGGTTTGTATTATATGACCAATGTATAAGCACCAGTTATCTGTTGGTTCCTTCCGTCACACATTTTGGGCCTGATACCTTTTGCTGAATCTGATGTGACACTTAAAATGTAATTATTCAAACTATTGCCAGTGCATTTTCCTTAATTCATAGGAACGACTTCCTTTAAAAAATGAGAGAGGAGATGATACTGTGTCTTGTCCAAATAACACATAGTAATTCCTTGAAACACTGTTGTGTGGCTGGATTTCTGTCAGATCAGCTGGCCACTTTGCAGCAGAGGATTATTTATGTATTTACTTGCTTGCCAGGACACTTTTAATGTAATCATTAATTGTACGTGCTGCTGAATGTCATTTATGTATGAATACCTGATGGGTAGATGCAGTCCAGACGGACACTATTCACCAACACTTGGCACTTTGTAGCAACACAGACAGTTATTTGCTGATGTAAACTTTGAGTCCGAATTCAGACTGTACTTACACCAATGAAACACACCTGCTGTCTAACAAGCATACTAGAACCCTCTCTGAAATGAGCATTTCAGCTGTTTTCTAAGACTCTCCTTTTTTTTGACCTGTAGTTATTGCCAGAACACCTGTACTCTGGCAATACACCTTAGCCATCCCTGGAGTAGTCACCACAGTGGTCACTGGGGCTCTTTACATCAGAGGCAGCCTCCTCCATCTATGACAATGACTTCTGCTTCATTCAGTTGCTACCATATGTTCCAAGCTAATGCAGGAGTGACCTTTCCCTGCTAACCCCCTGCCGAAAATCAGATACACTGTCAATGTGCCTCATTTCATTGTGCAGGGGGAGAGCAGGGGCAAAGGAAAGCCAAGAGATTGGTATAGACAATGGCTTTGTCTCACTAATAGGCCAGAGATGCTACTGCATACCACTAAGAGTGGATAAAGAAAGGGCAAAGAAAAGCAGCTTGAAATGCGAGAGCAGGAAATTGTCTCTCCTGCGCTCACTGATCTCTTGTTGCCTGCTTGCTTGGGTTCAGCCCTAAAAGAAACCAGACTGAAAAAAAAAGCAGATGGGGAGTCCTCTCTTTCTCTGATAATTGGCCTTTTCAGACAAAGATTAAACCCTGCAGCCACAGGACCCTCGGTTCTGCTTGTATTTTTTCCTTGCACTGTTACTGTGTTTCTCCCAAGATTTTAAATATAGTTTAACTAACAGTCATGTCAGCAAATTAAACCATTGAGTCTTGGTAATTATTGCAATAAATTCATTCAAAATTAGCGATTACTGCAATGAAAGACCAGTTTCTTAGCCCATTAACAGCCCAAAGCAAAGTGACAATCTGGTTAACTGCTGGTAACAACCTATTTCATGGAGGTTATTGTTGACATAAATGCTTTGGCATAAATCTGAGGGAGGTAACATTGCTAAATAAATTATCAGCTTAATTCCTGCAAAACCTCATATGATTAAGTGGGCAATAGGGAAAAAAAGGAAAGAAAACCCCACAAAACAGAAATAGTTATAAACATAAAGTATTGTTTGAGGTTTTTTTAATTTGAGTGGAATTATGTGGAAAAAAATATCCTCAAGTGCTTGTTCCTTCGTGGCTAAGTCTTCTCACCCACAGAATGATTTGTGTGGCAGAGCTGAGTAGCTGCACCTTCATCTTGGTTTGCCCTATTCTTGAGGCCAAAGAATAAGTGAACTGGTGAAGTTTTAAGTTATGAAGTTTTAACCTGCAGCCTTCTTAAGGTTTCTTAACTCCTCCCCCTCCACAGAGCAGTTGAGGAATGTTATTTCGGATGCATGATATATCCCTTCAATTTGCCCATATAGTGGTGCAAGCAACATAGTCCAGCAATAGCCCTGGAAATAGCCACAGACATGCTGAGGAACCTTACTAGTGGTGCAGGGTCGGATCCTAAAGTGGACATGGCCAGTGGCTAACATTTAGTTTTTCTGAAGTCACTTTTGAAATAGATCGGCCATGGTCTGTTTCTCTTCCCAGTGAAAGCTGTACCAGGGAGAAAGAAGAGTTCCACACACCTGCTTGCAAGGGGTATGGAGAAGCACTTCACTGTCTGCTCCTACTCATATATGTGTGTTCCACGTTCCCTGCATAAAACACTCATTTTGGAGGCAGAGGGTTCAGAGTCTGTTCCTGGGCATTTCATGAACTGTCTGCTTTGCTTCTGTACAACGAATAGCACACTTGCATGCTTTCTTGGGGCTGCACTTACCCTCCTTTGGAGAGCTCTCTTCTGGAAAAGGTTCACAGTATTATTGTGCTATAGCTATGGTAACTTGTCAGAGTTCCAAAATGCTCTTTGGGGTTAAGAAAGCTAACAGATGGGGCTTTGGGAGAGAACTTTTTGGAGGACATGTTGCAGGACCACATGTGCATAAAATCAATCTCCTCAAAGAACCACCACTCTCTTTCAACCTGGTTCTTTTCCTTTGATCTTCTTTATGCCCATGTGTTTTCTGAGCAGGACAGCATCCATAGTGGTCCCACAGTAAGGCAATATGAATTCTGTGCTCCTTTTATTTCTTCAGTCTGAATATCTTCAATATCAGAGATATTAATATCAAATAAGATATTTTTAACCCTGCTTCAGTTGAATTAATAGTTTGAGTGGAGTAGCTATAAAACCTGAAATACGGGGAGTTTATTTGAGTTCACTCTGTGATTTCACAGACTAAAATATTTTTATATCACTGAAGTAGGGCAATGACTAAAGCAGGTGTAGATATTGATACTGTTGCTGAAACTGCGAAAAAAGCCAGACTGGAATGAGAAAGAGCTCCAGAAGGAGGAGTAAGGAAACTTGGGTTGCCTTTTCCTCTTTCCCTGGTTACTTTGTCGTAAAGTAGATCTATATTTCCTGACATTGACTGAAAGTGGCTGGGAAGAAAACATAAATTCTTGTTGACTTAATTTGTTATTGAAATTTTAGTCAATAATCATGAAAAGTAAACGATCATGAAGTGCAATATTAGATGTCTAATGAAAGATTAAAATTCAGGTTATCTTCATTGACTGAACTAAGACAGTACCTAAAATAAAAATCTATTACTAGATTAACGTGCTAAACAGTCAGTGGGGTGTTGGATTTTGTGGTTTTTTCTTTTTTTCACTAGAGGAAGAAAGGTCTAGCAGGTTAGTGTATTTTTTATTGTGCATCACAGCTGCCATTTGTAGCTAGCTAACAATTTCTGTACATAAAGCGGACAATAGATTATCATATTACTTGAGCTTTCATGTCAAAACTACATTAATTTTCTGAATCACATTCAATTCGTCAACCAATATTTGCTCAAGGGCTTTTGCCAGCTACAGTGGATCATTTTAATACAGGGTTGAACATTGGTTCTATTCTAGAGGTCAAATAATTATTATCTTGTTATTGTTACGGTTACCATTGTAGTTGTTACGATTTATTCTTGTTTTGTTCGTTTGCCACGTGCTATTAAGGCTTTTTTTTTTGCTTATGCAGGCTCTAATCCACCTCTTAAAAAGATGCTTCATGCTAAATGCATAAATAGTCATTCTTGATGTCAAAGGAACTAACCCCATGCATAAAACTTTCCACTTTGCTGAGTCAGAGCCTCTGTGACCTCTCAAATGAAGACTGACTCAAATTAGCATTTAAATTGGATGCAATTTGTACTAATGCGATGGAAGCTGTCCTCCAAAGCAGGAGGTTTCTGCAGCCATTGAAAAGGCCGAGGTAGCTCTTCTGTTTTCACTGCCTGTTCCCCTTTTGACTTAGTTCTGAGGACATGGGGACTGCAGGACACGTTTGAGAGTAGCACTGAGTTCTCAGCAAAAAAGCCCTAGACCTTCGTGCTATGGAGGATAAACCAAGGTTCTTGAAATGTGGATAGCTCTTATCTGTGTTCCAGGAGCAGCAGCAGCTCGGTGAAGAAGGTGACAAAGAAAAGAGAGGACAAGCTGTTCCCTCCTCCATTATCCCCACTCTTGGATGAGCCCGTTCACCGACGGCACAGCAGTGACAACAGCTCCTTCAGCCAAGAGACCAATGTCACAAACACCTCTCAGACCAGCAGTTCTTCCTCCTCTGTTTCTAAACACAGAAAGAATGAAAATAAATCTACTTCTAACCCCAAAGGAATCTGTGTAAGTAACTGACCTCAGTTGCTGTAAGATAAAATAAAATTAACCTAGCTTTGTTCTATTTGACTTTCTTTTCCCCGGTATCTTTTCTGAAGTGCTTATGGAGCCCCACTCAAGTCCACTGAGGAGTGTTTCTATGCAGAGCTGAGCATAAGCAACTCTTGCAAGTTCCATTTTTACCTCGGCATTAGACATCTACTTGAGATTGTGTATTGCTCCCTGAAAAGTCCTGTTCCTCGGCCCTGTTCCTCAGATAGAGCTTTCACAGCCATCAACTCGCTGCAATTAGTCCCTTCGCTCTGTAGCTTTAAGATGCACGTGTTGAGAATAAATCTTTGACAATTTTTATATCCATCACCTGAATAGTTACCCCACCTGTCCATAGTGCACTCAACATAGAAATATCTTCTCTCAGACTAGCATGCTCCCAAAAGTAAGATTTATTTACACCTAATCTTCAGTAATCATGTGTATAATCTTTTAGATAACATGTAACGTGTGTTGGGTTGGATTGTTTATTTCAAGGAAAATAGATTAAAAAGAGCCAAAACCAAATTCACTAAAAAAATTAAGCATTCCAAATCACATCATTGTCATCGTCGTCTTGGTTAAACAGGAAAACCTCAGGGGTTTGGCCCATTTTAGCAAAAAGTCCTCCATTGGAATTTCAAACGTATCATTTGGTATCAAAATATATCTTAGTGTCAATATTAAAAGGGAACGAGAAAATTCAGACACAGAAAAGGACATGCATAGCCCCATTTTTCACAGTTCAGTGCTTTGTGAGAGGTTGTTACTTTGCACTGTAAGAGTCAAACTCACAAGTTGCATTGGATTGTAGGTGACAAATCACTTCACCTTATTCATTCATCCCTGTTGCTTTCTGATATCGTAGTGTCACTTCAAGCTGTGAGAGTAATGCACGTGCCTTCAACTGAAATCAATACCAAAATGAACTGCATATGTCAGCAACTAAGCAATGCTATGTAAACAGCAGGGCCACTTCCTCTCACTCCCAGCATCAATAGTCAGATTTACCCTTGCTTTATCTGTCATCCTGATACATTAAATATATGTCTTCTAAAATACGTTAGACTTCTTCCCCTATTTCATTGGTTCACCTGTAATTTAGTTTATCTGGCTGCGGACCTTGCCTGCAAGGTGCAGTTGGCAGATTTAAATGCTTCTGTTATGATTCTGGTTTTAATCAACATCAAATAAGAGCTAATGACTTCTGCCTCCCATTCTTCTCTCCATTCCATGTAGCGTGGGTGAGAAACCCATTCCTTGCTGCATTCATTTGATACACACAACAGTTAGATAATAATAATATAGAAAGAAAGGTTGCGTTAGTGATACACTTAGAATGAAGTTGAATTTATATCCAACCTTGCTGCATTAGATTCCTGCACTCTTCTTTTAGCCACCCTGACGGTGACATTGTGGTATCCAGGCTGATGTCACCCAGGAGAGTAAGGGGTCAGTCCTAGAGTCATATTGCCTAATTGATCTAATAGGTTTATGCAATACATGATGGAAGGGTGGTTTTGTGAGATAACCTGGAAGTAGTAGGGTATATGAGAGTGTGAGTTAGTGTCATAGCCTTTTGTGTATTTAGGATTCATTTTGGGGGGTAGACACAAACACATTGTTGGAAGGTGTTTGTTTCAACTATGGAGTGTTAACAACAGCCTTTCTTTTCTTAGGAGGAAGAATCTCACAATACACCAACAGCCAATACTCTTCTTGACACCAGCCATCTAGAAACAGACATCTGGTCTGCAATGCCAACACTTTCCAATGGGAATTCTGAGCCCAGAAGACCCAGAATAACATTTGATGATGTGTAGGTATTCCTGTGTCTCTGTGCTAGCTGGATGGAATGGATGTAGCTGGAGTTTTCATGCAATCCAAGCTCCCAGTGAAAGAGAATATCTTTGATTCTAACACTGGCATTGGGCACCTGTGAGGATAGTGCTGCACAAAGGCACACACAGTTTTAATCTTTACAAATGAACTGTTGTCACTGATTAATGAAAGCTCCATTGATAAATGTTTTCAGATCATGAATGTTGGTTCACAGTAATTCTTCAATTTTTTTTTTTTATTTTAGCTCCTCTAATGGAAACTTCTTATACTTAATTAATTTAAAATATTTTTCCTTTTCCTCTGCTCAGCACACATTAATGGGTCCTTTGGGTGGCCAGTTTCTATAGCTAGCTGTTTTACATTCTGGTCACCCATCATACCTTTGTGTGCAGCAACTTCAAGTTAATATCAGGTTAAGATTTAAAGAGATAAGTGGATGTATGAGTCAAAATTGCTCTTAAAATCAGTAACCAATTTTAAAACAACAGTGTTGGTCCAATTGTATAAAGACAAAGACTGGAAATAATCTATTTTGTCTCTTTAGACTTCACAATGCGGATTATTACATGCAAGAGGCTAAGAAGCTAAAGCATAAAGCGGATGCATTGGTAGGTTATCGAGGAGGGAGAGGGAGGAGTTGTCTCTTTCCACTTTGGAGCTGGGTGTTACAAAAATGTGCATTTTGAATGTCATCCAAAGCCTCAGAAACCAAGAGCAACCCTGCCATCATCTGAAGTATGCTTCACATCATACTCCATAAATACTCCACAAGTCAAATCGTGAGCAGCATTCCTGTCCCTTAAAAATTTGCTCCCCCAAAAAGAAGCCACTTACAATAGCTGGTTTCTCTTCTGAGGACGAGCAATGCTCATGCGGTTTATGAAGGATGTTTGATAATTTCATGAAAGATTATGTGTATTTGAAATTTGTTTTCCTATCCAGTTTGACCCTAAAACGAAAGTAATGAACTATTACATATCAGAAAGTTAAGAAAGACAAATCATCCTCTATCCCATTATCATGTTATAAAACTGTGTGATATTTCTAGTCCAATTGTTTGAAATTTGCAAGGATTGATTTTTAAATAGCACATTAATTTTTATTGCCTGCTTTTAGGCTGGTAAATAAAGACTCCATGTTCTGCTTGCCATAAAACCTTGCAATGTGGTAGTTCAATGCTGGGAAAGCTTTTTCTTTCAGTTTACCCTAGATGAAACTCCACTAAGATTGACCTAATTTTGCAAAGTGTTTTCATTTTGATGAAACTAACTTAATCTGACATATTATACTCCATCATAGTTAATTCAAGCCAATCAGTGGCTAGCACTGAACTGCCTTTAATAGCCACTTGCTTTGTATGTAGGGGACTTTGCTCCTTTAGGCTATGGAGAGAGTACAACAGCCGCTCATTTAGGCAGGTTTAGTGGAACATAACTCCTCTATTTAGTTCAACTAAGATATCTAAAATGGCCAATCACTTTGCTCTTCAAAATCACAACTGAAAAACAATAGGCGATTATTCACCTCTCAGTTTATTAGTTGGGGGTTTATGCATTCATTTTATATCATTGCGTACCAGAACACCCCGAAACAATCACATGCTGCATTTTTAAAAAACAAAACAAACTGAAATTTAAAAAGCTCTCCCTCTGCTGTAGGAGAACTGACATGTCAAGCTGCCAGGTTCAGCTCTCTGGGATCCTTTTGACCTGGGGCACAGTGTTACAGAGTGTGTTTTCTGTGGGTTGTAGGTTCAGGTCTTTGGCAGTCTTTGGTGGCAGTAAATTAGCTGTCATCTCTCTCAACCCGCCCATTGACAGAGGTGGCCCATGCTGATTCCCGAAGCCCAGCTTAGTAGAGCAAGTTCAGCCAGAGTCCTGACATCTGCACATGGGAAAGGCTGGCAGAAGTAGACTGACAACACCTCCCCCAGCTGATTGACCTTTAAATAAAACACACAAGGTTCTGGCACAGGGATGCCTGCTCTGAGCTAGCAAATATTTACAGGCTCTGGCTCCTCATGATCTCAACATGCCATGTCAATCCTCTTCCCTTCACAGCCTGATTCACTCAGAAAGTGTTGACCTGTCTCCCATCCTCTTACCTTTGACTATTGCTTGCAGAATCAGGGGTGTTTCTCAAGCAGAAGTAAGTGGAGCAGGCACAGCACATCACACTGCAGCCCGCAGGCAGGCCTGCCCTGTCATGTGCAGTTTGACACTACGAGTGCTCCTGTGGGAGTGTGAGGCCATCCGTTACTACACAACTTGTTGGCAGACATAAATACCCACGAACAAAGTATCTGCTTTTTTCTTTCCTTTCTTTAGGTCTCCACTTTTTGTTCTCCACCCAGTACAGCTGCACACAAATTATCTCCATGTAACACATTCACTGTGTGATCCCCTAGCATTAGTTGTCCTATGGAAACAATTGCTTCTGGTTACTTGGTGCTGACATGACAAAGCACACGCAGCATTGGAAGACGTGTTGCAGTGGCTGCAAAGATAATGCATGTGACCTCAAAATGTGTCAGCAAATGTTAATGAGATTTGTGGCGATGGTGTTCCTGAGCTTGCATAGAAAATAGATTTCTGGTGAAGAGCACGGTATTTTGAGTCTTACGGGATTGGCCTCATGAAAACCTATCCTTGTCTGGGACAGCAGTAAGGAATTGGTTAGTTTGGATGGACTGCTGCAGTGGCAACTGACTGTGCCATATGGAAGAGATCTTGAAGACTGCTCTGTTTTCAGCAGAGCAGTGATGAGCTGGAGTAATTCCATGTACTTTAGTAGAGTTCAGGTGGAAGAAAGGGCAGGATTGGATCCCGTTTCTGTCTTGAACTGTGTTTCTGTACTAAATCTGCTTGCAGCCAGATTCTTTTTGTTTTATACCACAAAAAGTCATATTTAGAGAAGAATTGAAACGAGGAATTTGAACAATGTGCTGAAAAGTGGCCGTTGGAATAGAAATAAAGCATTTAGAAATAGTCCTCCTTTTGTGATCATTCAGGTAACAACTATCGGTTATACAAAAGTTTTGTACATAATCAGTGCACAAGAGCAGAACTGGAAAAGGTATGCAGAGAGAGCTAGTTAGAAGGATTTCTTTGAAGTAGCCACAAAGGCAAGTGTACTGTTATCTTAGACCAGTGCTGTGTGTTCTGCTGAATGTGTTCGGTAGGGTAGGCTTCCACTTTGTGAATGGAAAACATATGCAGATGCATCAAAATTATTTTAATAGAGACATACAAGGAAATTTGTTTAATTATTTAACGTATATGGGATCTGTTACATCACATGCCACATTAGCTGAATTCTTACATCTAGCTATCAAAAATTGGAAATGTTAAATACTATTATAAAATACTTACTATAAAAATGTCATATATAATATTCATTACACATAAAAAAGAAATCAGTATGTCTAAGTCAGTTTAATCACAACCATTATGAGGGCTAAAACCTTTTGCAATAAAATCCAAGTAAAATAAAATATTTAGCAGCGCTATATTTTCTCCCCTTTTTCTGCTTTTTCAGCCAGAATTGATGGCCTCTCTTTTTTTGGTCAACAGTTAACATCGAGTGTGACACCTGACAAATGGTGTGGAGTTGTTACTTAACCACTACTTGCATAGTGACATTCAAACTTAGTTTGTATAGCAAGGAGCAATATGGATTTGTTCAAACAGGCTTAGTGTCCCTCATTGCTTCTGTAAATCTCTGTGTGTTCGTGGACACTGACTTTCCTCTGCAGAGTGTCTGGCCATTTACTGCCTGTAAAGATTTCGTAAAAATCTTAATTACTGTATTAATTCATTCTTAACTACCAGCATCGCTTTGCTTTCATCCTAATGCTAGTGTCGCTTTGCATTATGAGCTGTCTACCTAGACATTAAAGCTGAAGGATTTTCTTGACTGTGTCATTTCTATTTCAGCTGGAGAAGTTCGGCAAAGCAGTGAATTATGCTGATGCTGCCCTCTCCTTCATCGAGTGCGGGAATGCTATGGAGCGAGATCCATTAGAAGCTAAATCTCCATACACCATGTACTCAGAGACTGTGGAACTCATCAGGTTAATGTCCTTTCTGTGATCATTTTCATAATCTCATTTCAGTCATAATTAGAACCTGCTATGTTTTAAAAAATACCATTTCAACGTATTAATGATTTGTCCAAGGCATCTTCATCTCAGAAGTCATCATAATTAGTTCTTGCCATTTTATTAATGTCATGGAAAATTTATAATTGATGGACACTGCTTTTATAAATTATCCCCTTTAGAGGTTATAATGTGAGTGTTATAATTTGCAATATTCATAAAATTAAAATTGAAATGTAGTGGGTGGAAGTAAAGTATAGTAATTTCACTGTTTGGCAATGACACTTGTCTTCTAAAAGGTGTAGTTTTATAATTCAAAACATTAAAGAGAGTCTATCAGAATTTCTATTACAAACCCTGGTTTTAGAGGTTTATAACTTGCCTGTTTAAAAAAAAGAAAAAAGAAAAAGAAGCTGAAACTTGGCACATAAGATCATAGCCAGAGAGAAAGCTTTCCACATGGATTGTATTAAAAAGTACACTTTTTAATGTTAAACAAATGTGAATGAGCTGAATCATTTTTATTAGAGTTTTGTAGACTTGTAGGCTAGAATAGGGATGAGAGCCTTTACTTACTAAGAAAATAGATGGATTATTATTTTAAAATTGCTACTGTTCCCTATAGCTGTTTTGTAGTGTTGACTCTGTAGAAATAACAGTCTCCTGAGCAACTGAGGGCTTGTTTGCTTTACTTGCATTAATTATCAAAGTGAAATCAAGCAGATTAAATTTACCTGTAAGCAGAACAACAAGATTTATCCTCTTCACTACAATTCACCTTTGCTTTCCCTGGTGTATTCTGGGAATATCTCTGTTTATGTCAGTGTCATTACTGGCAGTTTACACAAAAGTAAGCAAAAGAGTCACACCAAGCCCTAAATACTCGGGGTTCAGTATGACAAGGTGGTTTTTTAAAGTGCAGAGTTTTAACAGGCCAGATGAGCTATTAGGGCCTGATGAAATCAATGCACATTTTACATTTTGAATACGTAGATATTTACATAATAAAGTACACCAAGTCTTAAGAAGCTCTCAGGTAAATACTACACCTGATAAGTTCTTAAAAAATTTTTAGAAATGCTTTTACATGCTACACTTCCTAAAGAGAAGAAGTATATCTATAGGGAAGACAGAGCAAAACAATTATGGTCATTCAACCCTTTCAGGCCAAGTTAAGCCCTTGAGTGCAGAGGACCACCATACCCCTGCCCCGCTGTGCTCAAACTCCTCTTGCTCTGTGACAGATGGATAGTTCTGTACTTTGTGTTCTGAACTACACAACTGTAACTGTGCAGCAGGACAAATTGAATTTAAAGGAATATTCTCTGAAGCATTGAGTGCTGCTTCATAGAAGACCACATGTATTTCTATTTTTTTAAGAAAACCACATGATGCCATTGAAAATGTCATTCTTCAGTCCAGCAGTCTGTCTGTCCAGACACACATGGACTTGGTCTGGGTGTCCTGCTGTGGCAGGGGGATCGGACTAGATGATCTTTCAAGGTCCCTTCCGATCCCTGATGATTCTGTGATTCTATAAATGCCTCATTCATTTGGGAACCACACGTGCACCAGTTAGCTCAGCAAACTGGCAGCTCTAGAGTGATCACGAAAGGGTGATACCTGCAGCACCTCAGCACTGGTTCTGGATGGAGATGGCTGAGTGGCTGGCTGCCTCTTGGAGCAACTGGCACTTGTTGGCATACAAAGCCCTGCTGCTTTGCTCTTTCCCAGAGCGCCTGTATCTGCACAGTCCTGCTGCAGGCTACATGATAGATAGACCTTGGCATGGAAGCAGCACCTGAACTGCTTTTGGATCTCTTTTTGAACTGCTGTTGGATTGCTTTTTGAACTGCTTTTGGCTATGGAGGAATCTGGAGGATTTTTTTAATAGTAGATTTTTAATTTCTAAATACCTAAAGCCAGATGAGATTAATTCCACCACCCACCATCAAAGGTAGAGCTTAATTTACCAATCTTGTGTGCAGCATCTTGTAGGGAGCCAGTGAGAGACTAATTTGCCCATTTAATTGCTGTCAGTGAAGGTGATGGCCCAGGTGAGCGGCAACCTGGTGGAAGTTTGATAAACTCCTTGGACAAAGACACAGTTCTCAGGGGCTGCAGTGCCTGCTGAATGTACAGATTACATATGTCCCTGTGCACAGGCCCCATCCCAAAGTGGCTTCTAAGTTATTATGGACCTTTACTCTAAGCAATAGAAGGAGATTTTTGTCACTTTTAGTTCTCCCTTCATGAGAGACACCGTTTTTCTTCTTTTTCATTAGCTCTACTTGCCATCAGACACCTATTTTTGAAAGTAAATGAAGCATCAAAGAGGTTGGGAATATCACAGATCTGATGTCAAAACAATGTTAAGTTAATGGGAATGCTAAAATCCCTTATGTAACACTGAAAGTCCCAAAGAGACACATCTTTGTGTTTGATCAGATTCGTGCAGTATGACTGGAACAATACCAAAGAGCAGGTGAGGCAGGACATGGAGAAAGCACATCAGGTGGGCTGCCTCAGCTGAAAGCTGGTGGCTGATGATGGGGGTGGCAAGAGGGAGGCAGATCAGGAGCAGCACTGCTTGCCTGCACTCCATTACCTCCTTGTAAATGAGAACTCATCAAGACTGCCTGGATACCTTAAAACTTTCTTACGCAACGCTGAACCCTATTACTTATTCTAACACAAGTACCTGTGAAATTGCATTAGGGCTCAGAACAATGATTTTATGCGATGAATTGATTTTCAAGAGACTAAATGCATGGAATGGAGTGCTCAGTTAAAGGTAAAGGAAAAAAAGACAGAGGAGGTAGGAATACTCAATCTTTGATCATTCAAATGCTGGACAGCAGCAATTAAATAGAGAGGGAAGATCAAGTACACAAAACTCATAAATTAATGGAGCTAAGAATTAAAAAAGCTGTGAACATGACCTTTTCATTTTCTGTTTTTAAAACTCTTGTCTGTGAGAAATGTATTAGAAGCTATAAAGAAGCATATACAGAGAGGATTTGAAAGGTATTATTCAAGCCTGAAGTATTATATGTAAAACCTTATTATGTAGTACTCTACTCTTCAGTACATATAGGGCCAAGATGTTATGTTTCCATCCAAGATTGATCATAGGACTCAGCCTAGATGGCTGAAAATGGTTTGGTCATTTCCTTCAGCCCTGCAGATTTTAAGTGGTGCTTTCTGTTGAATTTTACATTGATCTCATCATTAGAGAACGATGTGACAGTCAAGGAGAAGGATCTCTATGTGTGGCTGTTATTTTGCAGAATGTCACTAGTATTCTCAGAAACATCTTAACTCTCCCTTTCTTTTCTGAGTAGGTATGCAATGAGACTCAAGAATTTCACAGGCTCTTCTGCCACAGAAGGGGACAAGAAATTAGCAGTTTTATGGTAAGTCCCATTGCAACAATGAGAGAAGCAGCTAAAATCTCAAGGAAGACTTTAAAAGTACTGAATTACTTAAGCAGCTTACAGAAGATCATTATTCTTGTTTTCCATTAAACTATTAAAGGATAACTAATGGATTTCTTCAGCAGCTGACTAAACATTTATTCTTCTAATTTATACTC
Organism: Upupa epops; assembly: GCA_013397515.1. Taxonomy (NCBI): domain Eukaryota; kingdom Metazoa; phylum Chordata; class Aves; order Bucerotiformes; family Upupidae; genus Upupa; species Upupa epops. The sequence continues at coordinate 360,790 of VZRI01010676.1, read as the reverse complement.
TTATCTAGATGGGATTTTAATGCTTTTGACCACTATTTTTTCTTTCTACATTTGCTTATGTTTCAAAATCTAACCTTACAACAGAAAGTGCAAAATATAGGTCAGCATTATTTTTTTTAACAGTTTATAGGTTTCGTTAAGCAATGGAATTAACATAATCCTTTCCTAATTGCCACAGCTACCGATGCTTATCGCTTCTCTACTTGAGAATGTTTAAACTAAAGAAGGACCATGCTATGAAGTACTCCAGATCTCTGATGGAATATTTTAAGGTAATCTTTATTTCATTTAATTTATTGATATGAAATGAAATTTGTGCCAGGACTGAGAGCTCTCACAAGTCTAACTGTGTGACTTACAAGTCCCACATTTAACCTCTCTCCCGGGAAATGCAAATAGGATGGCTGCCAGAGAGTGGGGACAGAAGTGATATGGGGGATTTTTGGATTAGTCACTTGATTCAAAGGACCATACTCAGTAATTCTACTAAAATAACAGTGTTCTCAACACCATGTAATGTTTATGCAAGTTTCTGTAAAGGAAACTGACTCTTTCAAGATTTCAATGTGCAAGTGATTATGAGCTGACCCCCAATGAACCATAATAAAGCAATTATTTAGGCTTTAGTTAGTTACCTTTAAATTTGAAGTTAAGTGAGACTTGCTGAAGCTTATTGCAGACTAGGAGATTTCTGCTTTTATTTATGTGAAACTTCAGATTGCCTTATCTACATCTTGAAAGTTTGCCTGTGCCGGGAACTGAGTGGAGATTGACTGATTGTCATGACTCTGTGATGTTTTCCTTTACCTTGTCAAGTGCTGTTACCCAGTGTACAAATGACAAGTCCTCACGGTTCCCAAATTAAGAGAGAATCGGAATCATTTTTCAGCTCTGCCGAGGTTTTGATATTTATATTTTGCTGGTTAATGCTGCTTGAAGCATGCATTAATTCTTGTACTTTATTACTACGTATTATTCTGTAATTATGTAATTATACCGGTTTGTCAGCCCATCAGTCTTTTTTTGTTGTTTTTTTCAGCCTTTGTGAATTTGTTCCAGGTTTTGACATATTAGTACTGCAAACCACCGAAGCTTCTAACACAGCAGTTTTAATATGCTGATAGAATGGTCTTGCTATAAACTCCAGTTCCAACCACCACTTAGCCCTGACTCCCCTGTGTCATGTGTGTGTCCACCTGTAACCTCAATGATGTCCCTCCTGATCTTCCACTTAAATTGAGGCTCTCTTGAAGTCATTAGGAGTGACTCTATGGTGCTCACGGAGTTTTCAATCAGGGTTTTGAACAACAAATTCAGTTGGAACTAGACACATTTATAGCCTCAGCAATTTCAGTAAATGTATTTCATCCACTTCAGATTTTATCCAGGATGAATGTAGATTACCTCTTAAAAAAGGGTTATTAGGCAAATCATTTGATAAACTTTTTCTGCAGAAAATAATGATTTCTTAAAAAGAAGCGGGCAGGGGGGATTCTCACTTCCCTTAAAGCCACTTTACTTGCTCTAGCTGTGCAAATGCGAACAATGAAGAACGTATTACTACTCCCAGCATGAGACCATTTTGCTGCATCTGCACAGAGAAAATGTCTTTTAATGTAAATGAAAATAAGATTTTTAAAAAATTAAAACATAATAAAATAGACAAATCAGGAATACTGGCGTTAGACATCCAGTTGAAGTGAAGTGAAGGCTAATGGTACTGTACATATGCTCTGGGCACTGCAACTCATTTGATAGAGGTAGTGTTTGAGTGTATACAGATTACATGGTCAAGATCTTTTTGTAGTAAAGGCATAGGAGGAGAAAAGAAATTGGAGCTATTAACTACGTATTGGTTTTGTATCGCTACAGTATACTCTCTGTGCTCACCAGCGAGAATCTGCAATACAAATGAAATAGATTAACTATTGAAATAGGGTTGTTATGCAAAATTTTGCACAATTTTAACTGTGAAAAGCAGCCCGCTGTTTACAGCAGAGCTGAAGAGAGATTGTTTTGGCTGAATGGGTTTTTGTATTTTTCCTCACAAATGCCACTGTGTCCAAATGGAAACCATTTGTGGACAGAACTGGTTCTGATTAATTTCCAATTAAAAGTTTCAGATTTATATTTTTGGCACTTCAAAGCAAAAAAATAACCATGTCATCATAAAAGCAGTTTTGAAATTCAGCAGAAATGTTGAGTCAAACATAACTGAAATGACAAATCTTTCAAACTGAGGTAAAACTTCTACAAATTAGCAAAAGTGTCAGCCCTGATGCCTTTCACCAAAATGTTTGAGGATGACTTTTCTATTTTTGAAAATATGTGGTCAGGACTCATTGGTAAAAATATTTAACTACCTCCAATTGAGATCTAGTTTAGTCTTGACAGAGCTGGTATTTGTCTCCCGATACTGTCAGGAGCAATCCCCAGGCAACAGAAACTAACTTCAAAGCTGCTTTTCATCCCTGAAGACTTGCCAGGGGAGTTTAGAATCTCCCTCCTTACATATGAGTGGGTGGCAAAAAAAATGCACTACACATGTTCTGTGCTGCAAAGCACTCGCATTTCATGCTCACAGCTTTAATCAAACAGTGGCATGCTGGATGGGAACATAGAGGCAAGGCCAGTACCATGGTCTGGGCAGTTTCTCCTTTGGTTAACGCAGGTTTACTTGTGGTTTAGAAGCCATGGGTAGGATTTAGCTCGTGGAGTCTACTGTTGTGACACTGTGCCATAACCTATGCAGGAATGTGTTCCTCTGACTCTGTGTGCCTCATGTGCAAAACAGTGATCACTATAACCAGATGAATCTTGTACTGATGACAATAATACTTTGCAGAGAAGTTGTAAAATTGTGATTAAATTTTCACTGTGCATGCTGACTTCTGTGCAAGGGAGCTCAGAGTGGTAGTTTTCAGAAAGCACACAGAGATAGCTTCCACCCTGATACTAGCACTTTTTATGGAAACTAAGAGCCAGACTAGGAAAATCTGGGATTTATTGTTGCTGGGCAATCTGTTTGTACAGGGTTGTACAAGGTGCTACACAGACGTGAAAGGCAGAATGAGGAAGCAGGTAAGGTCAATTTGTGCAAATAAAATATATAAAAATGAGGGCATTCAAGCAGATCCTTACCAGAACTTTTCTTCCTACTGCTGTCTGAATCTCAGCTGCCTTCTGTAGCAACTTGTGAGGGATTCATTTCACTCAGGCATCAACCCAAATTCTTTTTGTTCCTCATTAAGTGATTGCAGGTCCCCCTAAAAATAAGAAATCATTTGCACTCTGAAGTTACTCTGTAGAAGAAGTTTCAGTGGTAATTAAACGACTTTGTGAATTACATCTGCTTTTACTGGAACTGTACAGTATTCTCTCATTCATCAAGTGGCTTTCAAGCTGCTGGTCGGAACTTACGAATTGTCCACCAGTCAATTAATTACAGGACTGGTGTGCAGAGCTGCACATGTACCGTGGCTCTTGCATTCAAAAAGGGACACTACTCACCAACTCATGTCACCTTCATTTACATTTTGGTTTTGTATTTACAGAACTCTTCAAAAGCCTCGCAGGCTCCCTCACCTTGGGGCGGCAACGGAAAGTGAGTATTTCCTGAGTCTTCCTGTCTGGGAGGTACCAAGAGGGGGGGAAATGTTTTGGTGCCTCTAAAGGCACAGGACAGGTCATGACTCAGTGGTTTGGAAGCTGTAGGTATGTTACAAATACATAGTAGACAGAAAACGTTCTTCTGGGCTACATAGCTAGCTTGGGCTTGTGCCACTGGGCTACATCAGGTACCTGTGTGAGCCATCCAGCATGAATGGGAAAGAGCAGCTGAAGCACAGCTTCATCTCTGTGCAAAGCCCCCTTAAGTCTGAAATCAGCCATGGTGGGGCTGTGCTGAATTGTTTGACAGTTTGCTTCTCAAGCCAAATGAAGGCCATAAAAATATCTGTTAATTAGCTAGCAAGTACCGTGTCATTTCAGGAAGCCAAAGTAAAGTTAACCTTCATTGCAATGATTTTTCAATGATTCGTTCAGTAATGAAAGACCAATGAATATTTCATTGATAAATGGTAAGTGCTGTTTAATAAAACTGAAGGCATAATTGTGGTGAAACTGTGAAGGCACTTAGTCAACCAATTATCGGTGGCTTTATACTAACATTAAAACACCCTCACCTCAGACATGAAGTGCAGGTAATGCAGTTATGGTCTGCTGCTCAATGAAGGTGTGTTGCTGCTGCAAGCTTGCATTCATCTTGCAATTTCTATTGCCACCTGACACATTCCTCCTGTTCCTTTCTCCTGGCCAAGCACAGAGATAGAAAACCGGGGGAAAGGACTTAACCTTTATTTCTTTGTTTATTTGAGTGAGCTGAAATTTATTTATTTGAGTGGGTGAAAATAATTGTTGTTAATGGTCTCTTTCTGGTGGTTCCAAGGAAATAAACTAATGACTCCAGAAAGGGTTGAAATTTAGCCCACAAGGAATTGAAGTTTTCCAATAGACTTTGTTCTGAATCAGTGCAAAACCAGAGATTTCAACATATTACTCAAAGGAAAATATGGTCCTAGATAATTCAAAATATCTGGATAAATACACAAAATTATTTTGAATGTGTGTATATATAGATAAGCATGGATTATAATACAAATGGAATTGATTAAATACTAGATCACTTTAAATAACAATATTTTAATAACTATTTTATTAACTACTATTTAATAGGTTTATTATAGTATTATTTAATAACATAACTATTTTAACATTAGGAAAGCAACTACAAAGTTAAAGTATTCACTGTGTGCCGGGTTTTAAAATCATTGAGGTGTCAGGGAAACTCTGTATTATGATAAAAACGCAGTAAAGTTTATGTGAAGTTTTAGTGCCAAAGCAGATCCCTGAAGCGTTACACCTCTTCTGTTTCTTAAGAAGCAGTTTATACCACTTCCTAAGTGGTGGAAGTGTGGAAGTGGAGAGGAAGGTATCCTTTTATTGCAGTCCTATATATGACAGACCGCTATGAGGCGAGTGCTCTATAGGAGATGACATCTCCCTTGCTCTTTAAAGGAGCTTATTTGGTGCCCAGGATTTAGAATCAGTGAGTTTTGACTGGAGGAGAAAGTTCTTGTCTGGCCAGAAGATAAGCAACAGAAACTCAGTGTTCAAGCCTGCATCACTTGTAACTCCCAGCTGATCAGACTCTTCCTTGCTTACTTCGGAGTTAGGGAAGCAAGGCTTTGAAAGTGAACGCCTCTGCCTTTTATTCAGAGAATTAAGAACTTGACATGTAAGAATAACTGAATGTGACAACACCCCATTGTAACGGTGTTTATTAGGATACCTGGGACTCAACATGCTAAAACCACAGTCCACTTGGGTGTTCTGTCCCCTGCATCTGGTGCCTCAGAAGAAAAGCTCTCCAGCCAGCTCAGCATTGTTACAGGATGTTCTTGAGCTTCCCAGGGCTCTACTCTATGGTTTCCTCTTATTACCCTGCAAATTTGTACCAGATGGGAAGAGAAGTCACACACCGCAGAGGAGAGACCAAACATCATCGAAGCATGGCACCACTGGAGATAGATTAGCAGCCTTGTTCAGACTGGAGAAACAGCAGGGTATTCTTACACATCTTTTTTGGACAAAGCAAAACTTATCCATTGCCGTGAGGTGTAGTCTGCTTGCGATCTCAAGTCATCAAAAATCTCAGCTTGGCTTACAGGAAATTCTGACCACTTTTGTTTGAAAGGGTTGTGAACCTCTACAAAGTTGGCCTTCGTTCCAGGCTGGCAATGAAACAAATTTTCCCTGGTTTCATTACAGAAATGTTTCCCACCTCTAGCGACAGAAAGCAGAAAATAGAGAGATTTAATAGACTCACCACAGTAATAATGGCTGTGCACACCAGGGTAAATCCAATGAACAATGTGCTTTATTTGGCAGAAGTGCGTCAGCTTGTTGTAAGAGGCTCTAACAAAATAATCCTGATCTCCTCAGATACTTACGATTTTTAACTGCTCCCCAATCCCATCTAGTATAGTTCAGTTCTGTGACTTAAAGATGGTGCAGCACATCAACTAACCAGGAACTCCTGAGATTTCAAAATCAAACACTTGTGGCATAGGATGTTGTTAAACTGTAAGGCACAAGCTCTGGAAAAAGCTTGTGCATGGATAAATACACAAAATTATTTTTGTGTATGAATTAATGTGGTCTCTAGATCTGAAACAAGGATGTCTCGCAGGAACCTGTTGTTGAGCACAGGGCCCTGCTGGAAAATAGACAGCGAAGGCTGTTGTCGTAAATGACCTTCAGACCAAGGTTGTGCCATGGTGGCAGTTTATCCAACAGCACCTGCAAGGAATAAGAGGAACAGGAGGTCTGTGCTCACTCCTCATGTTCAGAACTATTGATGAAATCATTTGCACTCTATTTCTGTCCTGGGGTTTGGATCAGACCCATGACTCTGAGTGAGATTGATCCTCTTGCACAGCATGAGGCATTAGTGGCTGCCTGTCAAGAGAGTGGTTACTACATCTCAGTCCAAAGTTTTGGTGTCATTGCTTCATGCAGAGAGTGCCGGAAGCACAGCCCTGTGTTCCAAGTGTTTTCTACAGCAAATCAAGTGCATTTGTGTAAGTGATTACAAGTGGGGGCAAGAGAAGAGATTTTTGGAAGCTTCATCTTGTTCACTAAAACAAATTTCTCATGGAAGCATGGTGAGATAACCTGGACAACTATAGTGGTGCAGTGGATAGCTGTACACTCTTCAGAAGGGACAGGCAATGAAGGAGTGTCTCGAGCATCATGATGGGGACAGTAGGGTCAAGTGTAAGAATCAAGGGGCAGGCAAATAAGCATGGTGGTTGGCTGTTACTGATCACCTAATCAGTGCAAAGAGGTGGGTGCAGTATTCTATAAACAGCTGGAAGAAGTCTCACAATTGCTAGCCCTTGCTCTTAGGGGGAACAGGTATCTGCTGGAAATTCAGTACAGCAGCAAAGTAGCATAGAGAAGGTTCCTGAGGTGCACGGAAGAGAACTCCCTGATACAGCTAGTGGAAAAGCAAACTAGGAAAGGATCTGTTGTCTGTGAACAGAGAATGACTTGTGTATGATATGATGGTTGATGACCAGCTTGGAGACAGCAATCAAAAGCTGGTAGTTTTCAGCTCTCAGAGAAGTAAGGGGGTCAGCAGAACTGCTGTGTTGGACTTCCAGAGAAACCTGTTTAGGATACTTATTGACTGAGACCCTTGGAAGGTAGTCTTGAAAGACAAAGAAGGCTGGACATTACTCAAGAAGGAAATCTTTAAGGCACATGAGCAGGTCACCCCCATATGCTGAAAGACAAGCTGGTGGGAAAGAAAAGTGGTCTGTCTAAACAGAGAGCTTTGGCTGGAACTCGGGGAGGAAAGGAGAGTCTATGACCAATGAAAGAAGGTGCAGGTCGCTCAGGAAAGATCTCATGAGACTATGCAGGGAGATAAGTAGCAGAGTGAGAACTTAATTTGACTGAAGTCCTTTCTAACCTGGGTCGTCTCAGGTGACCGAAGGTTAGCAGATTTAATCTCCATCTACCAGAAAGGCTGGAAGGAGGTTCTGGGGAACTACAGACCTATCAGTCTAGCCTTAGTGTCAGGGAAGGTTATGGTGTGGATCATCGTGAAGACCAACATGAGATATGTAGAGGACAAATAGGGGATCAGGCCCAGTCAGCAGAGGTTTACGAAAGGCAGATTCTGTCTGACTAACCAGGTCTCCTCCTGTGACAAAGTGACACGTTTGGTGGGCAAAAGACAGGTTCTGGATGTTGTCTACCTGGACTTTTTTAAAGCCCTGAACACCATTTCCACAGCTTTATCCTAGAGAAAAAAGGCTGCTCATGGCTTGGATGAGCCATCCAGCCTTGCTGGATAAAAACCTGGCTGAATGGCCAGGTTCAAAGAGTGGTGCTGAAGAGAATTAAATCCAGCTGTCAGCCACTCACAAGTGGTGTTCCCCAGGGTCAGTGTTTGACATTGTTCTCTTTAACATCTTTTTCTATGATCTAGATGAGGGGATCGAGTGCAGATTTGAAGACAACACCAGTGGGAGTGTTGGTATGCTTGAGAGTAGGGAGGCTGTTCAGAGGAATCTAGGTAGGCTGGATCAATGGCTTGAGGCCAGGTGACAGGTCCTGCACTTGGATCACAGCAACCCCATGCAAAGATACAGGCTTAGGCAAGTGTGGCTGGAAAGGTGCCTGTCTGAAAAGGACCTGGAAGTGTTGGTCAACAGCAGCTGAATATGACCAGTGTGCCCGGGTGGCCAAGGCCAAAAGCATCCTGGTTTGTATCAGAAACGGTGTGGCCGACAGGAGTAGGGATGTGATTGTCCCCCTGTACTTGGTGCTGATGATGCCAGACTTCAAACAGAGGGTTCCGTTTTGGGCTGCTCACTACGAGAAGGACATTGAGGTGCTGGAGTACATCCTGCGCAAAAGGAAAACAAACCTGGTGAAGGATCTAGAGCACAAGAGCTATGAGGAACAGCAGATTGTTCAGCCTGGAAGAAGGAGGCTGAGGGGAGACCTTCTTGTTCTCTATAATCACCTGAAAGGATGTTGTTCTGAGGTGTAGCAAGCAACAGAACAAGAGGCAACAATCTCGGATTGCTCCAGGGGAGGTTTCATCTGGATATGAGGAAAAATGTCTTTACAGAAAGGGTTGTCAAGCCCTGGAACAGGCTGCCCATGGAAATGGACAAACAGATCTAGTGCTGGGGGACGTGTCTTTTTTGGTTTACTTGGCAGTGCTTGGACTTGATGATCTTAAACTTCTTTTCCAACCCAAACGATTCTGTTTCTACAATTCTATGGATTTTCAAAGCTAGGAGCTGTATGTGAGCGCTCAGTGCTGCACAGCTCCAGACATGAGCTTGCTGTGCTGACCTCCCCACTGCCTGCAGCCAGCAGGTGATTCCTAATTGCTGGTGTTAGAATTAAAGGAAAATCTATATGAGAACATTAGTGCTGCACCAAGTAGGTAACTTAAAACACTGCTCTGTACAAAACTGCGTGGATGAAGCACAGGCAATTAGAAACAAATCTCCATAGCCAGTCTTAAAGAATCCTATAGAGATATTCATAATCCTCCAGTACCCTCAGCTGCTAATACTGCTCTGCGGGGTGCTTTTAAGACTTGCACTTTACTTATTGTGGTGACTGTATTTGGAGCAAACTGTCATTGTGGTTTCCACAAAATGCTTTGATAATAAGCCAATATTGCACATCGAGTGTTTTCTAACTGCCAATGCAGCTTCTGGCAGCAGGTAGAAAAATCATTATGGCTATAAGATACCTCTTTCTCTGAAAGATTGCTCTATTTTTATGATAGATTTTTTTTTAAAATAACGGGTTCATTTATAGGGAGAATTAAATCCCTTTTTATTTTCAATCATTCCTAGATTATAAGCTCTCCTTTCTCATAGAGCCAGAAGATACTCCTGCACTTTCTCCCCTGACTAGGGTGCAGAGCTAATTTTTCAAGTGTATTTAGGATGAGCAAGAAGTGGCATGTGCAAGGGGAATTAACTCTCCCTTTGCCTTTCACAGGAGCACAGAAACGCCATCGCCCATGTCCCTGAGCCCATCGCCCGTCAGCTCTGCTGGAAGCAGCACAGGCACCACCGGCTCCAACTCGGCAGGGACCATTACCATCCCTCAGCGCATCCACCACATGGCTGCCAGCCATGTCAACATCACCAACAACGTCCTGCGGAGCTACGAGCACTGGGACATGGCTGACAAGCTGACTAAGGAGAACAAAGGTGCCCCGCTCTGCTTCTTCTTTGTCGCCTCTGGCTCCTCTGCTTTAGCTTTCTTACTCTTCTTCTAGGTGTTTTGGGGAATTGGACCCAGAACAGCCACATCTAAGAGCACAACTGTGACAGCTTGAGCAGACAGACCAAATCTGCTTGCTGGTCACTGCAGCCAATGCGTATTTTCTCTTGTCAAGCACACAGGGGGGATGTGTAACACACACTGAACATGGGGTTATCAGAGCAGCTGGCAAATAATTTAGCTAACATGAGCCCCAAGTGATGAGAGCTTTTTAGTCTGCAAATTTGTTCACAGTTTCAGCTTCTTATAGAGCACAGAGGTTATTTTCAGACTGCTCTATCAACGGGTGTAAGACTATTAAAATGTTAGCTTGGATAATAAGCAAACATTAGACGTTATGTTTATGCAGGGAGTCCGATTAGAAGATGTCCACTGAAAGCCGTGACCTTGACTCTCCTATGGTTGGATTGCAAATCTGCTTGTTTATTCGTAACAGCAAAATCTAAGTCTTTACCACAGTCATTTCAAAGGAGTTTTGGCAAGCAGTTCATGACTGGGCTATCTCAAGTACAGTGGAGTGGCTGAGATGTAACTAAAGGACAAATTTGGCCTATTGTGAGCCAGCTGTGAACTTCCCCATCGTAATGTAATTATTCAGAATCCAGCTTTGGGCTTACACAAATCATTGACAAAGCTTCCTTTGACATTAGAGGTGCAGAGCCTAACTGGGAAATATTCTCATCGTGAATTGGCTCATTCTCTTAAATTATGCTGAGATTTCAGATGGCTGCCTTTTCCTGACAAATGTGCTCGCTGTATGCAGTTTGATCTCGCTCCCATTAATGTCAGTGGCAAATTTCCACTGATTTAGAGAAACTAAGCTTGAGATTTATAGAGTTTTATGTCTGAATGGTGGGTCATAATGATCTATCCCTGGATGGGGAACAATAATAGAAGTTCTGTCCAGTCCTCCCCACTGCTTCTCATCTTTGTTCATGTTGGTTAATTTAGTAGCAGTGCAGTCATTTTGGATTTTTTCTGTAGCTGCATCCATTTTCACAAAATGTGAAAGTGATTCCCTGTCAAATGTACTGCAGAATGTTACAGTGGGAATGCAGAGGGATGCTCTGATAGGAGAAAGAGATGGCGATAATCTTGTAATTAGCCCTGTGTGTTGTGGAGTTGTTAAACGTTCTACTTGGTATTGAATCAAAATAGCTCAGGCATTCAGCCAGCAGACAGAAAATGTACCCAGCCACTGCTGTTATCAGTCCTAGAGCTGGATGAGAAAAAACCTGCTGACTCTCTTTCTGCATTTCCTCCTCCTACACTCTTCTTTGTTCTCATTTTGATTTACGATCAAATAAACCCAGTTCTGCAAAGCCATATAGGAATAATCTTTATTCAGATGAGCAGTCCCTTTGACTTTAGTGGGACTGGATGCATGAGTAAGGATTTCTCAAATTATCAAGACATCTAGGGTTGTACCCTGCTCTTCCATATCTCGTTTCACAAACTGCAGCTATGTTCCAGGGAATGGCAAGTTCATGTTGCTTAAAATGTCATTTAAATATTATAAACCAGTGGAGAGAGATCAGAGTTTCATACTTCTATAGTGTGTCTGTCTTTACATTCTTCCTGAGAAGATACCTCATCTCTAATTAATTACTCAATTTGAAGTAGCATGCTGAAACACAGTTACGCTGCAACTTGAAAAATTCATTGTGTAACAGAAAAGTACATAAGAAGTGATGTGGTGCTCTGCAACTCTTTGTCATAGCACACGATGGTCTCCATTGACAGAAGAAAACGTTTAAGACACTTTGATGTGAGAAACATTATAGTGTTTCATGAAACCTAGCTGTAATAATTTTAGCAGATGTCATCTGCACCTCTCAAATAATTCAAAACACCTATACCTTGCTGGCTGAAGCAGCCTCATCCCTTTCCCTCTGTCTATTTCTAGTCCACCTTTGCCTGCTGAATCAGCTGTTGCAGTGCCCAAGTGCACTGGTGTGTGGTGGGGACTGTGAAATAAAAATGGCCTCAAAAAAAACCCTCAAAACTAACACAAGCCCACCAAAAAAATCCACATTTAAGATTAAAAATAATTGTCTTTTTTAAAAAAACATATCATTTTGTTGGTGATTTGGGGGTTTTTGTGATCAGCTGTCCTTGTTCCCATCTACTTCTGCCCAAGAACATGGCCCCAGTGAGCTAATAGTGATGAGTATGAGAATGTGTCCCCATCACTGTAACATCTAATAGCCTTTTCCTCTGGGTCTTACTACTGTCACAGATGCTTCTTAGGTCATGCCCATGCAGACACAAAAGGAACTGTGCAGGCTTCCCTTGTCCATGGCTGTCAGCTTAGGTTTTGTGCTTCTGTGAGTATGCCTGCACGCTCCCAGTTTGGGCTTGACTCACATCCAACTGGCTCAGAGGAGGAGACAGAAGCCTTTCTTGTCAGGCTGACAAAAGATGTGCCGTTAAAATAAAAAGGCATAGCAAGAGGGAGAACAGCACAACTGTGACCCGCCAAGCTGATCTGGTTTGAAAAGGGAAGCAGGAGCACATCGCTGTGTACCTCCGTTTGGATTGCCCCTGGTCGGTAGAGTTTAGAGTGTGGGGCACGATAGACAGAGTTTGTCAGAAGCTCTGCACCTGCAGCAGGCCAAGCTGGACTGCAGACTTCCCTTTCTACAGTAGAAGACTGTCAACTCTGTAGTGACAAAAGGCAGGTTCTTTCATGTGTAAACTATTAAGTGGCTTCAGTGCCTGTAGCTTGTTGTGCTACAATGGTTTGGCAAACAAAGAATGTTAAACTGAAATTAAGCTCTCAGGTGAATTCTCAGTATTTAAAGGCATTATTATTTATTTGAGCCTTGAATTAAGATCTCGAGATCACAGACAAGACAGTGTATTATTTCACTTGTGAATGTATTGATTTCACACTGGAGGAGGGAAATAAAAGACAGAGGAAGAAAGATTAAAAGTAACTGCTAGCTGCAGCATCTTAACACAACTGGCCCTAAGCTTTTGTTCTGCTTGCCTCCAGCCAAATCACTTTGTGCTGTGATACCGATGTAGTTCCCCAGCTGACCAGGGTCAAGCTGTCAATACTTGGATAGAAGACCTCAAAGCAGCACTTACTTGTTGAAGAAAGTACTGATAGTGATTTTATACCCAGAATCTTCTCTACGAAACTGCAACCAATCCAGCATTTGCTGGCTGAGTGCCCTGCTGGGTTTTAGATAGGGTGAGAATGTGTGGGCTCAGACATGCTTACTGTGATTGTAGGTTGTTATCTGAGCTCTGAGGGGCTTTCACTGAGAGTGGGCTCTCACGTGCCTAAATATAGTGTTAAGTGTTGTGCATGTGGGAATGTCTGTGCCCAAGTGAGCAAAAAGACAAGCTGTGGGAGAACAGAGGACACAATCCAGTTCTCCATTGAAAGTGATTAGGAAAGGTCTGTTGGCCCTAACAGGATTAGTCTTTCACCTAGAGAGCATCTAACACATGAAGTAAACTGGTGCATTTTCCTAACTATGGCTCTGTTCAGTAACCTCCTGTTAACCCTTTCCAACAGCAGATCCAGTGGCCTTATTTCCTTTCCCCTTACAGGTTCCTGTGCCCTAGATGGTATTTTTCTACTGTATTCCCTCTCTCTTCTTCCTTCTCCCCTCCTACCCCACACACATACTCTGGGGCCTGCAGCTGCATCGGGTTAAGCAGAGGGCCAAAACTGCTGCAAGACAAGTCATGGAAATTGGACAGTGGGGAAAGGTGCCAAGCAAAGGTCCAGACTAGCTCTTTATGCCCAGGAGAGAGTTCAGCATGGAAAAGGAAATAGTGCCAGCTATTTAACTCATGCAGTCAGCAAACTCAAGCTCAAAAAAACTAAAAACTGTGCATCATCGGGGCTGAAGGAAGACTACCACTCATATCATGCTGTGGTTGGCTTCCAGCATGGATAACATAACTTGGTCTGTTTGAATATAGTGTTGCCTTTTCTGTTTAAATTCTTTCCTACGACCGTGTGTTCATGGGCACAGCGTCTTGAGAACTTAATTGCACTGCTGCTACTGAGCGGTAGTAATGGTTAATCATAGTAATGAAAGTATTTCTGTAGCACTGCCTGAAACAGTGACTTCTGTTTCTTTGTATTGCAGAATTCTTTGTAGACCTGGACTCAGTGATGGGACCCTTAACACAACACAGCAGTATGACCAATCTGGTTCGTTACGTTCGCCAAGGACTCCACTGGCTCCGCATTGAGGCTCATTTGTTGTAGTGACTGCTGCCCTGTTCATAACATCCCCATTCTTCTACCTCTACCAGCGCAGAGACGATCACTGGTGGAACTCCACTCATTTCTGGAAGTTTATTCATGTAACTTCATTTTTATTGCCTTTTTTAATATCCTATCTATTGGAAGTAGAAGTCACCATAATGGAACTTATGACTCAAGAGCAGTATGTGTTGTAACATCTAATCATTTTCAACAATTTTCTATGCCTTGTGTCTCCTGGATCCTGCCATCCTTATGTGCTTTATGGAACGGTACATTCCCTGCAGTATTGTTTTAAGTCCATGCTGCCTTCAAGTGAAAACAAAAAAGCACTTTGAGAAGATATGGATTCCTGAGAAATAGTACAAAGCGTCTTAAATATGTGACGGTATATATGAGAAGTCCCTTCTAAAATAAATTAGTAGGAGTTATAGTTACTCATTCAAAATTGTCTTCTAAACCCGAACCAAGCTCTTTGATGCTTAATTCTGGCATCATTACCTGGCAAAGTACATTCCTAAAGATTTCATGCTTTCTGTAGGCTTAATCTCTAAAAGAGAACACTGAATATCTTACAGGTACATAACGTAAGATCACCAAAGGTGTTAAGAGGTAAAAGGTTGAAGGAACGCCTCATTAAAGAACGGTGACACACTATGCAATGAGGTTTTGATATTCCATTCTTCCTGTTTATTGTTGACTTAATAGTTTCCGTAGGCAGCAGAATTTATTGCAGTTTTTAGGCTATTTCAGAATATTAGCTTTTCATAGTCTTATCTATCTTTCCTATACTAAATCTGTGAGTTTTCTTTCAGTTTTGCTGTTTAGTCTCAAGCAAATAATCATCCAAGATTTTTCTTCATAGAACAATCTCTCCTTGCATAGTGACTCAGTGGAAGCAGACTTTAACAGGACCGCTACACCCTAAGCATTGCTGTTGTATGTGAAAGTCCATAACAAGTGTATGCAGTTTCTTCATGAGACTCTCTAGAAGTTTTAACTAACCGGCTACTGTTGAAACATTATAATTCTATGTGGCATCAATTTTCACCTGGTTTGTTCATTTCAGAGCGTTAGAAACGAACAGTATTATCTTGCTGTCTTGAAAACAATGTCAAATTAAATAAAATCACCAGAATTACCCAAAAGCAATATAACATTTGTTTAATAATGGCCATGAATACTTGAGTCAGATTACCTATTTTCCAAGCTCTGCATCTGTTTACCCATGCCATGTTTTGGACCATTCCTCTAATGCATAAATAATAATGAGAAAGTTCAGATAGCCTTTCAAAGCATTTGTGAATAAATTACACCATTTCACATTTGCTCCTTCCTCTTCTGTTTTTTCCCCTGTTACAAACTGCACTGCTCTTCCGGTGCCTCTGCAAGAAGTGCTCGTGCATGAAACAAAACAAAATGAATTTCTATCAGCAATTCACAAGTCTTTAAATGGTCTCATCTCCTTCTTGATACAATGCTTGCATACCTTACTGAACTGTAAATTCCATTTCTATAAACAGAAGATGTTCATAGTAATGTAAATATTATTCTGTCTCATCTCATTGCAATAATACAATATGTGTATTAAATGCCATCCAGATATTAGTTAATTGCAATTACCTTCTGCTATATAATCCTGTATATCCTTTAATCTGGTGAGTTATTGGATTCTACTCACTGGGTTGTGACCAGATAAATAGGACAAATTTGCATTTAAAAGGTTCAGACTGTTATGATTTCTACAGCAGGCCTTGGATATTTGCAATAAGAGCAGTTTAAGGACTCTGCCCAATGCACATTTAAGACAAACATTACTGTAGCTGTTGTATATTAGCTCTCTGTTCTACTAACTTCTCTCAAAAATCAATAATCCCCCACGTTTCCTTCCACAAGGCTGTACTGTTAAGTGTAGCCAAGGTGCATCATTAGAGAAATCATCCCCTTCAGGTTTGTCTGTGAAGGACATTTGCGGAACACGCGCACCTATATTATCTGCACATTCCTGCTCCTGAAGTGGTCGAGACACCCTTATCTGTTCTCCGAGGGTTTCGGTAACATGGCTGAAATGGGAATCTGACGGCATTTGTCACACTGGTGTTGGCCCCAGTTGCTATTAAATAAAACCCCAACTGTGAGACCTATTCAGAAATGCAGATTCTGATTGCTGATTGTTTGGGTTTGGTTTTGTTTTTTTAAAAAAAAGAAAAGAAAACAAAGTATTTTATTTTTTTTAACAGGGTGAGTACTTGACACGAAGTAGTTTCGGGGTGGTTTTGTCACAAGCCAGCGTTTTCCCTTCTGTTTTGCAAGATCTCACTAATCAGATCCAGTAACTATTAAGTCTAATTCAGTGCATTGTTGTCACGTGTTCCCTTAATGTAGACTGAAATACTAGACTCCCATGCATTTATGAAGAATAGATATGTCTTGAAATACAATCTTCAGACACAAGACTGTTCAGTCACCCCATGCATGTATTATCTTTCCCCTGTTGCTGGCAGTAAACACACTCCTATCTCTAAATGTACCCTGTGATTACAATCTTTTGCTTAAACAGCTTAAGGAATTAACCCACCTGATTTTGTATCCTGTGACTTAGTTTGAAATGTATGCTGAATCAATGGCGTGATTATAATAAGTCCCGCAGTCAAGTCTAGGATCACAAGCCAACTTACTATTTAGCAGTCTTGTTTCAAAAGCGGCTTAGAAACAAATTAAATATGGAGAGTGAATTACCATCTTATCCCTGGGGATGATGCTTCTTTTGGGTTAGTTATTAAGGATTATTGCACTTTTACAGGCACTATATTCATCTCATTTCAAATGCCAACATGTCATCTTTGTGGAATCATTTTACCCTTTAAAATATTACTTCCAGCAGAGTTAATCAAATGAGATTGTTTGTTTGTTTCAGTCCATGGGGAAGCAGCGTGTGTTTGCTTAGGCATTTGCTGTCTGCTCTTAAAGCTGCCCAATTCAGGCATTCAAGCTCATGAACCAAGCAAAAAAAAAAATGACAAGGCTGGCTTCAAATCATGCTGGGGTTTGTCGGTGGGTTTTTTTAAATAAACTTTTTTGGTCCTTGCATTGCCTTCTGGGTACTGAGCTTTGAGACTGATTTCATGACATGTTTTCAGGCATTCTTCAAGCATGCCAAGGGCCAGAAGCAACACATTTGTTTTTAATAGTGATAAACTGGGACAGTAATGTAAGCTCTTGATTTTTGCAGCTGGGGTTTAAGAAGGATATGAAGCTTCATAAAAAAATTGCCAGAGCTGGCAATGCTGTCATTTGTGTCCCATGCTTCAGGAGGTTTGGAACAGTATCAGTAGTTCAGCACTGACGGGAGCTTGCCAGTGAAGGGCTAAATGCAAGCATTTGGGAGCTCCATCCATAGGAGATCCAAGGGCAGCAGAGTCCTAAGGGCTCAAGCGAGGCATTTCCCTAGCACTTAACCTCCATGTCAAGAGCTGCAGCAGGTCTTGAGTGTTTGACAATGTGCAGGGAGAATATCCTGCTCTGAATACAGTATCGGGAGCCATGCGATGTGTGTTGGGCTCTCGAGAGCAGAGATCGAAGGGAAAGCCTGGGATGTATGTATCCCATATGGTCCATGTTCCCCTAGACTCTGTCTCGTTGGTCACTGATTTCAGCTGTACTCCTTTGGCTCCTTTCAAAGGACAAGTTGCTCTTCCCACACTCAGCAAACAAACAGTGTAAATGGCTCTTGCCAACTTTGGATAGCCAGGTTTGCTTTTCGAAACTTGGATTTAATTTTGCATTTCCTTAGCCATTCTGGTTCAGCTTACAGTCTTTTTCTTCATAGTGCTGGTGGCGACTTTCACAACTCATTTCTTCCAGCTTGATTTTGCCTCTTCATACATGTCCTTTGGACTTGTAATCTTTCTAAAGAGTCATTCTGTGAATATGTATTCTTATTTATAAATGTCTCCTCCTTTGAAAGAGAGAAAGAGGGACAGGTCTGTTGAGATCAGGGGGGGGGGGGTGGGGGTATGTTAATAAAGATTGAGCTCTTCATTAATCCTAAAGAAACAAAACCTGAGAACCTTATTTTCTATGCTTTTTTAATTTCACTGATTTTAATGTGTTCTTCCATTGTAACAGTTTAGATTCCCAGACTTTGGTAGAAATGTTTTCATAGCATTTTTATTAGTATTTAATGCTGTCTAAATCAAATTACTAGTTTTGTGAGTGTAGTTTCAAAGACAGCAAAAATGGGGCTGGTAAGGAGTCTGACTTAGGTATTAATATACTTCTGTGAGTTCAGGAGAAACTCCACTACACACAATATTGAAGCAAGTCTGTGTGTGTGTGTGTGTCTGTGTGTGTCTGTGTGTTTGCATGCACATGTATGGATTTGGATGAGAATTTTGCAACAGAAAGTTCTTGCTCTTTACTTGACAGCACAGGAGAAAAAGAAAACACTCTTCTTAAAAAGAAAACACTCTTTTACCACTGCTGAACAGTAGCAGAACTATTACCTGTTCCTCTGTAGTTTGTGTGTAGTCCTATTTGCATCTACTGTCTCCCTGCAGGTAATGGAAGTATGACAGAAAGTAGCAACACCTCTGTCATCTGGGTTCTGTGGTCCCTGAAGTCAGTGTCAAAACTGAACATGCTGGCAACATACTGCTTTTCGGAAGGTTAATTCATTTGCAATAGACCAGTGTCTTGAAATTTTAAGAAAGGCAAAATATTTCATAAGTCACCAAAGAAAATCTGTCGTTTTGAACCGAGTGTAGAAATGTCCTGTATGTGGGCAGGCCCGCAGACCAGCGCGTCGATACAAAGGGCCTTTGTCTCTCACAGCATCTCCCCAACCTCACTGGAGTGCACTGGGAGTGAGGCAAAGGGAGTGAAGATGAGAAGCCAGTTCAATATCCTTATGCTATCTTCCAGCTTTACTTTCCATACTATTTTATAAACACGAATAAAACAAGTCTTGTTAATGTTGGGAGGGCTCAGTTCCTGTATTTCTAACACTTGTCTTTGACTTCCATGCTGTAACCAGACCACTGCACACAACAGTGTGTACAGGCATTCTGTGTTACCTGATGAGACCAATAAATATGTTATTTCACAAGGTACAGTGACGTATTTTAGACACAGCACTTGAAGTTTTGTAGCCTATATTGTATCTGCTAAAAGCTCAGCTCCCAGCTACTGAGCACGAGCTGGTTTGCCCGGCTTACAGAGTAGCCATCTTCTCCGCACTGTGCTTGCCAGACCAGCCTTTCCCATGGATCCAGTAGCTTTACTTTCACCATTCTGTTTCAAACATGGTTGTCTGTTTCTTTTGTCTTCCAAGATCAGTGGTTCTGATCTTCTCGAACCCGTTTAATCCCATGGTGGTAGCTGTTGAAGTCAGAAGAGGTTGGGTTCAGATCTTATGTGAATCTCTACAGGTAGAAATGATAGCAAGTTCAGGTGCAGATGAATTACTGCAAAACCCTGATGTCAGATGGCCTCATCAGGAGCCACTTCCACAAAGGTACTGTGAAGATAAGCTGTGCCCAGAAGCACTGCGTGTGTAGTGATATCTCAGACAGCTCATTGACACTGTAGTCAGGCAATGGTAAAGATGAGAAGAGTGGTTTACAGAAACTGGGGCAAATTCATGTGATCTGGCATTGTGAATTTAACCCGTGTGTGCTTCGTGAGAAATGGGATTCACTGCTGTTCATGTCCCTGCAAAACACCATGGTATCCTACAGAATCCAAATACAGGACCATCCCATCCAATTCTTTCATCCACCTCAGGGTGCCACCACGTGTCACAACTAGCTAATGCTTGTCACTGCCCTGAAGTCACCATAGCAAATAAACCACTCAGCCCTTACAAACTCAGCAAGGACCAACTCCAGGGACCTAGCAGCTGGCTCATGTACTGATGTGTGTACTCAGAGCTTTGGAAAGAGACCACAGAAAAGCTCTGACCTTGACCACCATAGACTGTGGAGCCACACAGAGTCCCCTGAGCCCACAGGCTGCTCAGAGTGCTGGACTGCTACAGATCTGCACAGTGTGTCTCCCCACATAGCATTAGCCACAGTGTGGCTGAGTGGGAGACATGGTGGGGGACCAGTGCTATGTCCAGCAGGACTGACCCTGGCCTCACCACCATGGGTGCAGTAGAGCTGCAGCTGAGCTTTTACTTTTAGTTCTTGGTCGTCTGCGGCTGCAGATGCGACTTGGATCTGAGTGCTCACTCATATTCACACTGCATTTGGAAATGCTACGCAGATTGATGGAACAGTGCATGCAGTAACTTACAAAACTAAGGCAATATTCACTCTGCACAGAATTGCAACGTGTGTTGTAGTGTCCAAAGGCCCAAACTCAAAGCTTGCAGGACTCTAGCCAACTCCTACTGATGCCAGTGGTAAAAGCCATGTGGGTGGGTGATGCAGCTGTTTGAACATGTTTTTTTCTGATTTTACCTGAGTTTCCTCTATGCAAGTCCCATAAACTCTCTGTGCAGGTTTAGTCACACTTGTGTGAGTGCCATGCCATTGTAATTCCATTGAAGTCCGTCAAGCGTGCAAGTCCTTCTTTCTACTCAGTTATTTCCTTCTCTGAATTAGAGGGAAAGTCAGATTCTGAAGTGAATTTCATTACGAACAACAGTAACTGCAAAGGACCAAACCTGGAGCTGAGCGAACGTAACTTGGCTCAGCTTATGGAATACATGGGACTAATTTCTGCTGTCATATGGCAATCATGCAAGTGTTACAGAACTCGCTGAGCACTGTGTATCAGAGGAAAAGCTGTTTAACAGAAATTGCATGGCATTACCACTACTGGAGTTCAGTTTGTAGTGCCAGAACTGTGGTTGCATTAACCCAATGAATTCAGTGGAAGTACACTCAGTTCTGTTCTAGCTGAGCACTCACACTACTGAAGTTAGCTCAAGGTCTCCAGACTAACTGTAAGCAGACACGCTCTTCAGCCAGACCATGTGTTGAGTCAGCCCTTGCTCAGGGAAGCTGCTGTTGACTTCAGTGGCAAGTAACATGGAGTTGCAGACATGAAGAAGCTTTGACCAACTGGCAGGAGGCGTTTACCCTTGAGTTTATGAATGAACTGGCTAGTGGATAGCAACACACAGGCTTGGTGTATGACAGAGGTAGAGAACAAGTTCCTCAGCTGGTGTGAACTGGTAAAGAAGTGCTGATTTCAGTGAAGTTCATCCAGTATTGGACTCTATGATCTTAAAGGTCTCTTCCAACCAAACCAGTGTGACAAACACAAATCTGTGATGTGTGTGTGTGATACACGCAGAAGGAGGAGCAAGCTCTCCCAAGCCAGACTAATTTTTGCCAATATATCTTTATGCAGATAAACTCCCAAAGCTTTTATCATCATGTCTTTTTTACTGATCATGCCAATAAAATTATTAATGTACCATAACTCTTGCCTGTAAGGAAGTATTGTACTTTGCAAAGCTATGCAGTATAGAGCACATCGTAAAACTGCATTAGACCACACAGTCTGGAACAGTGTTATCGGAAACTAGGCTGGCAGAGCAGCCTTTTATCTGATGACGATTCCACTGTCACTCTGCACTTCCACTGCTGAGAGTTTTACAGATGGAGTGAATGATGGTTGTAGGTTTGTGATGACTGTGGGCCAAACCTTCAGCTGATGTGCCTCTAAGTAGCTCTGTAGATGTCAGCGCTGATTTACACCAGCTGAAAAACTAGTCCTCTGCCTTTTCATACTCTGCTGTATGCCCAGCTACATAATGCAGCTACATAAATACATGTTGAAGCTGAGTATATACTGGACTATTTTGATTCAGCACCAAGTAATCCCCGCTAAAACAATTGGAAGGTGATTTCTGCCTGTCATCTAGGCTTGCATATGTTTTGGTTTTAACTAAAAGGCATGTTGCAATTTTATTACTTCTGAGTTTAAATATTTACTGGCATCAGCATTAGCTTGCATAGAAAAATGTCAAAGGAATTCAGACATGTCATAAATGCTTTCAGTCTAGAGATGGAATCTGTTACTTTAGTTCAAAGCAGGCTAAAGTGTTTTTTCTAAGCCTGATGGGTTTTGTGCATTTGAAAGTCGTGGCAAATATTTATCTAGGCCCAGTTCTGTTGGTCTTCTCCTGAGCATCCTAATGGGCAGCTTACTCCACTGAAGTCTGCAGGAGTAAGTGTGTAAAGTATGGCTCAGCACGCAGGTAGCAGAATCAGGCACAGAATATGTTACGCTGATGAAGTCAAGAGTGTAATTTTAGCCATATGTGCGGTTTGGGGACACTTAAGAGTCATGTACGTGTTATCCAAGCTGACAGTCCTTGTAATTCCATCAAATACTGTATAATTTATTCCTCTCTCTCTGTAGTTTTGACAGCTCTGGATTGCATATCTTCTACTGGATCTTAAATGCTGTTTTTCTAAAATCCACATTCAAAAGGACTAGGACATAGCATCACAGAACATGAAGACAAGTCAAAAGATCTGGTTATTCTTTGTGTTGAGCTCTCCTTTGGTTTGTGTTTTGTCTTTGGCTGTCGAACTCCCAGCGTTTTAAAAATGGCTTGATTCAAGCAGCTTCCTATCGTATGAAAAAAAGCCAAGTACAACTAAGGGTCAGGAAAGGTCATCCTGACCACCTCACTGGGTGTTTGCTCTTTCTAGTTGTCTCGGTTTTCCAACCTAGCCATCTTGAGAGTAGTCTAGGGGATGTGTGCTCCTGCCCACCACTTCTGGCTGTTGTGGCAAATACTAGTTTTCCTTTATTTCCTTCTGTTGTGTGTGTGTGTGCGCGTGTGCATGTATAATTAACCAAAACATCAGGAAAATTTATATACGCTTTCTTCTGGTTCCTGGAAATAGAGCAACATTATGACCTTTCGGTCTTCCAGCAAAAGTCAGATTTAATTTCTGCGTTGCAGTGCAACTTAATTAGCTGTTGGAATTAGATTACAGTTTACTAGATGGCTCCTTACCTTACGTTCTGATTTTTTTTATTTACTGTTGAAGTAGCCTTTGTTTCCTCCCGTGTGCAGATATCGCATCACTAATCATTGCAGCTCCACGAGGTGTCTTTGTTCTGAACAAGCATGTTATTCTTGTAAAGTTTTAAGTATAAGTTAAGATGTTTTGTACAGACCAAGGTAACTGTTAAAATGTCAAGCAATTACTGAAATGTTGTATAATTACCAAGGTTTGATTTCTTTTGCTTTCTATGTATGAAAGTGTATCCGGCTTGTTTTGCTTTGTATTTCCAACGTGTTGCACAATTCCGCGTTTTGTTTACATTTGTTCCTTCTCCAGAAAAAAGAAAAAAAACAATAAAAAAAGAAAGAACGGTAATCCCTTATGTACAAACATTTTAAATGTACTTTTGTTGTTTTTAAACACGATGTCTCTGTACAAATAATATTGGTTGAACTGGTACCTTTGTGTCTCTCATAGAGGGATTAATTATACTGCCAGTGCATTGAATTATTTAAAAAAAAAAAAAGTTAAATAAAATTTTTATGAAAATGTAACCCATTTTATCGCTATAAATTATTCTGTCTACTGCTACTTCTTCGTTCCCCTCCCAAGATACAACCGGTATGGTACAGTAAGTACTGTTTGTGGGAGACCTGTCACTGGTTTTAATTTTTAATCGATGTGTTCGTGTCATTGCAGAGACTTCAGATGACTTGATGTTAGAAAACAATGTAGTGCTGATACCAGCTGTGAGGTAACAGGATCAATGGAGTGTTTTCCCCATCCCTGAGGGGCCTCAACTGTGAGACAGCAGCCTAAATCCCGTCTGTCCCAAACCCAACCTAAAGAGCAAAGGAACCAGGCTTCAAAGGAGGGTTTTTTGGTTGCTTGCTGACAAGCGGCCCAAGGCTGCAGCGTGACTAAAGCGGTGCGATCCGGCACACTGACCCTGGGTGCAGGGGTCTGCCTCTCCCCTGGGGCTTCCCAGGATGACAAAGCTAGGCATGCCAGGTTTTGTATCATCACTGCAGAAATAGCTCTAAGAGCCAGTGCCAAGAACATCAGCTCAAAAGAGATGTTAAAAAGCTCTCGAGAGATGCTAAGCAGCATGTGATGTGGCTTCCCGGTGCATGGCTGAACACTCGGTGCTGCTGAGTGTGGAGCAAGTAAGGTCAAGCTGCCTGCCAGGGAGGGACAAGCACAGCACTCTTGACACAATCCATCTCAGGCCACAGTCTCCAAGCAAAAGAATCTATCACTGCAGTTTGCTGTAGAGTCTCTCACACTTACAGAGCCGTTGAAACCCTTTCACCTCCATCTGGAGGATGGCATGCTCTGGCGGTGCTACAGGACAGCGCAGTTAGGAGGAGGCAGCTGGGGGGTATGGCTTAGCCTGGTGCCAGGGTAGGGTGGTGAGCCCAAAGTGCAGATGATGTTACAAAAGGATGCCTTGATATGGGTACCAGTAGGTGTTAGTTCTGGATTTCAGGCTATTAATTATGATGTCCTACTTTAAACAAAGGGCCAGTCACAGCTCCTCTGCACTGCTCTGATCACATGAAGCAGCTTAAAGCTGTCCAGTTCAACCAGAATATGGCTTTTCCAGTGTTCCTCATCTGGTGTTAATAGTTGTAAAGCAGGTGCTAGAGCATAGACTGTCTTCGAAGTAAGTCACTTCAGAGGAAAACCTGAGCTGGGCTATTTGGAACTCATTTTGCATTCAAGGAGTCAGAAAACATCCTCTGTAAGTATGCTGGAGAAAGAACCCTTTGGGGTCAGGGGGAGGACAGGTCTGATGCTGCATGTGCCATTCATTCCCCAAGTCCTCGGCATCCTCTGGGTATGCCCAGAAACCAGCTTGAAGCTTGACTTCAGATAGGCAGCTCATGTCATTCCCTGCATGTGTAACCTTGTAATCGGCTGTGAAGTGTTCTGTGATCCCAGCTATGAATGATGAATGGCTCCACATAAACCTGTGCTCTCCAGCACTGTTAGTGCGACTGCACAACCCAGAAAAAAAAGCCCTGTGGAAAAAATAAAATAAAAGGAAGAGAAAAGAAGGGTAATTATTCATACAGCCAGTACGTGGGATTCCCACAGTAGCACCCGCCTGGTGATAAGAGGGAGAAGAGTCTCCTACAAACAGGGCAATGATGGGGGTAAGAGAAGATGGGTGTATGGCTACTCATTTTCATACCTTGGGCAAGGTACTGTGTGCTCTCTTCCTCTATGAAAGGCTTAAGAAATGGAAGCACTGCAATTTCTCAGCCAGCGGAGATAATTTCACTGCACTACTCCTTTGGGAATTAATTTGGCCCATGACAAACTGCTCTAGACCACAGGATGTTTGGTTGCCGGCACAAAAGGCATAGAGGTCATGAAGCCTTATTTATATCTGAAAAGTCAGGCTGGAGCTTCCCATGGCCCATGGAGCTGAGTGGTAAGAGCAGACTAAATCATTTCTCTGAAAGGCTGAGACTCTCTTCAGCCCCTCCTACATGGTCCAGAAGAAAAGCAATGTAGTATCAGCTCCACGTAATAGAGAGGAATTTCACTTACCAGCTGCATTTCAAAGTGAATTTAGCTATCCTTTTATCCCTTTGATTGAAAAAGGCACATGTGCATGGGGAGTTCTGGGGGGGGGGGTTCCCCCATACCATGTCCACGTGGTGGGAAGGGCTTTATTAAAGTAAACGTGTTCAGCACACGAACCACATGTGAAGCTAATGTTAAACAGAAGGTCGTGGTCATATGAGCTACAGAAAAGCCCCGTTGATATTTTTAGGCATGTATGTAGACAGGCCTTGTGAAAACGAGACGTGCTCGCCTCTCTTTTGGGAATCTTTACATCTCTGAGCACATGAAAAAGCTGCACACAAGGGATGAGTTAGAAGATTAGCATTCAGGAACCGGACTGCAGAAGAAAAGACACTACCTGAAAGCATTGACCTTCTTAGGCCAGAAATAGTTGGTAAATCTGGGTAATAACCTTTAGGATCAGTTTTCCTTCAATTTATATGTCATTGGTCTGTGAAACCAACTTGGGAGCTGTTCTCAGCTGCCTGTTTGTGTTACGTTTTCTCACACACAAGGTCGTCCGCTGCCCCTGGGCACCTCGTGTGTTTTTCCAACCTCAGCAGTGGTTTGCTGGCATGCAGCTGCCTGCAAGTTGTGGCTGCTGGTGTCTGTAGGACTGCAAGAAAATTTGTTCACGAGCTTACATTGTGAAAGAAACATTTGAGTGAAAAAGTAAAGATAGACCAAGCAGCCACCACTGCCAACACCATTCACTCCCCATTTCCCAGCCAGCTCCAGGCTGAAGGGGTTCACCCTTTCTTGCTGTCTGGGTGCCATCCTTGATGAACCCTTAGTGCCAACTGCTCTGAATCAGCACTGCAGCTCTAATCTGCTGTACAGATGAAGCCCCTGAGTGTTTGATGTGTTTGAAGGGCCAGTTCCACCCACAGCAGAAATTGCTGGAATATTCAGCATGCCCTGAGCACACCTTAGTGCTGGTCCTGGGTTTAGGGTAGCACTAAGAGCCTTGTTTCACTCTCCCAAGAAATTTCAGCCTCACAGTGTATGACAGAGAGCAAATTCTGCTGCACTTTCATCTTTTTCTGTTGGGTTGTTGGGGTTGGGTTATTTTTTTGGCAACTCTACACTCTCTGCCTATCAAGAGGGAACTAAATAAAAAGGCTGTTATTGTGCTTCGAGCCATCAATTTAAGAGCAATCACCTATGCGTTCGGGATGTGCTGGCAGGGAATTATCTGCGATGAGAAGCTGCTTGCCAATCAGCTTTGTAAAAGCCTGTTGGCTTTAGCTGCACCTAGAAGTGGATGCACCTCGTGCTGAGAAGTGCAGCACTCAGAGCTCTAATGCCCTCTATGGTCCAGGAACTGATTAGCCAAGAGGATCCTCCTTGAGTGGGGTGTCCAGGACATCCTGGTGCCCCAACCATCCTGCTCCATGCTGCTGATGCGCTGAGCTGTTGCTCCCAAGTGTGGTCCTGCCGCAGCCTGTCCGGCCCCACAGAGCTAAGAGGCAACAGATTTGTTGTAGGGGAGCACAAAGGCTGCAAAATCATGACTGGGACAGGACGTGCCAGAGGAGCAATATAACTGGGAAGTTCTGGCATTGGGGTGGAGGAGCTGCAGGATGTCACAAAGGAAATACTTTCATGTGAAAAGTTCCACAGTCAAGATGACGTGATGTCTCCAAAGCTGCATCTCTGAGCCTCTGCCAGGCCCAGGAAAAGGGATGAGTTTCTCCCTAAGGGCTCCTATGACTGAAGGTTACTTGGGTGACCAGACACTGGTTACAGACATGTTGGCACTAGTCTTGTTTCCACACTATTCAAACAAATCACTTTTTCACCCCTCTGAGCTGATGTTTGTTCAAGGACAGTTCCATATTCTCCAGGCTCCCTAGTGTGATGGTGATGAGGGACTGGTCTTGCACATCTTCTAATTGTTCTGCAAGAGACTTTTCTGCTACTCAGCTCTGTGGGTTGCTCCACTTTTGCCACTGGTGGCACTGGGTATGTAGATCTTCCCCTAGCCGGGGCTGTCCACACAGTGTCTGTGATTATTCCAGAAGCAACTGCCCGGCTGAAGGAATAGATTTGTGCACCCAGCAAAAGCAGACTTGAAGCAGAACTTAGCAGGTGAAGTGCAGTGCCCTGTTAGTCTTCTGGAGGTTAATGTAGATGACCACAAAGACAGAAAATCTATCAGTGTATTATTCAGGTCACCTGCTCTCACCACGGCGTCTTCTGGAGAGCAGGGGCATGAGCCTAAACTCAGGTTATTTCACACTGACCTAACATGTCAAACACCAGCATAAGTGAAAGAGCCAGGCCTTCAGCGCTGTAACACCAGCATGAGAACACACCACCACGGCACCGGATACTCTGGGTTTACACAGGTGTAACGATGATCTTGCTGTCAAAGCTGGCATCACCTCTGGTGAATGCTAGGCCTACAGAAATGTCACCTGCATGTCTCAAGGAGGCATTTCAGTCTCAATCACCTCTGAATCAATCAATGAAAATAGCACATCAATTTCAATAATGAGGCACTGTGAGCCAGCGCACAAAACTCCCAGTGTCTGGCACTGGGGCTGCCAGTGCTCTGCCAGCCCATGGCTCCAACCCTGGCTCCCTAATCGCCTCTGCCAGCACTATCAGCCCCCTGAAGTTGCTGCTCGTGTGCGATTCCAGGAGGGTGATTCATTACCCTGAAGAGCCTGACTCCTCTCTCCCATCTATCTACATCTCTGTGTTACACTGTTTATGTTAGCATAATCATTTCTCACGGAGAATGTCAATAAATGCTAGAGACAAAAGCAACACCAACACCACCACCAACAAAAAGCCCAACTGCTAAATAATTCCTAGAATGAGTTGTCAGAAACCTTTTATTTACTGATTCCATGCATTTCATTTATTCCTGGCAGCAGGCCAACCTTTCTGACAGTTAAGATTTATTGATTTAATTGCCTAGGGTAACCATGCAATAAAATCATCTCAAAGATAAATTTTCATGGCACTGTGCAGCATTGAAGTAATTTTTCAAGTGCTATGGCTATATTTCTGCAGGTTACAGGTGCAAAATTTGCTTAAAGCAGAAATGTCTCATTATTGTAACCTCAGCGCATCAGTGTGGTCCCTCCTGTGAAACNTTTCTCTCTGTCACCTTATATCTACCCTCCCACACACACCCCCCTTCTTTTTTTTAAGGGGGGATAGCACAGGTCTTTCAGAAAAGAAATTATATTTTCTTAATTGGTTCATATATTCAATGCCCAGGAGAGGTGAAGCTTCAGTTTAATTAGTAGTGGGCTTAGAGGTTATTTACAATGTTATACAGAAGCATTTGTTTCCAGCTGTGTGATGCTTTTTAGCACAGAGGCCTCACATGGTAGATGGCTGCTGTTTGTGACATTAGAGTTTATTGAATCTTTAGATCTTTTTATTTACCCTGTTAAAGGGCTCATTATAGTTTAGAACAAGGAGCAAATGAAAATCTCTGATTAATTCAGAGGTTAATGGCAACACGTCTGAAGTCACAGATAGTATAAACTTTTAACAATGGGAAATGTTTTCTTCCCTCTTATGATTTATTTGAAGTGGGGGAAGTTGAGTAGTTTGAGTCTATTAAATATATGATAGGTGGGTGTCAGGAGGATGGAGCCAGGCTCTTCTCAAGGGCATCTGGGGATAGGACAAGGGCAATGGGTGCAAGCTGGAACAGAGGAGGTTCCATATCAATATCAGAAGGAACTTCTTCACAGTGAGGGTATCAGAGCATTGGAAAAGGCTGCCCAGGGGGGTTTGTGGAGTCTCCTTCTCTGGAGATGTTCAAAACCTGCCTGGCTGTGTTCCTGTGCAACTTGGTCTAGGTGATGCTGCTGTGGCAGGGGGATTGGACTAGATGATCTTTCGAGGTCCCTTCCAATCCCCAAGGATTCTCTCATAGAGAGTGTGGGATTTAATGACCCATTGCTCTGCCAGCTTGGCAGCTTCCCTTGCCAGATCTGAGCGTTTAATCTCACTCTCCTGCCCTATTGAGGATGTTTGGCCAAAGGTAGCTCTGAGGTATGGCCAGCACATCATGGACACCCAGCCTTGTTGTGGAGTGCCTGGCTGCCTGCAGTCCTGCAGCTTCAGCTACCATGGCCTCTGCTGAGCCCAGCAGCCCAGCTGTCAGAAAATCGACACGGAAACAAAGATGTGATTTTACTTTGCCAGGCTGACATGGAAATGCAGTGAGGACAGGAGATAGCTGTAGTGTGAGGACAGTGGGAAGCTGGCACCTAAGCATCTGCTTGGGATGGTTGTGTCACTTGAGACATGCTGTCTAGTCAAACCCTGGGCTGCTCTGGACCACTGGAGCTTATCCAGTGCCTCTGATACCTATCAGAGGGCTTTGAAGGCTGTGGTAGGGCTGCCACCAGGTTTGCCCTGCTGAGCTCATCTTGAATGACTTACAGTCCTGTATGTAAGCCGATTTCCTCTACCCTTAGCTCATTCTGCAGCTTTTTTTTTCCTTTCACTGGTAAGTACAGACCCACTATCTGGCTCTTAGCACCTCCCTATGCATTTACCACCATTCTGCAGCATGGTCTTCTCAAGTTCTCTACTGTCGTTGCCATGCCTGAAGACTGATCTGCAGAGGACTTCTTGTTTTGCAAGGTTGCTGCACCTGCAGGTCACGGTCCCTGTCCATGTGTCTGCCAGACCATGAGTCGTCTACTACCCCCTCCAGGCTGCAGCAATTCAGTGAGGGTGCAGGTGTCTCCAGCTCAAGCAAAGCACCATCCCCCTACACTGCAGGAAAATACTGCTGCCTGCAGGGACCCTGAGGCACACAGCCCAGTGCTTCTGCTCCATTGATGAGCTTGTGGATGTCACAGAGCAAATCCTGACTTTAAAGCCTAGGACCTTTACGTGTACAGTTAAACCCCTTTGACCTCTACCTCTCTGCCTTCAGCCTTTCATTGGGTGATACAGGAAGGCAGGTTGGACGCATTAAAAAGGGTATTAGTGAGAAGAGAGGTAGTCGAATAAATACTGTCAGCAAAGGTAGGCCTATTTATAGAGAAACAATGTCAGCACATGAGAAACGCATGAGTGCATTGCCTGGAAGCTTAGAGCTGGGGACCAGTTTGGAGAGCTGGAAGGCACCTGAGCTCCAACAATCAGGAATCCTGGGGCACCACAGGAAAAGAAGGGGGGAAGGAAGGAAGGAAGGAAGGAGGGAAGAGAGGGAAGGGAGGGAATGGGCATAGTATCAAGTATTGTCAAAGAAAAATACCGAGTCGTCATGGTTGAACAGAAGTCTTGAAACTGAGGTCAGTGTTTGCTCTCTTTAAAGTAGGGAGCTGAACAGGCTTTGAGCTGTGCAGACCTCCCACCCTTCAACCACACAGAAACCACCCGGCACCTAAAATCAACAGACAGCGTCCAAATTCAATACACAACCTGTCCAGGTGTTCAGAAAAAACATGCCACACATACCAATAGATGCACAACTAGCTCTATACACCACCAAGAGAAGAAATTTGGCAACTTCAGAGAACCTGACTGATCCTAACCAACACGATACTTGGGTTTGGCTTTTTTTAAGGTAAGAGACCATTCAGACAAATCTGATCACAGTCTTGAGTCTACGCTCAAGTTTATAAATAACTAATGTTGACTAGATGTAACAGCTTGTTTCTATTCATTGACTCTACAGAAAGTCAAGGGACATGAGCTTTGGACATAAGCTTTATTAGAGTGAAGCTGATATTGTAGACACCAATCCTAAAGGTCAGTGGGGGGCCTTCTGTGAAGTCACGCTGTGAACTTACTCTGCATAATTAGCATTAGTTGAAAATTTTTGAAAGAACAGCATTTCTGTTTCCTGTGAACGTTTGAGCAACTCTTGCTCTAGATGCAAAGCACAATTATTTGGGTTTATTTCTCGGTTGGTGACATTCTCCTTCTCTGCACCCTGACCTCAGAAATTCCAAGTGTGGGGCAGCTTCTCTAGGTTCTTCTCAGAGCACTGAGGAGACTTCATTTTACAATGCCTGTCTGAGTTACAGTGTCCTTTGCCCTGATTTTGTTTTCCTTACGGTCTGAGATGGCTTCACCACCAGATGATGTGGGAGATTCCATTTCTGCTTAACAATTTCCGCGAATGTTTGCCTTTTGCAATTCACTGCCTCTATGGGCAGGCTGACAAGCCAGGAACGTACGACTACATGAAATACAACAGACTCACAATTGTAGGGGGAGTTCAGAAATAGCAACCAAACAGAGGAGTCTTCAAATGACTAAAAACCCATTCAGAAATGCAACCAGTGAGATCAAGTCCCTGCTTCCAGTTATTGATGTGTGGAGCCATAAGTGTGCCATATAAATATGTGGCTGTGCTGCATATGCCCAATAAACAATCAAGAAGAGGTAGGTGCATATCAGACCACACAGAACACTCGAACCCTACCAAAAATCCTCAGTATTGAGCCCTCCTAGAAGTTCTCAGACGATCTTGCCTGAAATAGAATGGTGAGACAATGATAAAAGCATGACAAGTGGCTGGGTTTAGAGGTCCTTATGAGTCATGGTGTCTGAGAGCCACACCAGGGGTGCTGGTTTTGCTGCAGTAAAGCCAGCGTTCAGTCTGGAACCGCATTAGCCCAATTCTGATCCAGATTGAATGTGTGCTAGATGTCCCAAACAACACAAATGGGAAAGGAAAGGGCTATCAATCATGTCAAGACCCCTACCAGCACATACTGTGCTCACACCCGTAGCATAAACACCTCTGAACAGCTCAATTTTAAAGAACCAGAATTACAAGCTGTTTCAATACTCCTGCACTTTATTAACATTGAGAATGTGTCCTTTGATATAAACTCTTCCAGAAATGATTCAGATGAAGTAGCACAGGAAAATCTTGCTGAGTTGGAAAGCGCTGAATCAGAAGCAGTTCAGGCAGTGAATAATGAAAGTAAACCATCCTTGTGAAGAATGACTAATGGTGACATGGACTGTCGAGAAGAACAAATAACCAAAAGACATACTACTTGGCCCCAAAACTAAGCTGAGCATTTTTTGAAATGACTTCGCCGCTCTATGAAGACTATTAACAAAACAGGAACCCCTGCCAACTTGTGGACTACAAGTCCAATGAAGGAGAATTTCACTTGTCTACAGGAGAGACAGATGATTCACTTTGTAAAAGAGCGGGACTTATTACTCTTAGAGGCAATATTAATAGATCCATTCAAAATCACCCATGGAACAGATCTATTGATGGTGCCAAGATCCTTAGCTGAAAAATGTGCAGAGAAACTAGAATCTGCAATGTAGAATGTGGCAGTGAAGTGATTACGTCTTGTGGCACCTAAATGCTTTTATCAAAGGATAACTTGACAAGACATCGAGATAGCTAAATGCTGAGGATGGCATGTCAATCAAAACCTTACATGTATTATTCAAGGTGCAGACTGAGCTGTAACTGGTAAAGGGAAAACACTAAACTAAGGCTTATGGAGAATGTGTTTGTGAAAAAATAGGAGATATCTTTTGCAGTCTAAGTACAATTATTCAGCTGCCTGGACTAGATGTGTTGGGTCTGACTTTACCAGCTGTGTGGGGGATGAATTTGACCGATAGTGTCTCATCTAGGAGGCAAGGTAAATACTTTGCCTAGGAATGGCATGGTTCCAGGACCCAGTTAGAGCTACTTGTTTAAATGACTACATCTCTGTACACAGACATAGCTACTCACCACAACAATGGTCATCAAGAACATGCAAATCCTCCTCAGGAGAATGACATGCAGCTGATACTTCTCCATTATCAGAGCTGTAGAAAAGGCACAAGCCTTATGCTCAGTTCTGTTAAACACCAGAATGATGATCAGTCTCTGGCTTAACCAGCAATACCAGCCTTCCAACAACAAATGAACAAATAGAAGAGACGACTAACATATCTGTGCCTTTATGCATGTACACATGATGGTATCAGTGTCCTAAGTGCCAGGAGATGCACATCAAACAGCCCAAGACTGTCTTTTATAGAACTCCCTCAGTGTTCCATTGGCTTTGTTTCCTACAGACCTCTCAAACCATTCGACACAATATTATTGATTTTAGTAAACGGCAGGAAAATGATGTGACAAAGGATCAGCCAAGGATTCAATGGCAGCAGAGATCTTGAGCTTGGGAATAACCCACCAGTGGTGACACAAAGAGGAGAACCCATATGTCACTCTCCTTCCTTCTGTCTGGCCCAGCTGAAATTTGGAGCATCACCTGAGAAAAGGACACGGTCAGATTATTGCACTATTCAAGCCAGGAGTGAAACAAAGGTAAACACAGGCTTATGCTCACTCTGCCATCTCCTCACAACTGTCTAATTGCCTTTCATGCCCAAAGGGTTTGCAAGGCAAGAGTGGGAGCAGAATGAAAGAGAACTGCCTTAAAGATGTTAAATATACCTAATAAGTGGGGGGAAAGCAAATTTCCCTGTAGGGCACAGTATCAATTAAACCTTTCAGTGGGGAGACCTCCCTTGTGCTCCCAGCATTAGCCCTGCTATGTTACACAACTCTTATTTATGCCTTTACTTAATATGAATGAGCAGTTACCATAGCAATTATTACATTTTACGATGTACATAAAGTCCCTGATACAGTTAGGAGACAGGGTCAGTGTTTAAGCTTAGCTCAGCATTTAGCAAGCTCTCCTTCCTCGATGTTTTGATTACTTAGAAAAGCCTTAACCTCTACAACAAAATGAAGGACTCAGGAGCTGTAGGGTAATTTGTAGGAGAAGGGGTGTGCATGAGGATGTATGCAGTATTATAAAGCTCAATAAATAATCACATGAAATCACTGGCATTTAGGACCCTCCAGGGAGGAGCTCTCCCAGCTGGCTCCTGAGCCCTCCTACCCTGAGTAATTCCAGATTAAATTCACTGACTTTGTGAACATGGACGTGACATCAGAAACCCACCACGTTTTTCCAAAACTCCCATTAATTGGCTCCAGACAGCGGCAAGGGGGCTGTACACGGCTACAGCCATAAGGCTTCAGCTCCTCCGTCCCCAGCATGGCTCAGAGGGAAACTGAAGCAGTTCAAAAATGGCCAGAGCTGTGGGAATGATGTAAGACATCTTCCACTTGCATTTTATTGAGAAAGCCCATAAAATTGAAAATCCAGCTGTGCACATTGGTTCCGTGTGCCGATTAAAAAGGCGGCATTTTCTCATGCCTGTGATGGATACGGTTTTAGGCACATCTGTGTACTCACTTAACCCCCTTCCCTCCACCCTCTCCATCTCAAGCCACTGCGCAGACATGAAAAGTGAGAATTTGTCTCTTGTACGTGAAGGTATAAAAGACTTCTTGACTAAAGGACAGTAAGTGGTGGCTCACTTTGATTCCCTCTCGATGCTAATTTTACCTTCATTTTACCCAGGGAAAATACGGAAGCCCAGCATCAGAGTAATCAGCCCTTTCTTTTTCCTTAATCACTAAGGTGAGGAAAGGGGCAGCTTGGTAAAGTGACGCAGACACATGTTACAATAGCTAATCAATGGCTCCGGTGAAATGCACGTGAAAGCATTTCAAGCCCACACTGCAGCAAACATTCTCCAGAATCTGTGGCTATTTATCAAATATGAATGTGCCTTTTCAGGATGAGGATCTCATTTCCCGTTGGTGTTTTTGTTCCAAAAATAATTGGAAGTGACAATGCAGAGAAAGATGATGTTTCAACTTCATGTTTAAAATAAATATAAGGCTGTCATCAGAGCTGAGCTGTCTTGTGAAGATCCCTCTCACAGGAGTCAACAGGCAGCTCTACTGATAGAGAATCGTGTTCCATTATTGATTAGCTTTTAAGTTCTTGTTACATATTAGATTAGCATCGCTGTATGCATAGGGAATGAATAGCCCAATTACACTCTAAAATAGCTCATCTCAAAGTGGTTTAGGATTTTGATGTCACAGAAAGAATGTTAAGGAAATTACAGGGTTTATTAAGGAAGCCTTCAAGGCAGATATTTACATTTGTATTGCATAGCTTTTCAGAAAGGGGAGGGCAAAATAGCCCTCCTTTATTACATATAAGGTTGGCTTCAGCTCCCTCCATAATTAGCGTTTAAAAACTTTGGGAGTTGCGGTTTGCTATGTTTGGGAGCTTTGGTTCTGCACAGAAAGTTACACCTCTGGGCTCCCCTGGTTTAAAACGAGTGCCAGGGCTCATTGGGGAGGCAGCGATGGTTCTCAGAAGCTGGAATTCAGACACTCAGGACCTGCTGTATCTTATTCTTTCGTGCTGGAGGAAAATCTCTCGATGGTGCTAAAACAGTCACAGGTTTCTGAAGGACCTCCAGGACTCTGATTTGACCACAAGTAATTTGGAATAGACTCAAGACTTCTCAAGAACATGCTAGTGACCTGACTCTTGTGAACACGAGACCAACTCTCACAGGGCTCCCCATGGAGAGGCACAGCCCTATCTGGCATAGGGTGAATCATAGCTCAGCAGCCCCACAGGGGTCCAAGAGGTTGCAGATGGGTACAACTGGGCCTACAGGGCCACAGAACAAGCAAAGGGGAGCAGTGGGAACACTGCTCTGAAATGCCAGAGACACCAGTCTGGCTGCAGGAGAGCTTGAAGTGGGAGTCAATGGTGTGTACCACAGCTGGCATGCGAGCCTCGACAGGATGGACTGCTGCTATAACTGAGGGCCACCTGCGGTACCTTTAAGAGATTCCAGCCTTGGGGACTGCCTTGGTGACAGAAAAAGAACTGCTTTCCACTCCCACTGACACGTGCACACAGAACCACACCACCTCCACCCTCCCACCCACCAGTGTTTTAAAGCCCCCATATGTTAAAAAACTGGGGTTTTTATAGCTGCCCAATACAATCTTCTCTCATTTCACAACAAAACATAGGTTTAGCAAGAGTGGGTACAGAAGCTCAAACTCAAACCCCAATGCTTTGTACCCACTCATCACACTTCACAGTTTTCATCCCATGTAACCACCCCAAACAGTTGGGTGCAGGCAGTAACCACCTTTATTCTACAGAGCATTCAGCAAGGTGGAAAAGTGTTAAAAATCGATCTGACTTTCCTTCAAATTTGCCTAATTAATCATTATCTTCACAGGTTAATTCAAGTCTAGCATTGACCACATCTCCAACAAAGCATGGAAAAGGTCACCAGAAATAGATTTCCAAGGTCTTGAAGGGACTCTGCAGGCAAACAGCTGCTACTATCTAGCTCTGTAGAAGTATGAGGAAAGGTAAAAAAGAACTGCTGCCTGACCCAAGGATCCTCATCAATGAAAAGCTGCAATGCAAACATGCAGTACCTGCTCCAGGCCCACTGAGCAAAGTTCTCTTGAGCGAAGTTCTGCTCACCATGTTGTACAGCACAGACAGATGAAGCCCAGGTTCCCTTATTTGTGTATGGCTTCAGGAGATGTAAGTGCTCACAAGGCCTTCCTTCAACAATCAGAGTCCAAGTCCTCTCATACATGTGTGCACACAAGGTCACGCTGGCTGCTCAGGTTAGGTCTCTCTCTTTCTCACCCCTCCAGAACTGCCTGCTAAGATGTCCCACAAGAATTCACCACACCTTTCCAAATAAGGACCAATGTCGTGAGGTGTTGAGTACAGTAGTTAAATCCAGAGGAGTATTTTTCGAACTGAGACTGCCCACATGTGTTCAGAATTAAACAGGCTCAGGACAAATTGCCTTCTGTCCCACAGATGAACACTGGCTGGCTGCAAAATCCAAGATACTGTCCTAATAGATGTCTGCTCCATTCCGTACACATCTGCAATCTAACAGGGAAATCCACAGCTTCATGCGGGAAAAGTACAGCTGATCTTGGCAGGAAAACCATCTGTCTTGAGTCCAGGAAGCTATTTTTTGAATCAAGAGACACTCCTACCTCAAGTTCATGGGTACAGCTGCAGATCCAGGTGGTGGACGTGCCAGAAGGAGTCAAAATGAATTATATAGACTAAATAGAAGATGAAGAGCTGGATGAACCACTTGTTCTCCAATTCTGTAAGTTCAAAGTGATAATCGTCCCAGGACACTGAGTGAGGAAATGCCTTCAGAAGTGCATGAGGTTTGCATCCTGCACCTGCTGCGGGAAATTGTAACCTAGTCATTTGCTCCATCAAGACATGTCCACCATCAGCACAGCAGAAACTCCTGCTGGGTAGTTGGAAAATCAGATGGGGCAGGCAATAACAGGCAATTGGTACCTTCCTTTTTTCAGGGTAAAGCAAGTATATCTGTGTTACAGGCAGGGAGTATATCTGCATGAACACAGTGCTCAGTACATGGGGGTCTGGACACATGGAAAAGTGAATTGTTCAAGTATGGACAACATCTGCCTCAACTGACCAACTCTAAACTTGAAGTTGTGGAGGAAAGCAGGACTTATCAGCTAATCTGCAAACACCACATCAGTGCCAAGGAGGCTGCAGATGGTGTCCTGCACAGCGACCTGTATGGGGACTGAGCCAAAGCTCCTGTGCTGCATCACTCAGCAACTCCATTAGTGTCTGCAGGCATCTAAATCTCCCTTTACGTAGCCTACAGCGAGGACAATTTGTGTTAGACAACAAAACTTTCATAAGCAAATCAGTCCAAACTGACAACTGCATAATAGATGCACTCATCTCTCATTAGAAGACCGCACCTTCAGCGGTCTACACGGTCCATCATCTGCCTTGAATAACTTTCTTTAGTAAAACACAGGCACAATGCTTACCTGCCCCAGTGGAGACGGGACTGACTTTGCTTCTAATTGTACATTTTTCAGCCTTTAAGCAAGATCAGAGGGCTCTCTTAAAAAAACAAAATCATTGTTATTATTATCATCACTATTATTATTGTTATTATTATTGCTGTTGCTATTACCATCTTAAGCCTAGAAATGTTTCTTTGCTTTCCTCTGCCTCAGTAAAGCAAGAGCAATTATGTAGCTCATGCTTTTCTTTAAAAAGCTATGGAAAAATGTTGCTTTCAAGAAAAAAAAAAACCATAATTTTTTTACAAATACATAAAACAAAATACCCAAGGCGTTTTTGAGAGGCATTCTCGCATATTGCTGAAATTACACACAATGTGTGAAAATTTGCATAACAAATGTGACAAGATGGTTACTTAAGGGACTGAAACAGAAGGAATAAAATATATATTAGATACCTCAGCTCTCATTAATTATTATTCTGAATAAGAAATAATGCCAGGAGCAAGAGGGGTGCCAGAAGAAGCGATGGGGAAATATATTATCATGTGTTTAAAAACCTGTAAAAAGGTATAATAATAATTAGGAAATTATTGCACTGCTGATCTTTTTTAGTAGCAGGGCAACCACCTGTTCACATTTTTTTTAATCGCTTGTTCGCCTCTTCCTTAAAGACTGCCTGCCACCAGCGTTAAAGAAAAAGCTACCTGAGTAGAAAGAGAAAGAATTCATGCGATCCTGGGAAAAACCCCACCACCTCATACAATTCAGAGCTTTAATCAAGAGTCACATGTGAAAAGGCAGTGCTGTTTTAAGACTGGTTTGTGGCAAAACATAATTTGCCTTCAAACAATAGCGATGGAAGAGAGTGAATAGCAGTGTTATTGATTGTGTTAGTTTGCTCCACATGCCCTGCCTCACCCAGCTTTGTCTTCCCGGTGTTTCCTAACATGAAATGCTGTTAGGGCAGCTCTGTGGGGTTTGCTCAGCACTGGGCACCCACCGCAGAGGAGGCCACAGGAGGTCTGGTCTCCTCCAGCAGCGCCTGGGGCTGATCGCAGGAGCACATGGCCTCACACAGTATCCCCCGGGGCGAAGTTGTTGCTAAGCTGGAAAAAACTGCAGCCTTCCTATTTCGGGAGATAATGCCAGTTAATGTATGTTTGTTGTCAGACACACATTCATCTCCTGAATCACACTGCTATGTGCTCACTAGCTTTGCACCAGCTCCTGCTGCTCCCCTCTTTCCTCTCTGCCTACAGATGGAGATAAAAGCGCCGAGGTGTCCTACTGCTGGATTGATCCCCTCCCCACCGCGGAAAGGTGCCCGCCACCGCACCGTCACCGCGGGCGTTTGTGCACACCACGCTCCGTACTTATAGCAGGCAATTTAGCAAGCACTTCTCATCGTTCCCTGCTTTAGGCTTTGAAACATTTACGCTCTTATCTGCCCTAAAACAGAGAAATCCATTTTTATATCAACCTCTTTCTTTCGAGCAGCACAGAATCTCCTGTCAGTTCCTTGCTGCAGTCAAATTCCGTCTTGGGTTTCTCCAGAGGTTTTGCCTTGCCCTTCCAGGAATCACCAACTCCTACAGACAGCAGCTTTGCTTAAATGCAAAAATTCATGTTTATTTTCCCCATCGGGCTCCCTTATGTTCCATCCCCTTTCTTGAATCTCTTCTCTCCCAGGTTCACCACTTGGAGGATAATTTTTGCTCTTTGGTCTTAGGAAGCACTTTTGCAGAGCTGCTCCTCTGCCTGTGCGCTCCACCCAGGAGCTTCTGAACTCAAAAACCAGCCCAGAGTGCTAGAGTATAGGCTACTCCACTGGTCCCATGCTAGTCCCCTAGTCCACCTTCATATGGGAAATGGATAATGTAAACTCAGTGTGGTGAGAAATGGCTCTCCTAGCTTTGCAAACACTTATTATCATTCCTCATCCTCCTAGACATTACCCCATTTTCTGACATCTCTTCCCACTTTGAAGTGACATCTGGAGCAGGCAAATCTGGGTAGCGGAGGTGAAGACAGAGACAAAACACTTTGTGCAGGGTCCTCTCTGATAAAAGACAGAGGTGTCGGTTTGCTATGTCCCTGTGTGACCCAACTATGAGAGGACCCATGTCATTGCTCTGGGCAATGTGGCATGGCTGCGTGCTCTCCCCTCCTGCCAAGACACCGTTACACAGGGCATCTACACCAACACACATGATCAGTGGTAGTTCACTGGCAGACAGAAGTTTGCACACTGCAACAGGAGTGTCATGACTTCATACCAGTTGGCTAGATAGACATGGAGTTTCATTACAGCTGCCTCCCATGATGAACATGAGTACAGCAGTTAACAAAAGCTAAATCCATTTAAAATCATTTTAAGAGGGAAAATCAGGCCCTTTCTAGGGATATTATTTCTAAGTCGTGTTTTACGCTGCCATTAATACACTTTTGGAATGCATGAGAGCTCCTCATACCCAAGGCAGGTAATAATGGTCTATTACAAGACACCATCTCTGTTTCCTAATGCTCTGTCAAAGGTTCATTGATGAAAATAGCCACCTGACTGCTCTCATCAACTTTAAGGAATTCCATAAAAGAATGAAATATGCTTTCCTCATAATTGCTTCTGTACAAGATTTATGCCAACATGAATAACGAATAAACTGGGCACTTGCTGAACCAGACTCAGATTTAAGACGTGCTGATGCAAACGAGCAAGTGTCCAACTAAGAACTGCATTTTGAGAGAGAAATGTTAAAGTGTTTGTAAGAGTCACCAGTGACCACATTCACCGCTGGTGTAA
This sequence comes from Upupa epops, assembly GCA_013397515.1. Lineage (NCBI taxonomy): Eukaryota > Metazoa > Chordata > Aves > Bucerotiformes > Upupidae > Upupa > Upupa epops. The sequence goes on along the minus strand of VZRI01010676.1, from coordinate 319,607 downwards.
ACACTTACAGCTCCAGGGAGGTCAAACACACTGCATCAGCTGGCTCTCGCTGCAAATTTGGGTCTTCGGGCCAGTCACCTGCACGGGTCACAGCTTATTAGAGGACCTTGACAGCATCTGGAACATGTCCTGCTTCTAACTGTACAGCTGATTAAGCAGTAGCGTGAGCTTTTGCCACCTGCATCTGATGATGTTGTATGGATAAAGAACATCTCATGCTTGGGGAAAGAAAATACAAGTCTTAACCAACTAGTGGTACTGCTTATACTTTTGCCAACAGCAAAAGTCACATCAGTGGGAATGGACTGTGCAATTAGCATTGTGGGATAATTAAATCCCATTTTCCAGCTATTCATCTGGCTTAAATAGTCAGAGGTGCAATGGTCATCACTGTGCCTCTTTAACATTATGTCAAGAACATGATCCTACCATCATGGCTGCAGGATTATCCAAAGCACAGGATTGGCACTGAAGAGGTTATTTATGCATTTCCAGTTGTGCTACTGGTTTTTTGATGTCACTTAACTTTTTTTTTCCTTGTCTTTTCTATCTGTAAAACAGGATTAATCATGAAAACATAGAATTATTTAGGTTGGAAAAGGCTTTTAGTAATTCCTTGCCCAACTTCATTGCCCTTTAGGTGACAATTAGATACTATAGATGGAAGAGCTGCTTAAACACTTGTAAACCTGTCTTCCTCGCTCTGCATGGTTAGGTGATCACTACACTCCCACTCAATGCAAACAAATTAGTCATACGCAGTGAAGGTCTAAAACTGCTAATGTATGCACATTTCTAAAGTGGTTTCACCTTTAAGAGTGTCTGACATGCCCACCTACATGTCCAGAATAAGCTCAGCAGTAGGTCAGTCCCATGTAGCATATGAGATGAGGTGGTGGGCATCAACTGGTCAGTGCTAGAAAATGTGAATGATAGGAGGTTAGAGGCTTTTCAGATTTGAACCTAGGAAATGTTGAATCCAGCAACATTTGGTTCTATACTGACATCTTCTCCCCCTCTACTCTGCACTGGTGGGGCCGCATCTCAAAGGTTGTGTCCAGTTTTGGGCCCCTCAGTTCAAGAGGGACATGGAGCTTCTGGAAGGGTGTCCAGCGTAGAGCAAGAAAGATGATGAAGGAAGTAGAACAGCTCCCTTATGAGGAAAGGCTGAGGGAGNCATCTCCTTCTCTGGAGACGTTCCAGACCCACCTGGATCTGTTCCTGTGCAACTTGGTCTTTTGAGGTCCCTTCCGATCCCTAATGATTCCATGATTCTTTGCATGCTCACTCAAGCACTGTCTCTGAACGTTTTCTCTCTTTATGAACACACACATCTAAACGACTTTCAACATGCTCACCCATGGGTATAATTTGCTCCTAGTAAAGCAAATAACCTGCATCCAAAACTTCTGTCAGATACGTGAAGCTTTTCAGAGCCCTAAGTGAGAGCAGAGTAGAAGAGGGGAAGAGGCAGCCATGCTGGTAAGAGTCAGTACTGAAGCCATGCTTTTATCATCCCAGTTATTCAGTCAGCTTCTCCCTTTACTTCCAGCTAATTACATCAAGAAGACTTTATGGAAATTGTTGCCAAATGTTTAAAATGAAAGCAGTTCAGTTGTTATTTCAGTCCCAGGTTACTGTGGTAAATTGTGCATGCTCACCTCGTGCATTCATTTGTGAACATTTGACATAGCAGTGATTAATTAATATTTATGGCAGAAATCGCTTCAAACTTGCTCTATGCAAGAAATCACACACAATTCTGGCTCTAATCACTCGGCACATAAAGAAACTTTAATTGATAACCCAGGTTTAATATCCATCAGGAATGGATTCTGTAGGAGGAACAGAGCAATGTTCCCTGTAATCATCCTAGAGGAGATAGAAAGCTTGTTCTACCAACATCAAAGAAGATTAGGCAGCAGAAGCTGATAGTAAAGTAGCAATTATGGAGGGTTTTTTTAATTCTGTGCACCTGCTTCATCAAAATAATAGGCATCTTTTAGCAAAATAACCTGAAACTCAGTTCACTGACTTTCAATTATCTGATGCTGGGAAATGCATCTGGAGAGACATGAAAAAAGGTGATAGATGCACAGAGAAATAAAGAGAAAGGGGAAATTAGAATGAGGGGAAATATGAGGGCCTGTGTAAGTGGGTGTTATAAATATCCTGTGCCTCAGGCTGATTATAGAGCGGGAATATTTTTGCTGAGTTAGGACCGTGGCATCAGGCACCTCTCACCAAATCAGTCCCTCATTGAGTGCCTCTGACTAGAGTAAACAGCTTACACCAGGGATGGATTTGGCTCATTACATTTAAGAGGCATTTTAGACATCAAACCTTAACGCAACCAAGGAAAGTACACCATGGTTTTCCTTGAACATTCTGGGATGTATAAATCCAAGCAAAAATACCCTAACATTGCACTTTATCAGGTGGTCTTGCTATACAAAACTAGGACTGACCTCACAACATTGCTTCCAAAGAATAATCTAAGGTTAAAGGACACCAAACCTTTCCTGGAGGTTGGAAGGGGAAGAAAGCCCTAATTTTCTTCAGGGACTGTATCCACATTTCTAGAAAACCACAAGGCCAACCCTCAGAGAAAGATTTAAGAGCCTGACTGGGGCTTAGTACCCATCCTCATTAGGTTGTATTGGTGTCTGTTTTTTCAATAAACCCCAATCTTCTTGGAAAATACTTTTACAGAGCACAGTGGCAAATCACTTAAACATTTCATGATCGTCAGCCCTGAAGTCTCCAAGCAGCAGAACTTTTATCAGAGAAAGCTGTGGTACCAGGAACATTACTGGGCAGAGTTCATGCCAGGCTCAGGACAAAAATCCAGAACGGCATTTTTCCACCTCTTTTTCCCAGCTTTGCATTCCTTTTGAATTCACTGTGCCCTCTCATGCACATCTCACTGTGTTCTCTATTACATACAACCACCTATATCTAATTCTACCTATATGTAACTATTCTAACCACCTATATCTAATTCATTAATGCTGGTCAGGAGAGCTGCTCTCCAAGTTTTATCTCCCAAGCCCTTGCAGCTCACATTTGAGCTCCCATCTTCCTGCGGGAGATCCAAGACAGAGGAAATTTAACCACCACATCCTCCTCTGCACATTAACTGCTGGCTCTGCAGCTACTCCTGTTTGATATCAGTCCTGACTTCCGAGCTCTGTCTAAATGTCAGTCATCTTGTGAGACAACACCATGATGAACACTGGCTCAGGACAATATATCCCTGTTACTTAAGTAGTGTGCAAAAATGAGGCAGACCAGTTTCCCTTCCCTCAGCCATACTGCACTCTGGCACATCACACATCCAGCAGATACTGTATGTGAAGGCTGAAGCACAAAAAATCATCAATCAACAACCACGGCTGACAGAGGCCAATCCTTCAGCTAGAATCACAACCACTTCCCACTTCGTGGGAATGAGGTAGAAGTAATTCCATTGTAATTAAATAGGAATTTTTGTGTGAATTCCAAATGAACCTTTGTACCATTATCATTAGTTCTCAATACATCTCTTATTTTACCTCATTAGAATTATTGGTAATAAATGGTAGTAACTAGATTGTAATTAAATAGGAATTAAAATTTGACTTCCTAATGGAGTACAGCAAAGCAATCGCTTTTTCAATACACATTAATTGCTGTTCTGTTAGGAATACAGGCAACTTATTTTTAATGAATTGCTACAAATTATTATGAATATATGCCTGAACCTGCAAAACAGTCTCGCATCAGTAGGAGTGCCTGGTAGGTGTCAGCCAGCAGTGCAGTGTGCAGATCTACCCAAGGAACTTGGGACTTGAAGTAGCAGAAAACACACTGAGTTACAACATTTCCACAATAAGCTCTTTTTTTCAGAAGGGCCAGACAAGGTGCCGTTGAGAGTGTCCCTGGGGAAGTGGACTGAAAGGGATGAGAAAGCAATAGCAGTAATACAAGACTAGTGAATTTTTATGCTAGTGGTTCCAGTTTGATTATAATAAAAGTGCTTTGAAATATGACAGAGGGTGGTAAACTGCATATGGAACCTCCATTGTAGTATGTATACATTCTCTCTCTGTATATAGAGAGATATATAATATATGGATGAATAATATGCACTTCCATGAGTGCTCTAGACTTAAAAGACATAGATAGTATCTGCTTCTTTGTATTACTGTGGAGGGTATAACAAGTGGTTGGTGTAAGAACATGCAAGTACTGAGAGTTTAACAGAGGTTTCGTATCCACATTCATGGCAGAGTGATTCTGGTTCAAAGGGACAGGCTGTGAAGTGAACCCAAAGCACGCATGCCACTGCTAAAAAGCCAGCATTCTGATTTCACTTTGAAAACTGGCAGTGGGTGTCCCACCAAGCTACCTTTCAGCTACCTTCTACCTCCATAGTGACTGACACTGGGTTGAATTCCCCAAGCTTTCACAGGGCATGAGTTAATTGTTGGAGAATCTTTTTCATCCAGGCTCTTAATTTCTGGTCCATCATCATCACCTTGCACTGTTAATTCGCAGAGGACAGAAGCAGTCAGTCACTGCAAACGTGGCACAGCCAGTTCCTTTGGATATGGTGTGAGCAGCCCACACTGCTGTGATCAGGCCTGTCTCTGCGGTTTTATGTGCCCTGAAATATCTTCATGTCTCCGTTTGCTCTCCACAACATCACACCTCTCACTGTGCTGTGAAACCAGTGTCTGACTCTGACATTTATAATCCCTTTGTATTTCCAGACCCAGCAGGGGAAATTCAGAATCAGGCTCTGGATGGGATCTGCAAGAGCCATAGCCATACTTGTGGGCTTGGGAGAGGGTAGCTCGTTGCTTAGGCATCTTTTTTATACCCACATTTAAATCACAGAGATTGAACAGGGCAAGCAAACTCACTTTTTCAATTTTGTTACCTAATCAAAACTCCAAAGCTTTCCAGCGCTGGAGAGTGTTCACATATCATCCACTTTCCATATCCAATGCTGACAAAACAATAAGGCAGGAATAACATAAGTCGTGAGAAAACTAGTCTGCCTCATAAATCTTCACAGGAAAGTGGCTGCTGTTTTATGTTATTGCCGCGTGTTGTTTCCAATGAAGTGATTACTGTTAGATGTATTTTTAAATTGCTTTTGGTATTTTTAAAAATACATGACTTTGAGAGCGATAGAGATGAGATTGAGTGGTGGTAGACAGTGCCTACAGTATGATTAACTTTTTCCCAGACCCGCTACTTCTGAAATTAAGGTTACCAGCACAGCTCCTGTCAACTTTCCCCTATCTGAAAAGGGCTCCCTGGAGTCTGCGAGATGTATGAAATTATCCAACAGGCCACCTAAACCCTCTTCTTCTTTTAGATTCTCCATAGGCTTGCATTCTGTTTTGAGATGTTTGATTAGCGACCACTACTGTTGCTATTAGACACGTAGGTTTGTGCTCTAAAGCTCTGTAACACACCCTATTGTGACCGGGATATTGTGGTTTCTGTCCATGGAGAGGAAGAACAAGCCTTGTGTGTTAACAGCTTCAACTAAGGCACACGCACTTCCAAAAAGCCTGAGCTACAACTTAGATAAAGTTCATTTGGAAGACATTCAAGGCAATAAATATGAAATGAGAGGTTTTCTCAGGGCTTTACAAGTCATTAAAACTCCAGGTAGATTGTACCTACCAGAGGCTTCACTAGTGGCTTGCTGGGCTCACACAGACTGTTTCCTGGACATCATCATATCCGTTCCAGCAGTTAATGAAGCCTGTACCCATCCCAGGGCCCACCTAGAGTGTTCCTCAGATTTCTGTGTGCTGCACAGACCAGGCACTACAGGGTTAAGTTTACTCAGACAACAGAAGATTCAATAAGAGGCAAAAGGAAAATGAATTAGAGGAAAATCAACAGGCAGCAAAGGAAAAACTAAATTACATTTCATGTACACACATGCACTCTTTTGGCTGGAGGGGCAGAAAATGTAGCCAAAACTGGGCTGTTTTTATTCTAAACAGTGCATCAATCCATTGATTAATTTTACACTTTGTTCCTTATGAACCTGGGCTGGGGCCATGAACGCTGCTGCTTATGAAAAGAAGAATACGGCCAAAAAGGAACTCTTAAAACGTTGGCAGCTGTTTCAAGGCGATGTGTCTGGCCAGCAGGAAGGAGATGGCTCCTCCAGGGAAGTGTATGAAGCTGTAAAACCATTTGTGAACCGGCCCTGCTCGGTTTATAAGGTGTGTGACTGACTTAAAGTCAAGTTTCTTGCATAAATTTGTGACTTGTAAATCGAATGATAAAAGTAGACCTAAGTATCATTTTTCCAAAAGGGCATTACAAGGTTGGTTAAGAATGACTGTATTGCTTCACTAATACCATTAACTTCAGGCTTGTTTCCATCCACTACTGACTTGAACAAGGAGGGTTTCCCATAAGCTGTGATGTGCTGTATGGTTCAGCTGGTCAGCTCTATGGTATAGGAAGCAGAAATTAAACAAATCAAAAAAATGAATGCAATAAAACACACTGTGCCTACTTCAGCCACGCTGTAATCAAATGCAAATGCAAATGAAGAGAGTTGAACTCGCTCACACCGCAGTTGACACAGATCTTGGCCACAGAGCAAAGGGAGGCAGCTAACCTCACAATCATTCTGTTGCTTCTGAGGAGCGGCTATGATGAGCAGGCTGCTAGCTCATCATTTTCCAGTTACTTGCTATCTCTTCCTGAAGTGTTTCCTGAAAAGTATCTCCCTGCCATAAGTATATATTCCTTTCAGCAAGTTAGGAGGTTAAGGAATGATTTGGGAAATACCCCTAAAATCTCTGCAAGATAAGCCAAGAGTCACTTCATTAAGTAGGTGGAGGTCTGTGTAAGGTCTCCAGAAAACGGGACAGAAGGAGGAGGGAATTCTGCCGGTGATACATCTTACTCCTTTCCTTGTCCAGCCTGCATTGCTTAGGGGATGACACAACTGGGAGTTTCCATTTACAGGAGGTTCAGAACCCCCTTGATGCTGTGTACCTTGTTTGCATCAGTCAAGAGACAGCAAGATTCCCAATTACTGCTGGGGAAACTCACCTTCTGCAGGAGACTAGCACAAACCCAGGGGATCATTTAAACGCCTTAAAATAGGGATGTGCAGAGGCTCAAGGCATCATGGGTTTCACAAGGGCAATCTGATCCTTCCCTTCATCGACACACAGCGCTCCACAGTCAGAACACACAGAAGCCAAAATAAAGAATCAGTTCCTTTTGGAAAAAAAGATCATAGAGTCCAACCACAAAAACCTAGAAGTGCCAAGTCCACCCCTAAGCCATCACCTACAGCACCATGTCCATACATCCTTTAAATACCTCCAGGGATGGAAACTCCATCACTTCCACGGGTTGTCCAGTGCTGGACAACTATTTCTATAAAGAACTAAAACATCTAACCTAAACCTCCCATGGTGCAACCTGAGGACATTTCTTCCTATCTTTGGTACTTGGGAAAAGAAACCAAGACCCAGCTTGCTGCAACCTCTGGAACTTCTTCCCAGTGAGGGTAACGGAGCACTGGAACAGGCTGCCCAGGGGGGTTGTGGAGTCTCCTTCTCTAGAGACATTCAAGACTCGCCTGGCTGTGTTCCTGTGCAACTTGGTCTAGGTGATCCTGCTGCAGCAGGGGGATTGGACTAGATGATCTTTTGAGGTCCCTTCTGATCCCTAATGACTCTATGATTCTATAAGGTCTTCCCTGAGCTTCCTTTCCTCCAGGCTAAACAACCCCAGTTCCCAGTTCAAATACAGGACTTGTGCTCCAGACCCTCATCAGCTTTGCTGCCCTTCTCTGGATATTCTCCAGCACCTCAATGTCCTGAAGACCCCAAAACTGAATCTAGTATTTGAGATTTGATCTCACTACTGCCTGAGGGCACAATTCAAATCAATAGTGAGTTCAGTTACGTGTTCAAATTCAGCAATACAGTGAAATAAAATCTTATGCAGGTGAGTTGGCAAACCACTGCTCATGTAAGCTGCTCCAAATTTCAGACCTCCTAAGTGCCCATAGCCTCAACATAAACACTTCTGAGCACAAAAGTGTTCAAAAATCTCTGCACAGAAACAATTCTTTTCCTTCTCACTGCATTTTAATATTGCTAATTGCTAACTAATCATAGACGTTACACAGCCTTCCCCTGGCCCAAGTCTTAAAGTTTTGTTTGAACTACGCTTCACCCAGCTGAACAGTGCTTGAGGGTCAACAGAGCTCTGCAATGTGCTGTGAAAAGTGATGCTGCTTCTAGGAGGCCTCGTTACTGAAATAACTCGAGTTAATGTTTGGAAATAACTCTGAAATGAGGACTTGCACAGATTTGTTTTCTTAGTGAGCAATTAGCTTTGCAAGCGCTGACTGGCTGCAGCACCTTCTGCCATGTCTGACATTCTAAATAAATTATTCCCTCAATTCATTAGTTGGAAATACAGTTTGTAATACCTGCTGGGTTACAGGACACGCAGCAAAGCCCCAGATCATCTCAAAAAGAAAAATGAAGGCAGGTTTGCCTGCTCCAGCATAAACAAAATAAGGATGGTAGAAAAGGTAAGCCACTCTGCATTTCCTACCACATGGCTCAATAAGGGGTTTTTTTCTGACCTGTTCCCTTTTTAATGATCAGAATACAAGTCTCTCTTCCTTCCAAGTTGGACTGTCTCAGCAAATTCTCCCATTGCCTCTGTTCCAGGAGGTAGCAACCAGACATGTTTGTGGAAAGGTGAAAGCCGGGGCAAGGAAAAGTGTGGGATGTCCTTCATGCCTGGTTCACTGGGAGAGACTCACACCGCCAGCCGCTCACATGGGAGATGGGAGAAGCTGTGGAGACAGCACCTATTGATCTAACAGCTGTTCACCATACACACCTGTACACAGACTGATCCATGCCTGGATAGGTAGTTGTGAAGTGTGGCTGGAGTCACAGCTACTGCTGCTCTGAGCTGCTGGCACTGAGATATGGCTCTTAAGGAGCCCAGTCTGAATGCAGAAGGTGGAGCTGGATCCAGTCGAAAGCACTAGGGCTTTGGGTGCTTGTGTGGATGACACTGGGTAAAGACTGCAAAGAGACACATACACATGCAGGTCATTCACATTCATTACTGTCCAGCCAGCTACATAGTGAGGGCCCTGGTCTGCAGTGATACAACATCACGATCTGCCATTAAAACAGAAAATAAGATTTTCAAACACAAGTCAGCAGTTAAGTTTAACTAGTGATGGCAGGGCAGAAGGATGAGGAGACCTTTAGAGCCTCACCTTTCTCCAACATCCTTATCCTTCAAAGCAACCCTACAAATCAAGCTCAGATCCAGCCAATTTCAACTGCATCCCATAGGTCAAGATTTCCTCAGCCAAAGAAGAGTCTTGTTCCCTTCAAAGGCACTAGAGCAAATCACTATTGGGCACTAGTTAGGAAACACCATGAGTGGGATTCAGACCAGAATGCTGGGGTGCATTTTACGGACACAAGCACCTGTAATTTAACTCCAAAACCCATATTCAAGCATCAACATGGGTGACATGATGATGCAGAAGAGCTAAGCGGTGATAGCAGTGGAGGCACCAAGACAAAGCCCAATGCATGTGGCAATCATGTGGTCACCTCCAGCAGAGCTGCCACTCTGATGCTGGACTTGGATGACTTATTTCTTTATTTTGTTCTATCAGATTGCCAGTGGTTTAGCCCCCGTGAGTCAGATGCCCTCTTCCCAATCACATACTGTGGATGACACAGGTCTGCTATTCAAAAAACCTGTTGTGTAAAGACAAGGAGAAAATAGAGAAGAAATCTAATAAATGCCCCATTATTTCCAGCGTATATTATGCAAAATTTGGCATGAAATCTTTATCCCACATAAACGTGAAGGTCACTTATTTGTTCATTAAATTCTCCTCAGTCTACATCATTATGCTCATAGTTTTTCTTATACTTAATGTTGTAAGGGCCTGCCAAACTCATTAGACATCCGCTGATAAATGGATTTGAACTCACAATCTGTTAAGAATCACACAGGCACATTAGAGCAGTATTTCCATGGCTTAGAGACCGTATACATTTAAATCTTCCCAGAGAGGATTTTGAGTATTTTTGATCCAGTGCAGCAGAATCAACACATAATTCAAGTCTGCTTGCTGTAAAAATTTACAGGCTGGGATCTTGGTATCGCAGTCATAAATCAAAGCTGCGCACTTTAAAATGTGGTAGTGGCAAAACTGTTGCACGGGGTGTAAACATCATCAAGCTCATTGCCATGCAGCTCTTGCGTCGGAATAATAGGGGGAGATACTGTTAAATGTTGCATATATTTTCTGTCATCTGCAGAATCTGCACTTAGAACACGTAACTGCAGTTGTCAGCCTGGACAGATTTCTGGATGAGGAAGAGCTTCTGAAGCTGTCCCGGATTCTCATCCTAATGCCATGACTTCAAATAAGCTCTTAGATGAAATGTGGACAGAGGGGACATGGGGTATGTTTATGCCATAGTTTATGTTTCACTCACTCATTGCTCTTTATTGTAATTTCCCCCAACTGATGATAAAACGCTTATAAAGCATTGGGCTGATAATTTGCAGGCTCTCCTGCTGCTCTGTTTGTTATAAAGCTACTTGTGTCTCCAGGAGAGTCTTTCTTCCTTTTGGATTTATGAGCCTAATGAACCACTGTTATTCTCCATCACAGGAGCCAGTGATGCTGTGACATTATAGCAGGAAGATTTGAAAACTTATGAGAAAGCACTTGAAACAAACTGCTGCTCCTAATAAGTGCCTCTTGTCTTCAGTGTGGTCTCAGGAAGATCTAAGTGAGCTAATGAATGAAAAGAACAAACCGAGTGCCGCACTATCCCTGCAAGCTCCGCTGCTAGTGAGACAAATCCACTGCTGGGGCGAACAGTATTTATCAGCAGCAGGATGCTGATACACAGCTCCAGCAAAGAGCCCACTGAGTATATAAGGAGCCTAAGTCCTCAGGACTGCTTAGATTTTCCAGATGAGGGTTATTTGATGTATTCTCATACAATTAAATTGAGTTGCAAGTAAATTTAGCTTCTACCTTACTGACAGGTCTCTCGCTGGAGCTCAGCTGGCTCACTGGACAGCCTTTTGTCCCCTAGGCACTCTAGATTCACTCGAGCACTTAATTTTCTAGAGCCATTCTTGACAGTCACCAAATTCAGATAATTTCAAATTAAAGAAGCTGAGGTAGGGGGAAAGGGAGCACTTCCTGAAGATTAGCTGCCTGCTGCTCACCTTGTAACTTTCATAAAGGAGCATGTTTCTGCCTACCATGGCAAAACACAATGAAGAGAAAGGCAGTACCATGGCTAGGCCAGCCCCAGGCTATTTAGGAAGTTACAGGTCATAACCCAGACCTTCATGTCCACCTGGAGACCATTAAGAAGCCCATGTAAAGCCTGGAGCACATGATTCATCGGCTCCCAGTGAGATGCTCAGAGGTAAAAATGTGTCCTGTTTAGAGCCCCCTTGTTTAAGCTGCTATCAGAGAGAGGGCTCTTTGACCTAAAAATTTACTTCAGCTAAACAGCATGGGGAGCAAAGCAGACATCAGTTGCCCAATGTTAGGCAGTAAGTCAACTGCAATGCTAGATGAAGAACCCAGGTATCTTGGCTGGGACCACAAGTGAGATACCAGTATGCTCTGGCAAGGTTTCTGCTGCCTTTGGCTCTCCTGTTGGATTCCCGGGGACAAGTGGGTTGAGCCATGATGCCTGTTGGGGCAGTACTTGAGATGATGCCAGTCTTTCCCCACCCTAAATGCCCCCACCTGTACAGCCAGCTGGCTCCCTCCAACTAGAGTGTCAGACAACACCTCCCAAGTGCATCTGGTCAGGGACTTACCTATAGGGCAAACCTGAGCCATGGGTTTCTGTCTCGATATAGTCTTGATATATGTCCCTTGTTATTGGGGATGCTAGAGGTGACTGGAATTGCTGTTTGCAGGTGAGCAGCCTTGCCAAAATAATGAGACCTCCTGCCACACAAGACAGCTTAAGCATGCTGTCAGCTGTGTATTATTCATAAAAGCTCTGCTGTCTTCAGTTACTCTGTAATCATCACATCTTTCATCACGACACACATATCTCAGCAATTGTACTCATTACAAAACCACCATGGCATAATAGGAAACAATGACATGTTCCTTCTTTTTTCTGTGCTACAGTGGGAACTCAGGTCATTTAGCCAGCAAAATATTAGCAGAAGCAGCATGGCGATATGCCAGTCAGTGCTTTGAAAAAGCTCAACCTAGGTGACTCTGTTTGTTAAAAAGTATTCAAAAGCCCCAATTACAATCAGTTAAAAGCAATAAGCATGCAAATTATTTTAAAACAAACTTTAATTAATTTCAGCATATGTTTCACTTAGACTGATTAGTCAAATCTGATTTTCTGAAAAGAAACAATAAACATCTGCTAATGATGATTTACATATTACTGCTCGCAGGGCCTGCAGTGTGCTGGGTGGCAGTGGAGGTTCTGCACAGCACAGGGAGGAGATGTCGTGCTGTGTCACCTTCCCCCAGCCTGCAGCCTTCAGGTGCTCAGGGCAACCAATGTAATGCTCTGCTGAAATAAATAGATGTGCCCTGAAAGAACATGTTTGGAAGAAACTTCTTCCCAGTGAGGGTGACGGAGCACTGGAACAGGCTGCCCAGGGGGGTTGTGGAGTCTCCTTCTCTGGAGACGTTCAAGACCCTCCTGGCTGTGTTCCTGTGCAACTTGGTCTAGGTGATCCTGCTGCAGCAGGGGGATTGGACTAGATGACCTTTTGAGGCCTCTTCCAATCCCTAATGATTCTATGATTCGATGATGGTGTTTGTATGAACAACTGTTCTGAGAAAGGCTTCCCTCTTTCTCAAGCACACTTTGGATGAGAAACAGGTAGAGCAACTCAAAGTCTGGGCTCACAGGACCCCAAGGTGAAGCTCTCACAGCCTGACCTCAGTAAAGACTCCAAAATGCCAAGCAAGGAGCTATTCAGGCAGTTGCATTAGGAAGAACAAGAAGGGCTTAACCTGTTGTTCAGGCCCCATTTCTGTCTGAAATCTGTGGGAAAAAATGATGGTTTGGTATAAACACATAACTTAGCCAACACAATCACTTCTTCTCTGTGTTCATTAAATAAGGAGACAGGATGTGATAATCCTGCATGGTCAGAAGGCTAAATCCCTCTTTACGCCCAAGACTGCATCCTGGGAGGCCTGAATACAGCCCCCTTATACCTTTGAGCACATAGCTCACAGTAATGTAAATATTTAAAAGTCCATGGCATTTTATATTCACAAGGCTGATAATAGAATAGCTTTAATATCCTTACAATGCCAAATCCAGATGAACGCAATAGTAGTGGCTCCCAGGAAGTTTATTAGCACTCCTACCCGATACGTAGTAGTCCTAGAGCAGAAAAAAAGGGATAAAAAAGTCCTGCCAGAGTATAGCACACCCCAAGCTGCAGGATGTTGTAGTCCAAGAGCTGATTCAGCTGCAGAAATCATTGGCACGAAGGGAGGATAAAGAGAGAACGGCCAATGACAGGTGTTGCTTTAAATATTTTGAAGATATGCATCAGGAATAGTTGACAAAAGTGCTTCCAAAGTAGCTCTTACACCCACTGAGCTTGGCAGTCCTCACTCTTAAAAAACATGAACTTGGCGCAGTAGTCTCTTAAATCTTTTAAAGCAGCTTAATCCTCTGGTAAAGAAACATGCACTCAGCTAGATGGGTGCACTTATCTGAAACCCTCTTATTTATGAGTGCCTAGAACATGAAATTATCTGGTCCTGGAAGACAGTTTTGTACTTTCCAACTCTTCTTCTATCATAAATCAACCCATTCAAGAGGGTGCCACGTTTGTTTTTCCCATTCTCTCATTTGGTATGAACAATCATTGCCCATTCAATGCCAAGATGATCCCCTTGAGATGTCTGTGCATGATTCTGTGATTTCTGGCTTCTGCGGGACCCAAAGTGTGTGTGTGTTGGCAAACACCAGGAGGTTTGCAAAGTCTGGAGTTCTGGGATCGTTTTAAAATGATCAAACAAAAACTTTATCAAACAAAACTGCTGTGGTGTGGGCATTGGATGTGTGTGATGGCAGTTGGATCATCACAATTCCACCAATTACCTCCAGAGAGCAATCCAGCAAGCAGAAAACAGCTGTACTTCAAATGTATGGTCCTTCTGCTGCAGAGCCTCAAGTGCCCAGACAGACAGCTAGATGCACTCATCACACCCACTCAACACCTTCTGGGAATACTGGTTCTGCAGAAGGTCCTTGAATCTCTTCTTTCATGAGGAGAGGGAGCAGCCTTAATTTAGTGGATATAACAAATTCACTCCCCAACCTTCTGCCCAGTCTGGCAACACAAAGGATTTTCCAGGAGTCCTCAACAGAACGTGTGTTCCTGCTCATTATGCTAGTTCTGCATAGCGAACTATTCAGGGGTCAAGTAGCATTGACATAGAGTTTCAGCTTCAGGACTCAAAATTAGCATTGAACCTTCTCTTTAGAGAAGGCAGCAATGACACCATCCCTGCACATATCACCAGTTCATGACAGCAACACATCCTAGAAGGAGGGAACTCCAGAGCAACCAGGAGATCAAGGTTCACTACTGGTAGGTGAAGACACCACCACTAAGTCAGTCATGGCCTGGATAACCACAGAACTTCACACTTCATCTCTGACTGGGAGATAATGCTAGTTGGTTTCTATCAGATAAAGCCATAAGCTCTTGCAAGGTTAAAAAGCTTCGTGCAACGTTACCTGAAGATCAGAATTTACCTTTTATTGCTCTTTTATAATGCGGCACATTAGACAGTTTAAATATATATATAATAATAAAAAGGGTGCTTTTCTCACTTGCTTGAGAGAATGGCATTCATAAATGCACCCTCATTTGCCTTTTTACACCAAATTATCACCTGTCACCTGATCATTTCAGCTGCACAACTACTACAAGGATCTCCCTTTATTCTGGAACATTTTCAAGTACTGGATTTCCAACAGCACGAAAAGCAGCACCCCACTTGAGAATACAACCAGGACCACAGAAATAGGAAAGAAACTGTTTCCACATAAACTTCTGAAAAGAAACAGCAACTCTTCATTCATTCCTCTATTCTCTTTGAGTAAAGATTTGCTGGGAAAATGAGCTACTTGTGAATATGTCAGATGATGAATCAGAAAAGCTCTGGGCAAGAATTCAGCAAACCTCCCGTCTTACTGCTGTTCATATGCTTCTAAAACAAGATCCCGAGGAGCTTGTTGTCAAGCACAGGAGAAACTGGGCACACTGGGTATGCGGGGTTTGTCAGCCAGCAAACTGGATGCATGTGTGAGATGGAGGTGGCTTCTCACAAATTCTCCTCTCCCCCAAATACAGGATTCCTCCAATTTTGTTGGCTTGGGACCAACTGCGAACAAAAACCATTCTGCCAAAATCTCAGGCTCTTCTCATCTCGTCTGCATCAATTTCAACATTTTAATTCCCTGATGTTACAAGCAACGCTGGAGGGTCCCAGGGGCGACGCAAAAAGCCAGTGCTGTAAGAGATGGGCTCTTTGCTGACAGGTATCAAATAACACCTCCAGCCTCCTCTGGAAAAAGAGAAAGGGGGGAACACAATAAAATATACAATGTGATAGCAAAGCTCCTTGTCTTGGAGAGCAAAACTCCCATCCTGTGTGAGGAATATGAAGGAAACAGATGTTCCCGTGTGGAGTTTAATGGCTAGATCATTAAAGGGATAACATCATTTCTCCTAGCTGCGTGCGCTTTTCCCAGACTAGCACAGCAAAACTTTTTTCTCCTGACATAATGATTCTTGATTAAGGACCAGATTCTGACCTTTCCAAGGCAAATGCACAGAAATACCCTGATGGTATCTTCTCTCTAAGCGTCTTGCATTAGAAGCTGAAAATTTAACCCAGGGGAGCAGAGACCCTTTCTTCTGTAGGTTACTGGAGGTAGGTATTTCTTGATAGGAATAAATCCACCAAGGACAGGGCAGAGGTGGAGGAGTTTCTGGGCAGCATCACTTCCCAAGCAGTGAAGTAGTGGCTATAAGCAGTTATGCCCTGGGCCCCACGAGCTCACATCCTTTGCAAACCCCAGTTATACAACTGTGTTTCCACCAAACTGACTTTGAACTGATCTGACCGCAAACAGGACTTCAGCCCTCAGCTCTGAGAGTCAGCCGAGACTGCAGGTATTTCAGACCTCCTGCAAAGGAGGGGGCTCAACACTAAACACACTCTACTGTGCTATGGTTCCTGAGTAATCCTTAGATATTAACAGACAGAATTTGTCCTCTGGAAGATCACAACCGAGATTTTACTACCAGGCCACAGACCATGTCAGTTTTGCACTTTTAAGTTGTATTGGTTATTTCTCAGGTCAGCTCCTTTACTCTTATCTCTGATTTCTACCTGCAAATAAAAGCAGAGAACATCAAGTTCATAGCTGGGAGAGTCGGTAGTTAAGAGTCACCTACAGACCATGTTATGTCCATGAGAGCTCCCAGCAAAAAAGGTCACCATGCATTCATCTGGCTGTGCACTGGGTAGGAAGTATGCTCCGAAAGAAGTGCTTTTAGCAACAGTTAACATTTTCAAGACAATATGTCAGCTACCAGTAACCTTTGAGAGGAGGGTTCGAGGAAAGGTTAAGGGAAGTTAACCTAAATAGCTTAGAGAAATAAAGAGAAGTGTTGGAGGTAATTAATACTTGAGAGGAAATAATGTAAAGGAGAAGAAAGACTTATTTAAGGTTGGCCAAGTGGAACGTACTATGAGAGGTAATGGCTTTAAATTAAAGAAGGGCAAGTTTAGATTAGATAACAAGAAAAAACTTCTCAACAGGAGCAGTAATTCAACAGCACGGCAGTCTGAAGAGAGACACAGCGCAAGCACTACCCACATTCCAGCTGATGCCAGCTAACACTCTCGGGGGAAAATATCTGGGATAAACCACAAGAGATCCTAGAGATTTGACTCAACAGCAACAGCTATAAAGACTATTCCAACATCTATGATCCTGTGATTAACATACACATCACCTATTAATCTTAACATGTTCCAATGGCTACCACTTCCCCTGAATGGTGGACTGCAGAACCTACAGCAGATTACTGGTGCAATCCTCCCCTCAGCCAAGCATCACATCTCACCTCGTATATGTTGTGTTACAATAAATTCTCAAAGACCAGCCTCCTTCCCCAGAAAACCCAGATGCAAGAACCAAGGTGGAAAAGTTCACAAGTGTTTCAGGTATTGATTTAGCAGCAGGTTTAGCTGACCACAGTTTGTAAATGTGCTGAAATGTTTCAGATTGAAAATGATTCCATCTCCTAACAACAGGGCATGAGTTCCTATTTCATGAGTTCATTTGCCATGATCTTTATAATTCTGAAAGATTCCTTTTTCTTTCCTCAATCTCATAATTTTCTGTCAGCCTACAGTATTATCTGTTAACTTCTTTGTTTGTAAGGGCAGTTGTTCAACTGAATTTCAAACAGGTTTGATGGCTTCTGGCAGGGAACAGAAAGTATAAGATGTTGTATAGGCTGAAAGAGGAAACAGCATAGGACCCCATCTATCACACTGTATACCACATAATTAGCAGAAGCATCGTCTCACTCTGATTAAAACCATATTCCTCACAGCACAGTTGTTCTGCTGTTCATGTCTCTAAAAACCAGACATTCCCTCAAGATTAAAGCTTCTCAAAAAATACAGGGAAGTTGACGATATCCCACAGGAAAGTAGTAGCTGGCTCCAACAGTACAGTGGTTTTTCTCAGCAAGGATATCGGTGGGGCAAAGAACTGCAGGATTAGAGACAGATCAGCTGTGATATTTATATGCTTAGCCACCACTGAAATCTGAGAGACACTGATCCATGCTGGGCTACAGAGACAGGTCAGAAACCCAGTCATGAAATTAAGTCTCCTGTATTTGCTCCCCAGCTTCACCACCAACTACCCACAAGGTTGTGTGCGTAACAACAACTCAGTGCAGGCTTGCAAGGGTTAATTTTTGGACTTTGAAACACTTGACTTAAGGCTAGGTATGTTCTCCCTCGCAGCTGTGAGATGAGGTAGAAGAAGCCTTAAAGTTTCTGTTTGGGGCACTTGGGACCAAGATTGGTAGTGTTGGCTCTCAGCTGAGGGCTGAAACCCTAGCTACCCCCAGAACCACAAAGTTTCTCACGTACTACTAGAGTCTTCTGAAACTAGAGGATCTCTGAGGCACCCAGTAACAAAATCATCAGCCAGTAACAAAAAATGAGCTTCTGATAGCCACTCACCCTGATGCTTTCTCAATGGTTGCTCAAGTCATCATACAGGCAAAATCTCTGCCAAGTCTTTGGCCTCAGGGGCTGTCCCCCACAGCCACTAGAGGTGCAGATTCCCTACTTTCATGCAGAGTCCTGAAATAGAGCTATGGGGTCTTCTGCTTGGTTTCAGCTCTGATGAGAAGAATTAGAATTTTCTTAATAAAAGCCCCTCACCCTTGAAAAGTGAAAAATGCAACAACTTTAGCCCACCAGAAAAGCAAGCACAAATTGCACCTGACTACTTAAGTCACTGCACAGTCTTGTATGCAGGACCTCACAGATAAAAATAGCTGTATGTGGCCTACAAGTCCATACCCATCCTGAGTCTGAGGTAGACATAGAAGCAAAAATAAATCTGGACACTCAAGTGATGGATATTAAACTCAGTCCCTCCATAGCATCCTACTACTCTGGGAAGATGTAAGTGATCAGGATGGTAAGGAGTCAAATACAATTCTGTGGTTTTGCAGCCACAGTGTTCTCTTAACACTGGTTTTAGAGGTGATGTCTGTAAATCATCCATACCCTCATAAAATTACCAGATATGTGGTCAAAAATAGATCTTACTAATATATTTATCACCAATCTTCGTACTTTTCTACTTACCGGAGCTAGGTATGAATTCTACCACTGAATGGTCTGGGTATCATACCTGGCTGGATTAGTCAAACCAAAAGATTAGGCACAGAAAATTGTCCAGGGTTCCACAGCAGCATTTAATCTCACAGCTGCAATATAAGGTTCTCCCATCCCTCCCTTCACCAGTTTAATTCATGAAGGCTTATTGATGGCTACAGTGACAGTGGACTCAGAGGAGGCAATACAATAAAAAGGGACTCTAAAGAGGAACCTTAGAGAAAAGGAACCATTGATTTGTTTTGCAGACCCTCAGACAGACCCAGGTCTAAATGAAAACAATTCAGCTTGCAAAAAGAAAAAGGAAAAGAAAAAAAGAAGCAGAATAAAAGAATTCAGTTGAATAATAAATAACTTACATTGATGGTTGTCTTCAAAGACCACATGATCATGCATTTGCCAAAAGTTTAACAGAACTAAGTTGGCTATGAAGTATTAGCTGGATATTTGAAGGGGTTTCAGCTCATCAAAGGAATGAGATACTCGGAACAGCTGTCCTACAGGGACAAGAATCCAAACTCTTTAAGGTGAAGCGTAACAAATGACTTAAAGGAATTGTAGGATTGACTTATCTGCAACAAGATCATATTTGGAGAAATAAAATGTTCTTGTAAGTCACTGATTTGCTTCCTGGCATCAGTTTCAGTGAGGTCTAGCAACATTACAAGGTGCTCTGTGATTTTTAAGTGTTACCACAGTTCAGGTTAAAGGTTACAGGTTAACATGGTCCTCCAGGATAAAAGCTGTGTTTGTGGTTATAATCCATTTAGACTTTGCCTATAGGGTTTTCCTATGTCTTGTTCCATCATCTACCATACATGCTCAATGCTCGCCTTGCACTGCAGGAAGGAAAGATTAACAGTCCAACAAGCATCAGCTGATGACATTTCATGTTTCTTCACAAACCTCTTCTTCATTAACTTCTTCCCACAACTCTCAGCTGACACGCCATACCTTGCATTTCCAGTCCTTCACCCCCTGCTTTCCTACATTCATGCCCACCAACAGCAGCATTCTCCCTGTTGCTCCCAGCTTACTCTGCCTGAAACCAGTGAGACACGTTCTCCATGACTGTATCAGGCACTGGATTCAGCTCTTCCTTCCCAGCAAAACAGCAGGAGTGACATGACTAACCTGCCAGCCACCCCCGCAGCGCAGCCTGCATCTGGGTGTAGCCGGTGCCTGTCCAGAATCCGGGTGACTTCAGCGCAGAGTGGGGTGTGCATGGCTGGCTCTGTGCCTCAGCACCCAGCTGTGGCAACACCATGGCCTGTGGCAGGGGAAGAAAATCAGCAGAAAACTCTCTTCTGTAGCCACTGTCAGTGACTACACTCCAGAGATGCACACATCTATACCTGTTTTCTATGAGTGTGGTACTTTCCCACACAGCCACACAAGCCCCTCGTGTCCCAAGGAGTTGCTTTCAGGAGTCCAGAGATCCAAATTCACCCACTGCCTTTAGTCCCTCAGCAGACACCCAAGGCATTCCCACTCCAGAGCAGGTTTCTAAGAGCCTTTTATTAATATTGCACATATCTTGGGTGACTGAAATGACTCAGTTCCTAGTCTGCTCTCTTACAATTCACAACGGCTTATTAATGGCCCAGTAAAACAATATACAGCCTGTCGTATCTTAATTCAGTAGTCAGTAATGACCAGCTTAGAGAAATCATTTTAGACCTATGGGTTTTCTAAGGCCTTTTGAAGGTAATGGCAGTAAAATATGCATATATTAATGTTACTCGCAGAAGGCAGAATATAGTGGCACTATAAGCAATAATACAGCGCTGTGTAATAAAAATTGAAAATTCTTTTCCCTAAGTGTAAATATAAAATACCTCTGGGGGACATATCTAAAGGAAGAGTGTTTCAATAACACATACTTAAACTCAAAATTATATTTTTCAAAGCTATCCAAGTACAGTCTAATAAATAAACCATAAAATAAAACAACATTTTACAAGGCAGACTCATACTGTATTTCAAGCTCTTTGCCACTCTTAAAATCATTATTTAATGCGGATGGTCTTAGTCACAAAATTTCAAGAGTTTATTCAATATCTTTTATGCGCTATACAAGGTTATTAGAGAATTTATTTTCTCTTTCCCTTACAGATTGGAAGGTGGGCAGTGATATATGAGCTTTCACATTTTATTTATTCACCAAACTGTTCCAGATGTGATCCCATCATTTATCCACTGACACATCAAACCTGCTGCGTGACCTTTACAGTGACCTCTTTACAACATTTGCTTTCATACTCTTAAAGTTATAGCAGCTTAACAGTACTTGCTTCAGTGGGAAGACAAGAGAACCGATACTGGGAGAGGGCTATAATTTAAAAACAATCAAAATTTAATTTCTTTCCTACAATATGAAAACTAAGCCCAGGTGGTCAACCAGCCAGCGGAGTTATGACAGCAGAAATGTTTCAGGAGTACCCTACTCCAAACAGTATGGACTCGGAAAGCGCTGGGTTTGCAGAGGCACTAAGCAATTCAGCAGGCACCAAGTCTGTCTCCACTTCCTGTGCTTTGTCACAGCAATGGGCGTTCTTGGGGTGATCTGCCTTCCCTTACCAAACATCAGCCAATACAATGAGGGTCCTTCTGCAGTTTCCCTTCTGAAAGGCAAAAATTATCCAAAATCTCCATTAACTAACAATTGCCCACATCACTGTGAGCCTAGCATTATGCAGTTAAAAAAATGAGCATACGAAATTACTTTGGGTAGAGATCATTCATTCCAGCCAACTCCCAAAGCCCAGACCTGGCCACCTGGGAGTTTCCATGTCTGGTGAACTTTTCCTTAGTAGATTTTTGGTTTATGTGCTTCCACATTTGGGCTGATACCAGCAGCAGACATGCCTCCGTTGTGGCTCATGCAATATTTATGGCCCAAGAGGTAGCAGGGAGTATCAAGAAGCAGGCACACATATACACATACATATGCACACGTACCCCCCACGCACAGTTTGAGTAGGCAAGAGCTCTAGCCAAGGGATGAAACTTTGATAGCATGAAAAAAGATGCTGCACGTCTTTTCATTCACTACTCCTCAGAATTTACTTTCACTGAAAAAATTGCCACTGACTTACTTCCCAGTGTCTGGATGGCCTTTTGATTTCCATGTGCTCAGCTCTTTGCTTAACTCACACCCACTGCGGATTCATCTCACAAGAATGTCTGAAATCCGTATCAAATCAAAAACTGAGTTGTGAGGCACTGAAGATCACCCCAACCTTTCCCTTTGTCCTCATCTCCCTTCCCTCCCAATAGATTACACTGCAGGGCAGGCATCTGACCAGCCCGAGGTACCAAGTCACCTGAGGCCACACTGAAGAATCACCACGTGAAAAAAAGGAGGCAGAACAATCCCTGCAACCGCCTTTCTGCAGCCCTCCCAGAGCTGTGTACAGACACCTCTGGTTAAGGCAAACATGGGCTTCTATTTCAGTGACTTTTAACAGAGACCTAAACATCCAGCTGGAAGACTCACACTCAAAGCAGAAAATCCATTTCACCCCTATCGTGTGTTCTGCCCCTCTGTAACACAATGTTCTGAAACCAGGCTTTGCTTTTTATTTTTTCACAGAAATAATGAGGTTTCTGAGGAAGATCTTACACAGCCCTTTATTTTTTTGCAGGATTAGTTCATCAATAATGGAAAAATGACATCAAAGAAAACACACTTGTTTCTTTAGGTGTAAATCAAAACACAAAGCAAAGCTGGTAGAAAAATAATGCATTAGCCTGGTGTGCTTTGAAAACAGATGAAGAGTACAAACAGCAGATCTGAAGATGCTAGCAGGAGAATATTACGAAGCTATTTGGAAGTACCACTTCCAGGTGAAGTCATCACAGAAAGCTCACAGTAACACACCACCACCAAGGCATGAATTCTCAGAACCAAACAGAAAGGTGCAGCCCTGTTTTGATCACCTCTCTAGTTCACCAGACTTACATTTCAGCTGGAGTCACACTTTAAATAAACAGAGCCGAGACTCGAAACTTTTTAAATAACACTCAGAAATAAAATGGAAGTGAGGTCCCCCGCTCACTTTCTATCGCTTATCCCTGCTGGCAAAGGAAGTGCAACTGTTGGCTTTTGAAAGCCACAAATTTGCAAGGGTCTGGGGCGTGAGCTGGCAGGAGGCTCAGGCTCCTTGATGTTTGTAATTGAAAAGGACATGAAGTAATGAAGTAATTTCCCTGTCCCTATTCTCCATGTTTATCAGAGACCTGTCTGTAGTGGAGGAAGGGTGACAGGGTAATCTGAGCCTCCACAGAAAACCTGCTTTTTCTCCAAAGTTATTTAGATTTCCATGAGCGCTGGCAGAATTTTGGAAGGAGTCCAGGCGAATGAAAGAATTTGGCTGCTCTGAAAATATCATACAGGAACTTTAAAAATTGAACTGATTTATGCCCTGTAATGTTTTCAATACTGTATAAATTAAGTTTGAGTTTCTAGCCTGGATTTTAAGAAGAAATTTTATATGTTATGAGCCATGAAAGAACTAGAGGAAAAAATACCTTATTGTATGATAATTCCACCTCTCCTCTAAGAAGTGCTAGACTTTGCATACATAATGTGTTCAAAGGAATAATATGGGAAAGGCACTACTCTGTAGCATCAAAGGATGTTCCAGAATACCTTGAGGTCCTGACAGCTATTTGGAGTTTGCTAATACCACACAGCACTGTGAAATATATTAGCAATATAACATTGATATGTTCTGCTCATCACTGACTAGCTGTAGAGCTGGGCTTGGGAACACTGTGGGCTTCTGAAGTGCACCATCTACAGAGTGTAACTTAATTGGAGGGAGAAAATTATCTCCTACAGAGGACTGCTTAAAGCAGTCTTTCATGTGCAGATGGCAATGTCTGGGCTTTTTTCCCTCGTGGACATGATAGCCAATGTCAAATATCCGAGCAGTGACTTCCACGGCACAGTCTCAGGAAGTCCTCTAGCGTCAATAAACAGCCATGTGCTTTCTGAGGCTTTACGATAAACTGTGAGGTTTTCAAAGGAACCACAATTTGCACATCTAACAAACATAAACATGTTTATCCATGGTGCCTTGTCCTCAGTCAGAGGGAGATGCAGCTGTAAATAGCTAAATATATTTTCCTCTTTTAATCAGCCATGGGACACAACCTCAGCTGGGGATCTAAAGGTTGAGTCACAGTTGATGCCTGATTTGATTAATCACTGGCCTCCTCTGAGGTTTGAGTCTTGTTTCTGGTTCAGAGGTCAGCCATTACCATCAAAAGGCCATTACCAGTGAGCAGCTACCTCTGTGCTAACAAACACACAGTGCACACCCACACCACAACTCTAAACCCGAGAGCTGCAGAAGACGCAGCCTAGTGCTCACACTGGCCCCAGTCCCAGGCCCTAAAGCAGAGCATTGAGAGGCTGAGAAGAGGTACCTGCTGTGAAGAAGTGCAAAAACAGAAGCTTAGACGATCACTTTCTTCTGGAGCCTGAAAGAATCATTGGGAAGTAGCAGAAACCAGCAGTCACCAGAGAAGGAAAATAAGAAAATTAAAGCTGCGCTGCCTGCCAAACCTCCCGCCAAGAGTTCAGGAGAACGGTGCAGGTGAGGAGGTGAGGAGCCATGTGCCAGGCAGCCAGGAAAGAAAACAAGTTATTAGTCAGGCAACTCTTTCGTAGGCAGACATGTGCCCTCAGCGAGCAGCTGCCTGCAGGGTTGTCACTGCGTAGGGAGTGGAAGGGAACAGAATCTATTGTCCATAACTGCTGCTATGCACCACCGTTCTTCCATCCCTACACTTGGAGCCATCTTTTCAAAAAGAGCTCTAAACTTTCTGGTTGCAGTCTTCAGCCTATGGTTACAGCCTCATCATCTGGCACATATTTGTGTCAAATACCTAACTCCGTGCCTTTACACATGCAAATGAGCCAGCCAAATGATTGTGCATGGGTAAGTTAAACCCTTCAAAAAATTAATTAACAAGAGCTGTATTCGTCCAGGACAGATGTTCTCTCTCTCTTTCTCTACTGTGTGCCATCGATGGTGTTTAAGATATATACTGCCACACAGTCCACAGAAAACAACCCCTCGTGCCTTTCATTACATCAACAACTTGAACTCCTCTTTGCCTGTCAGGACAGGCCACAGTGCCACCCTTTCAGCACAGCCACCACACTAAGAACACACCTCCTTCTTTTTCCAAACTGCACAGTTTCTCCCCAGCACTACATGTTCACAATGCCGGCATGCCTGAAGCATGAATAAGAACTCAGCCTGGACCAAACCCACCCACCCTTTATACCTGTGAAAATGGAATGGCCACAAAATCCAAAGCTCTTCTGAGATACATGGAGAAACCTAGAAATTTAACTTATTGGGAACGGGTGTTTCCACAGAGAATCCCAGCGGAGTGGAGAAAGGATTTACAGTGTAATTAAAATTACATTTTTCTGTTATATTTTCCACTGTGTGTCTTTTTTTTTCCCCTCTGCTGTAGTGTTCTGCAGGCCTTAAAGTGTCCTGGTATCTTAGTACACAGAGGTCTTGGGATATTACTTGAAAACAGTACACCAAGAGGAAATTGTGCAATCAATTCCATGAGAATGCCTCCCTCAGCAATAAACACTGCCTGTGCCAAATAAATGGGTGATGTGCGTCATAAATTTCCTTTTCCTGTCAGAGCAGCCGCAAGAAATGGATGAAGTTATGCACATTTGTATAAAAAATAAAAATGTGTTATTTGCTCTGGAGCACACTGCGGACAGGGCACCGTGAGCTCTGAGGAGCTGCAGAGCTCCTGCCTGGACTCCCAGCTCTCAGCAGCCAAAGGCACAGCTCCTCTCACAACAAAGCAAAGCACAGCTAGTTTTTCTCACAGTCATATTTTGTCTATTCCAGCCCAACTGGTCACAAACAATGAAGGAGTGCCTTAATTTTTGCAGTCAATTGAGTCCCTATCAAAGACCTTTTGTTGTTAAAGAGAAGGTGTTTACCACTTGCTGCAAATCAGACTGAGGCAAACAGGCTTGGCTGAACAGCCCAAGCTCCACTGTCCAAAACCACTAACTGCTGGACTGAGAGTTGGGATTCTTTATTATATTTTTCTAGGTAGTATTTTTTCCTACTGACTGAGCCTACAGAGTGAGAAATTTGCTTTGCATGAACACCAAGAGGACATTGCCCACCGTCTTTACACTAAGTTCAGCTGCTCTTCTGGTGTAGATAAGCACAGGATGGCAACTTAAAGCCCCTTGGAAGGCTCACCCCAACTGGGTGTCATCCCAACACCATGATTTTGGACTACTTTATTCATTGCACTGCTTTTTACTCTACCCTATCTAGGTGGTGTTCCTAACTACAGAGGGTGTTACTCACTATGATTCACACTGAGTCCATCTGACCCTGAGCCCCTCCACAGGCCTGTGCAGTGTCACCGTCCACATCCCCACACACATCTCCAAAGACCACTCCTGCCAAGGACACACACACTGACATGAAGTGGTGTCATCTCTGCATCTCTGTCACCTGTGCTGGCATTCCTTTTCACAGAACAGCTCTTCTTTACCAGCCACATCCACAAGATTCCTGGCTCAAGGGGGGGAGCAGAGAGCTGTCACCACTGATATATTAGAAATACAATTCAAGCAGCTGCTATTAGTCTTTTATTTTTAGACTACTTTATTTTTTCCCCTCAGACTGATCTCAATTTCTATAATATTATTCTTTCTCCTAGGTCAAACAACATCTGTTGTATAAAAAGGAAACTCATTTGCATTATCAAGTTTACATCTTTCCATTTATATTTTACTATAGTTGTCCCAGTAGGAATTGTCCTGCTCTGCCCTCTGGTACTTCCTGAACTACTGGGTGTGTAAGAAGATCTTGGCATGATATTCAACATCAACAACCACTGCACAGGCCTTAGTCTGATAAACCAAAGCTGTTCCACATCAGGATTCACAGGCTGTCCACACCACCCTAAGACACAGGGAGCAGAGCAACGCTGGAGTAGCCCCCTCCTCCCACCCTTGCTGCCTGCTTTGTAAGTGCAATGGGCTGCATCCACAACCCAGTGCTTCTGCTGCTGCAGAGGGCTTGCTCTGGCCAGGAAAACTTTGCTAGTGACTGCCTTTAACAGTCAGTGTAGGCAGAAAAACAATCCATCAAAAAAACATATAGACATAACGTCAGCAACAGTAAACCAGCATAACACTCTTGAGTGTGCTGTCAATTCCACCAGCGGGGCATGTAGCCCTGGACTGGTCGTAGGACTGATACCAGGGAGCAGGAGCTGACAAACTGAACAAAATCAATGCAGAAAGTGAAAATCAAGTTCCTACATAGGGCCATCATTTAGTACAGCAAGAGCAAAGCTATTCAAACTCATGGAAGGCTCTGCAGCTCTGGCTTCTGTGCTTGAGGACCACTGGCAGCACTCAACGCCTTTGTTTCACTCTTCTAGTTCTCAGAGAATACAGCCAGAGGGCAAAAAATTCAAGGGAAAAAAATCTCAGCTCTTTGGAAACACAAGATGAAATCAATGGCACCGATCTGATCCCAGCTGGCATTTTATACACTGAAATGCCAGTCTCTCCCTCTCTAAGTCAAAGGGAGCTGAGAGTCAGAGCACACAGGACAGAGAAAGAACATAGTATTGGCCTGGATGCATTTCTCACTGGTCCAGCCATCAGAAGACAGACCCACACAGAAGCCAAAGAAAGAAGGCAAGTAAGGACAGCTCAGGAATTAAAAGAAAGTCTTACAAGTACCCATCATTTTTCCTCTTGCTCATACTTGACCTTTGGTGCTTAGTTTCCTCCTCTGCTCCTACCTCTGTTTTTCAATAGTGAGGATCAGAGTTTCAAGTTTCCATCACATTGTTCATTAAAAAACGCTTGACTTTTCCATAAGGCTTTGCTCTAAGAAAATGACAATTTACAGAACATGAAAATCTTTGCTGGTACCTCCTAAGGTTAAGTTTAAAAAAAGGCTACCTCCATATGCTCACGTTTGTTCTTTAGGTAAGTAAGCCTGTTCCCAGCCACTCTTCTACACTGCAGACTTTGCCCCCCTGAAGACAATACAAAGAGCCTCAAAGCACAGAAAAGAGGACACAACATGAAAACTGTGTACAAAACTCATTTTCAATCTGGTTGGAACCTTCGGGATATTTCTGAGTTTCTGAGTGGTAGCAAAACCCTTTTTGCTGACCGTGAGAGCAGTAATTTTGCTAGCACGCAGCTGGAACGTCCCGCCGGTTGTTTACGCTTTTGCTGAGGATGCAATCTCAGAGGAGCACACAAACATCCCCCTGTGCCCTCCTCCTGCAGACCCATAGAATGATTCTATTGGTTGGAAGGGATCTTAAAGATCATCTAGTTCCAACTCCTCTGCCAAGAATACATCTCACCAGTGCAGGCTGCCCAGAGCTCCATCCAACCTAGCCTTGAACGCTTCCAGGAATGGAGCATCCACAACTTCCTTAGACAATCACTTCCTTTTTCTCACTATCCCCACAGAGAAGAACTTCCTCTTCACATCTAATCTAAACCTACCCTCTTTCAGTTTAGTCATTACCACTCATCACTACAAGCCCACATAGAATGTCCCTCTCTCCATCTTTCTTCTGGGCTCACTTCAGATATTGGAAGACCACAATAAAGTCTCCCCATAGCCTTCTTTTCTCAAGAGACAAGAGGACAGACACTTTCCTGCTGAAACACAGAAATAGCTTCTCTAAACATTCCCTTTGTGAGAGCAAACTAAGTAAGGTACATCCTGTGGATGAAGGTGTAACCTACCTTGGATCTTGCCATAGGACATGAGGCTCTAACTGAGAGGATGGAGGCAGCTGCACCATCTCCTATGTTCAAGGGTTGCTGCCCAGACCACGGAATGGCTTATACCCAGACAGGTGAAACATTACAGGCATCCAATCAACACAGAATCCAAAGGCCAAATACCTACAACAGAGAAATATTCTCAACATCATCTCTTTCACCTCGATTTTCTTGTTAAAATGTGATAGGGAACAGGCACTTCTGCTGAAGCCAGTACCAACCAGAGCATCCTGCACCCAGCAATTGCCCCTTGGCTCAGCTGTCAGCTCCATCCCACAGCAAGGAATGGATCTTCAGACTGTGTCATGTTCAAAGTCACCCTCTGATGAGATGCCTCAGAAATCAAAGGGAGGTTTCAGAGGGAGATTATGGACTTGCTTGTAGAGCCTAGAATTACAGTGCTCCTGGTCTAGAAAAAAACTGCCAGTCGTTGCGAAAGAGCAGGATTTTGTACAATACTTTGGATAGTTGATGGTTCTAGTTTAGTCAAAAAGCCTCCCAAGAAGGGCCTGATTTTTGGAGCTTGAAGTATTTCTGTTCCCAGAGGGCATTAGGGTATGGAGAATCATGCCACAGTTTTTATGGTTAACTGAACATTTCTTTTCAATCTCTGAAGGGCTTGAGGTTTGTTTGAATTGTGAATGATGGCTCATGTCCCAGCTCTGTGTGTGACATACTCCTCTAGTGACAAAGTTCACACACTGAGCCTCAGTCGAGAATCCACACGTACCCTGAAAGTTTCTGGCACCCTCAGCGTATAATTAAGATCATATGAGACTTGGCATTTCTTTCCCTTGCCCAACTACGATCAAGAAAAAGGCCAAATTACTCTCTTTGCCTTTAAGATCTGGAAGGTAAATGCTATCATTTGGCATTTCCTTACACGGCTTCCTTTCTAGCCGTAATTTCTATTTCAATGCTTCGTTACACTCTTCACAACAACCATGGTCACGGTACATTATGACATGGCCATTTCCCACAAGACAGCAAGGCAATATTTTCAAAAGCGGCTCAAAGACTGAAAAGCACAAGTCCCCCGTCAAGCACTTGCAAGGATGGACGGTTCTACGAGCAGAGAAGTTACATGAGAAGCACAACGTGGATCCTCACCGCAGTGGTGCCAAGAGATTATTTTGGCAAGTTACTCTAAAGACGGGAATTGAAAGGGGTAGAGTTGATTTGACAAGCTGAAATATCAGGGATAATTCCACAGAATTTATATTCTGCTCTGGGAGATTCAAGCAGCAAGAATCTTTTTCTTATTAGACACCTATTTTATCACTTCGTGCATCAGTCCATTGATCGCTGTACCAGTCAATGAAGAGAAAGAAGTGCACTATTTTAGCAAAATATTAATTGCTGTCATCTAAGCTGCTGTCACAGTTGTGAGTTATAACTAACACCTGAAGGTACATACAAACCTAAAGTGCTCTGTGGTCAGGGCTGGTTAAGAGAGGAGCCAAATAAATGGGTATTGAGACAGTCTGTCATTTCTCACCTGGCACAAGTGCGTGGCAATGCCTGGATCTGGGCATTGACTGACAAGCTTAGCATAATACAAGGGAATCAAAACAAGGTTGTCTCCTGTGCAGCTCACAGGAAATTATCCATGCTCTACAGCTGGGTAAATTCAGAGCAACTTGCTGAACGTGCTCTGAGTGTACAGCGGTGAAAACAAAGGAAGAATTTGGTGCTGAATGTTTGTGATTGGAAACAGCCAACACTGAGAAGTCCTTTGAGTGTGGAAGGAAAGCCACATCTGAAAGTTTTGATGGTCAGTTTGTGTAATATTCCACGCCCTGCCTTCAGTTTGATTTCTGAGCTTCTCTTCCACTGTAATAGCTCTGATTTCTTTGTATCCAAATCTTTGGGGAAAAAAGGCATTGTTCAGCCTCCTACTACCACTTGTCCTGCTTAAAGTAACAATCCCTCCACTAGAGATGGGGCTTCGTCAGAAGCAGCGAGGAGACCAGGTAGTCCAATTTGCCAGGCAGGGGTGGAGGGACAGCGTTAGGGAAAGCCAAACAAACCCACACACCTGGAGTGGGAGAGAAAGAGGGAAGAATAGAGTTAAAACGTAAAGAAGAGACAGAGGGAAGAGAGCAAGAGAAATAAATACTCTGGAGAAAAATATAACTGGCTTGAAAATTCCCATCCTCTGTTAGAGCTTAAAGGGAAACTCTTTGTGCTCCTCAGATTTCCTCTTTAGATGATGAATGGACAGGGTGAGCAAGAGCCTGCTGAGGGAAGCCTAGTGTTCTCACCTTTGTTCACAGGCTGGGTTCAGCAGGGTTGTTCTTTGTTGCCTTGTGCTACAGCACACCGGAACAGTGGCCAGAACCACTGACAACAGTCCAGGTGGTATCTAATGCCTTTTACAGCAACAGACATATCACTTCTTTTGTTTCTTATCCTGTCCCTCCGTTAACACAGCCTTGTCTCGTGCTTGTCCTTTCACTGCAGCTGTGATCTAGGCAGACAGTTTCAATGATTTTTTCAAAAGATACTAACCCCCCCTGCACATCGACTCCCTCTCTTGATCCATCTGCTGAACGCCTGCTCTGTTCTGCACATATTCCCCTGTCTGATTCCCTGCTTGCAGATTAATTACTTCACATTTCTCCACATTGAACTCCATTTGTTAGCAGAGTCACTGAAGAGGTTTTGGCCCTGGTGAATCTCCTCACTGTTTTCAAAGCCCAACAAACACGCAGCCTGCTCCGAAACACGTGGCAGCACAGCGGCGCTGACAGTCCCTTGCCATGGCCCCAGAGACACCAGTGACTCCAGACCACGCTGACAACTGTTCCCACCCAAAAAACACATGAAAGAGCTCCTGGAAGATGAGGCTGGGAAGTCAGGAGGGGGTCTAGCTACGATGCTTTGCTGCTGGGGGTGCTAAACCTGGGCTGCCTTAACAACATGAGCATGGTGGGGCACCTTTGTGCTGTCTGGATTGCACATTACAAAGGTCTTGAAACAGTCCCAAGAACAGCCTTCTGCCAGCTTGAAAAGTTTTCATCTGTGGTTATTGTCTCATACCTGCCCTTGAGCTGGTTTTGATCCAACAGCCTCTATTACCTCCTCTTCCTTTACCTTTTGCCTTAGCTATTAATCTCTGATGTGGAACTTTGTGAAATGCTCTTTGAAACTCTAAGCGCACTGCTGAATTCCCCTTATCTAGCCTGGCAGCAATATCTTCAAAGAACTCCAGGAGGTTAGTTAAGTATGACCTCCTCTAGCTTCAAGCTCAGCTTCCCAGCAAGCCCTTCACTTCATTGCTAGAGATGAGAGGAAGAGGAAGGGGAACTCTGGGACAAAGAGGCACATCGCCGTTACAATAAAGCCAGCAGCAGACACAGCACCACTCCTGCTGCCCAACGGGTTTTAAAATCACATCGGTGACACCACATTCTCCCACTGCACCTTCTGTTTTACAAGGACCCAATGTGAGCTGTGTCTTGCAGGCAAGCTGGCCCTGCCCACACAAGGGAAGGCTTTCAAAGGGGCATTTTATTTCTGAACTAAAAGTGAGGACACAGTTGTACATCCTGCTGCTTTGGACACCCCCTCAAGCCTGTCTGTTGCCACGTTCTCACAGAATCATTAGGGATCAGAAGGGACCTCGAAAGATCACCTAGTCCAATCCCCCTGCCACAGCAGGATCACCTAGACCAAGTTGCACAGGAACACATACAGGCGAGTCTTGAATGTCTCCAGAGAAGGAAACTCCACAACCCCCCTGGGCAGCCTGTTCCAATGCTCCATTACCCTCACTGGGAAGAAGTTCCTTCTGATATTTATATGGAACCTCCTCTGTTCCAGCTTGCACCCATTGCCCCTTGTCCTATCACTAGATGATCTTGAGAAGAGCCTGGCTCCATCGTCCTGACACCCACCTCTCACATCTTCATAGACATGAATGAGGTCACCCCTCAGCCTCCTCTTCTCCAAGCTAAAGAGACTCAGCTCTGTCAGCCTTTCCTCACAAGGGAGGTGCTCTACTTCCTTCATCAATCTCTCATGCTCTCCAACCATGGAGCCATTTTACACTTCCTTAATGCTAGTGGTAATGTTTTCACCAGAAGGTGCTCAAACACTAGCACAAGGCTACTAGAGAGATATTTCTGTCCTTGGAAAGTCCTGAGGAACTGTGCCTACATTTGTGCAGGAAGGTGCACTGCCAGCTGTATTAGAGTATGACTTAGCAGTGGTGTTTCTCTCTCCTTTGGCCTCAGCCCCATCTTCCAGCTGTTAACTGGTGAGTGCAGGAACACAAACCTAGTTGTAACCTGTCCACTGCCCCTTCAGAACCTCAGCTGGGAATAGGTACAGCTTGGCGAGTCCCCTCCCTTCTGCATCAGCCCAAGCAGTATTTAAAGTTTATCTCTGCAATGAAGTGTACCCACGGTTTAATCCAGAGCCACTGGTGATGTGCAGAATTTCTTCCTGCACTGTGCTTCCTGCTCCCTCCCAGAGCACCTTGCTGTGTTTCCATTCACACATCATCTCTTGCTGGTTTCTCATTTACATCATAATACTGGAGTTGCTGTTTACACCGAGCTGCACAAAGGTATGTTTTACATCTTACTGTGGTGTGATCATTAACATCACACTGCTGGCCCCAGGGAGTTTCATGACTGGATTCAGATCCATCTGTCCTGTGTTCCCGACAGGGGTTCCCCCTGCAGGCCTGAGTATTTTGGCAGGAGACAATTCAAAATGTGCAAAACACTACGTGTGTCGGGCAGAATGTGTTACCTTAAATGATGATTTATTACATGATGTGCTTGTTGTTTTGTATCGTACCTGTTTGAAGAGCAGTCTCTTCAGAAGTCCTGGTGCAATCTAGGCTCCATCACAACGGAAGTGCAGGATATACCTGCAGTGAGGAAAAGTCCCATAACATTCTCAGCTGAAGAGATAAAGTCCCCTCCAGAAGAACAAACAGAAGACACGGGATAGGTTTCCTTATTCCCATCTGACACAAGGCTTGCAGGTTTGGGGGCTTTCTCTTTATAGGTTTCCATCCCAAAAATTTCGAATGTTTCTGCTCCTGTATCTACATAGTCACTCTGGAAACTGAAACGAAGACACATGGTGATGCTTGGGATTGAACCAGCAGATCGACACAGCTCTGAGCATTAATCATGGGGGAACCAGGTGTTTCAAACGTGCTAGCAGCCATGCTGTCCACAGGCAGTGGGACTCAGGCACGGGGAAGGAGACATCTGCTTTGGAAGTAAACATCCACCTGGCAACCTGGATGAAAACAAGAGCTACAGAGAAAAATGAGGGGGATGAACGTGTCTTTTCTTTATAGGAAGTACTGTTGAGGTTCTGTCACTTAAAAAAAGATGATCTCCTACTGACACCAATTCTCTATTTCTCCTCAGTTGTATTCACACCTCAGGCTTACAGCAGCTGCCCTCAAACTCCTTTCCACTGTGTCTGTCTACCATTCACTCAAGTACATCAGATCAGATCCCTCAAGAGTAGATTTTTTTGGAGAGGATGGACAAAATCCAACAATTTTTGCCTTCAAGTGTGAGAAGTGAACTCAGCCCATTCTCTGCTCTCTCCTCCTATATGTCCTTGGAAGATGAAGTTGTCTAACTTCATCTATACTGGTGGGAAATGTCTCTTCAGCTTTCAGGACAAAATGTCATTCCTTACTCCTGGCACAAAGTAGGCTCAAAACTACTGAATGTGGCTGGGTTCTGCAAAGAAAACATTTAAAACAATAATAAATTGCTAGCAGATTAATACATTTGACAGAACTTACCCTAAACAATAGCAGTCTCTGTAGGCTTCTCAGAAGTCGCAAGGCACACACTTCCAAACAGAAGTGCCCTCAGGAGAGATCCACAACACAAACTGGGCCCCTAGGCTGGCTTTCGGCTGCATCCTTTCATCTGCAACACACAGCTCGGGATGACCTTTAACTAGGAAAAATCAAAAAGGAGGTGACTGTTACTGAGTCACACAGAGGGGAAAAAATAAGGTGTGAATTATGATGAAAAGTATTCAGAAAATCCTAGGAGGCAGAGTATTTTGAGAACACTGTTGGATGGGGCGGGCACACAAGCAGCACTGTTTTAGCAGAAGTAGTTGCTTTGGCTCAGGCTTCCACTGGGCTGCCCTAGGTCTTCTCAGGATAGATGCCTGAAGTCCAAGATTTCAGCATTCACAGCCACTTTTGAAAATCTTTGCTCCTTAACGTGATCCACAGTGCCCCACTAGCTATGTAGACTTAGTATTTGCTGCTGCTGCAAGGATTAGGACAAGTATCTGACTGGGCAGTTGCTGGGTCCAGATCTGGCAGGGAAATTACATTTCACCTTCTATCCCACTACTTCACCCCCTCATCTCCCTGCAAGTCACAAGCCTAAAGTGAAAGAAAGATTCCTCTGCATCTGCCTCATACTTGCAAATGAAAAAAACCAATCTCAGGATCCTTCTTTTTCCCTTTATGAAAACTTCAGTAGGGTAACAAAGTCAACAGAACGGTATTACACGGCTACTCCAGCCAGCTTTAGACCAGTAATGCAATGGTGACGATAGCATAATAATCATGACACACGTATTCACTTCCTTGGCAGAGCTTTGTGATCAGTGGTGGCCACAGACAGTCCTTCACTATTGTCCACCATACAGGAGTAGGAGACCTGTAGCTGTACCAGCTACACTACTATGCATCTCCTCATACCTATAAGAGGAACAAAAACCTCCTCCCAGCTGAGTTATCTCCACATGGATCACTCCAGAAACTCAGATAGGGCTCCAGGATCCCTGCACTCACACCAGGCCCAAAGCTGTCTTTTCCTGGGGCTGCAGGGGAGAACCCCAAGACTGTGCCTGCTGCAACACAACTTCATGCCAGTCAGAAGAGTTGTGTGGAGGAAGGTGGACACGAATTAATCAAGCCATCATCAGTAGTTCTGGGTGCAATAGCTGTACAAGAAAAACAAATAAATCAACACAAGGTTAAAAGCAGCCCTTTTGATTACTGTCTTCAGTCTTCATCTAAGGACAGCATAATGACATAACATTCTCCCAGGAACTAACCCTTGTCCAATATTTTACTGCTCCAGCCCTCAGAGCTAGTCAATACAGAAGATAGGGAGGTCGACTGATTTGAGGTAGAAGATGCCAGTACTGTACATGTTCGGTCTTGCTGGACCCCGAAACCCACGCGCATGGATCACTGGAGGGATCCTCTTTACAAGCACTGTTTGATGGTCATGCACAAGCTTTCTTGGCCAAAAAGACAGATCGAGCTAGTCCAGCATCCAACCAGTCAGTCAAAGGCAGCAAACAGTCATTTTGGACAACTGATCTCTTAGGAAACCTTTATACTGGCATCCATGTCTCACTGCAGCAGCTGCAATGCTGCACCTCTGGGAACTGACACCCACCTGTACTTACAAATCAGTGTTTACAAAATACATCTTCAGCAAGCTCTGCTGCATCTGAGGCAGCCTTTGAGGCAGCTTTTGCCTCTGGTAGGTTCTGTTAATCACAGAATCACAGACTGGTGGGTGTTGAAAGGGCCATCTGAAGATCATCTATTCCAATCCCTCTGCTAGAGCAGGATTGCCTAGAGAAGGCCACACAAGAATGCATCCAGATGGGTTTAGAATGACAGGAGACTCCACAAACTGCCTAGGCAGCCCATTTCAGTGTCTGAACAGAACCTCCTGTGTTCCAGTGTGTGCCTGTTGCCCCTTGTCCTGTCACTGGGCACTGCCAAGAGCAGCCTGGTCCCATCATCTTGACACCAGCCCTTTAGATATTTAAGTCTCAGCCTTGTCCTCTCCAGGCTAAACAGCCCCAGCTCTCTCAGCCTTTCCTCAGACTGCAGATGCTTCAGCCCCTTCTCATTTTATGGGCTCCGGACTCCTCCAGTAACTCCTTGTCCTGGAACTGGGAAGCTCAGCACTGGAGGAAAACACCCCAGATGCAGCCAAACTAGGGCAAGAGGAGAGGGGAGAAGAGTCTCCCTCTCCTACCGGCCACTCTTCTCAATACTCCCCAGGAGACCACTTGCCCTTTTGGCCACCGGGGCACGTCGGTGGCTCACGGTCAGCCTGTGGCGGTGCCCAGGGTATTCACAAACGTGCATGAACAGGAGCGATACAGAGCAGGAAAACGTCTCGTACACTGTTAACTTTAGCTCCTCTACACTCGTTTCACCCACTCCGGTCTTCCCCGCAAGCAACGAACCGCTTCCGCCGCTGTCACCGCAGCGAGGCCGGGAGCGGGTGGTGGCGCCCCCTGCTGCCGCCGCTCCGCGCTGCAGCCGCCCTGACTCCCCGTGCCTGGCCAGGCAGAGGCGGCTCCGCCGGCTCTTCGCTGCCACCCGCTGTCGGAGGGAGCGGGCGGTGAATCGTGCTGTCCTGTCCTCCAGGGAACATCCCGCGCGTTAAATTAACGGCCCCGCTTATTCCTTAGCGGGGAAATAGCGCAGATAATTGCGGGTGCTGCCACTGTCCGCATAACTGTCTAATCTTTTCTGGAACCCTCTTCAGCTCGTGGCCTCAATTAAATCTCGAGGCAGTAAATGCGACAGGTTAATCATAGGGCTTGTTTCTGAAACCCAAGTGGCCTCAGTTAATTTTAAATGTGGCATCTTCCCATTTCAATCTCTTCTCGAGAAAGGGCAAACAGGAGCAACCAGTGTCTGCTTTGATGCTATTCAATATTTTGATAGAGTCTTTATTATATTTCCTTTATTAATCATCCCAGTTATTAGTTGGCTCAGACTCTTCAGTCTCTCCTCTCCTCACATGAAAGCTTTCCTCTGAATCCAGCTGGCAGATAATAAACCCCTACCTTATTACGTGAACTGTCCATCAGATTTAACCTTGTCTCACTAATGCCAGGGATCACAGTGAAATACTTCAGCCCTGCTGACCCAAACATTTGTGCTGCCAGGCTGTACACATCTTGTATGGTGAGCCCAATGTGCTGTCTTGCCTTGCCTGCATTTATCCAAGCAGTGTAATCATCCCTGCACCATTACCCAGAGTCATCTAAACTCCATTTCTCCACTTTAAGTGTAACACAAGGCCAGCTCCTCCTTCTTTTTTAAAGAGAAAAGGTCATTCTGATTATGCTCCTTGCTTGCAGTTTGTGCTTGGTTGCTCCAGCCTCCATCTGCAGCTCAGTGTTTATGTACAACCTGTAAATCAAAGATCTGATTATACAGAAAGATGTTCCAGGAATGTCACATGCAAATAGATGGCCTCAGTATAGTCTGATTCATCCAGACTAATTTTTTCAGTCTTCAGACTTCACGTCATTTGCCCAAGAATGTACTCACTGACAGCAACAAGTCCTCACCCCATAACTGCTTGCCCTCCTGCTGGCACTAGGCCCAAGGAGTCTCGGACAATTATGAGACGTAAAAGTTCAAGCTCTTCTGAACCTGTGGGTAGGAGGTACTGCACCCCTACTGGAAACCTCTGAGAACTGGGTAGCTCCAAAATAGATCTTCTGACTCGCTACATAGTGAGTCACTGACCTGGCTCCACAGGGGAATGGACAACCGCAATGCCACAGTCTCCCACCATCAGCAACCACAGCTAGTCACAAGCTCACTGCCCAGAAACTTCTTCATTCACACAGGGCAGTCCCCTCCCTTACACCAGGACTGCCAGGGTTATAGGTGGTATGGAGCTTCCTCCCATCCTCCATCCAACAAGGGACAGCTTACTGTCCTGGCAAAACCACCAGCATCAGTGCTAGGAAATGGAAGACATGTAAGTATCATTGAGATATTTCTACAACAATCACTAGCAAAGAGCATCTCCTGGTAACACACCAAACCCTGAGAACGGGCTGCAGCATGTGTAAGTCCAGCTGCGGAAAATGTGCTTGTAAACAAGCAGCAATAAACAGGCAGTTTGACCTGGGCATGACAACAAAGTCCTAATGTCCCTGGATTGCTTCTGGCTTTTTAAGATATATCTATATATCTATATCATATATATATACATCCACCAGTATGTACATATCCACCAGTACGGCATGGACATCCAGTTCTTTGTGGGACTGGTACCTGAACATGCTTCTACTGTTGAAATATACGAAAGGAAGGGGGTTGGAAACCTGACTCAAATCTTTGAGAGAACTTGAAAAGTATTGGGCAAAAGATAGGAAGGAGACATTTCCAGAAGCATATACATGACACAGGCATATATGAGTTAAACCAAAAAAGGGACATGGCTCAGATCTTTTGTGTTCTCCCACAGGTCTTTTATGTCATTTAATGGGACGCATTCCACCCACAAACCCATTTTCAAAAGCCCTCAGTAGCTTTCATCTTTTCTATATTTTAAATTAAGACTTAAACCATCCAGCTCATGAAGGACCTGACTTGCACAGACAGAAGCATCATCATCACCTCATTTCTGGAGACAAATGACTCACAGGAGTCCTGCATAAAAGAGCCCCACTGGGCTTTGCCATGTTACGTGCAGTTCTTGCTACAGCCTTCCATTTCCCGGCTTATCTGTTATACCTGCAGCGATACACCATTTCTAACGAGATTCTTCTATCTTCCTTAAATTCACAGTACTTTGCATCATCAGAGAGAGCTCAAGCATCATGATCAATGACCTCAGTTAATTTCTTCTAACAGAGGCCTGCCCACCCCACACTGTCTGTTGTTATCTAAGAGTTACCTTGGTCTCACTAAAAAGGCCTAGAAATCTGTGTGGTTTTGTGGAGGTCTTTGGACTCCAGAGTTTTCATGTAATTAATGGTGCAACTAGAAAGCACCAGGAATTTGTAGAAGTATCAAGGAAAAAAAATCTCTCTTCTCAGTGGCTCAATTTTACAATGGTAAAAATGTAAGGAAAGACCCTACATCACATCCCACCTCACCGAGCTGCTGTGAAGAGAAACTCACTGAAAACTGTGACACCGTGGTGATGGAGAGTCCTCAGATCTTTCTCTATTCCCTCCACTGATGGGTTTTACTAAGGTAAAAAACCATTCATAAAGGAAAGGAAATACAAATATTTATCAGAATACTTCCATTAAAAAAATCAGGACATCAGTGTGATCGTTAGCTATGTTGAAAACATTGTGCATTTCAGAGAGGGATCACCTCTCCATCGTTATTAATAATTCCCTATTGTGAACAAGAAGAGTATCATTTTCCTCGCACCTTTAGGGAACATACGATTTTCCCATTTTCTGCGACACTAATATACTTTTAATGGCTGTAAATGGTGCATGCATAAGAAGCGAAAGAGTCCTATCATTTCCATCTACGTGGAAGTTTCAGCTGCAGCATTTACCTTATTCTGAGTCACTGATTTAAAAATTACATGAATGCCCCCACAGATCTTCCGAATTACAGTCAGATACAGCTTTTGGTTTAAAGCGTGATGTTAGACTCCTCAGGTAGGCAAATAAATACTGCACTCATCCGGATTTCAGCTATTTTTCCCCGCACTGAAATAAACATTTCTTGAGAAAAATCTGAGTGGCACCCACTCCCCACCCGTATCAAACGACCTGACTTGGAGCAGGACTTGGATTCATCCTCACATCTGGCAACAAATTTTCTTGTACCACACCAGAAGCAAAGGGTTGAATGAGCCCCTCAACCAGCAGCAAAACAGAAAGCAAGAGTGAAAGCTGATTCAAGGC
The DNA here is from genome assembly GCA_013397515.1 of Upupa epops. Lineage (NCBI taxonomy): Eukaryota > Metazoa > Chordata > Aves > Bucerotiformes > Upupidae > Upupa > Upupa epops. Next base: position 279,075 of record VZRI01010676.1, on the reverse strand, counting down.
TACACCAGTTCCTCTTAAGACAGCTCTTAGGTTGCAGCACAAAATCCACACTCTTAGAATTTATTCTGCAGTCAGAGGTCAACTTAATGATACCCCATTTGTGAGAGTATATCTCCTGCTGCAGTCTACAGTCCAGCACTGGCACAGTTCCACTTCTGCTGGCTTTCTGAGACTGCTACTAATCAAACTATTAGTAGCTGGAATAAATGCATAGGAATGGCCCATCCTAGGATTTTCCTCTTAACAAGGCCTTACCGGGGAAAAGAACATGGAGCAATTACAACAGCGTGGACAGTGTGTCACTACTGAGTCTCAAATCTATGGTTTCCAAACTTGTGCTAACACTGTCTTCCAGCACCTAAAATGAAGAGAGCAGGCCCAGATTATCTGCATTCAGTGCTCAAAGACTCTGCTTCTGCATTGAACCCTTGTCCTTTTATTAAAGGTCATTCATCAAATGCAATGTCAAAACACGACTTCTCTTCTAACCTGGTGGTACAGTATGTCCCAGGTGTACCTGGGGAACTCCCCAATAACTGGTGAGGAAGAACATGTAGAGAAAAAAACAGAGAGAGACAAGAGACAGATGTCACCACATAGCAGATGAACTCAGAAGATACGGCTTCTGGAGGAGATCAATACATTCATAATACAATTAGGGCAGGATGGGAAAAAAGTCTGATAAACTAAATAGCCTTAACTCACTCCCCACATTCTAAGTGGTGATGTGTTCACTGGTTTAACTTTCCACCAAGATTACAGCTGTGTGACATTGCAGCTATGAATTTAGATAGCTCATTGGTTGTAGGAGACTAAACACGTACCCGTATCAAGTATGTTTTCAGATCCTTCAAACACGAGGAGAATTCAGGTAGAGTATCATGTGCTACTGCCGCCTGGAGTCTCTGACACAACTCTGAATTTCTATTACGGCTTTTATACATAACTTTCAGACTTCATTAATTCTGGTGGAATTATGATTTGTCTTTCACTTTTTTTAAGGTTATGTGTGACAAAAAAATTATGCTTTCAATTTGTAAAACCGAATACCTACGTGGGACCTGTCACCACCAACAGAAGCTCCAAACAATCACGCTGATGGGGTTAATTGGCATTTTGAAATAAATCACTGCCTCCAGATTGATTTATTTTCCCCCCTCTCTTTACACAACATTACTGCGTTTCTCTATAATTATTCAATGCTAAGTTCATGGTTTTGAAGCAGACGACTGCAGACTTAGGAAATGGTGTTTGATTTGTTGCCATGGAAACATCTTGCTGTAGATGTACTCTAATCCCATGACAACTCTGTCTCTTAAGAACCATTTTTTCTGACATAATAAAAATCTGATCAAGGTCAGATTTAATAACAATCTCAGTTCCCAGACTTTATTTCGTAAAGGTTTAGCAGAGCTATTTTTTTCCGAAGGGATTCTCTGGAAACTTTGTTTGTTTTCTTAGCTGGATTGAAATTCCCTAAAATATATAAAGCTGGTGTGGTGTCACGTTAATTTACAGAGCACCTTTTGTTACGGTGTAATTGCATCATTAAAAGAAAGTTACTTATAACTGTTTATAATGTCTTGACAGATGTTAACACTTCACATAACATTGTTCCCACTAATACACACATTTGGGATATCAATAACACTTATCATTTCCTAACAACTGGTGTTTACATAGTAGGAAATACCAGTGTAGCTTTAACTTTCATTAGGCTGTGAGGTTTGCACTGTAATGTTTTTCCAAACTATTTAATCACATGGAACATTCAAACCTGGAGGACTGGAGACAAGTGCCAGAGTTTTATGTGTTCCACCAATAAAACCAGCGTACGTACAGAAGAGCCATATTAACTGCAAAATTGTCTTGGCAATGAGGAACTTGTCAAGAACACAGGTGCGAGTTTGGGGGATTTTTTCCCTCCTTGGCATGTCTGTATTTGACCTTCAGCAGTCAGGTATCTCCTGAGGCCCTGGCACAGCAATAGCTCCATAGGAAGACTCAGGTAAAACAACTGGACTGCGCAGTTGAGGCTGGACTTTCAAAAGACAATGCTGATGGACAAATGGATTTGAGAAATGTGTTGTTATCAATTCCAGTCCAGCCCCTGAGCAACTGAGTCCTTAGGACTATATGTTCTTGATGGGCAGTGAGTAAAACTGGTCTTAGATCTACAGCAGGGACTTTCACTTATGCTACTCATGCAGTATGACTTCATAGCCTCTAAAAAGAGAGAATTCACATGTGCATCTCACCTTAAAGCACTTATCAAAAACAAGTCAGGTAAATCACAGCCTAGAAACCCACCGTTTCCATCGATTATTAAATTAATACAAACTACACCAGAGGCAAAAGTCTCAGACTTTCTGTCCCAGAAACACTGCAAACCAGGTCCAAGACAGTGAAGAGAACATGTGCAAAGAAGTCACTCTTCCTACAGCAAGAATTTGTTTTCTTATATCTATTTAGTCTCGTGTCTGTCAAGGGAAAATACATAATTGACTCTTTCCGTCAAGGGGGGGACTTCATAATTTTCTACCCATATTTCTTTTTATTCTCTTAATCACAGCTTCACACATACAGAGGGTCTTTTTGGCCGCATATTTTTAACTGCCCAACACTGGGCTATTGGATCTGCCCTGGGAACTAGGATCACATCCTTGTAACTGGTGTTCACCAAACTGGGTTAAGGTACCGGTTTGGGTCCACTCACAGGCCACAGTGGATTATGCAAGATACTCCACAAAATGCACAGCAGAACATCCCCCACTCAAAAGAACGATTAATTTGATTAATTTCTTCACAGTATGGACTCTGGCAATCAAGTTCAACCAGTGAGGTATCACAGCAAAGACAATTTTGGGGACCACTGTAAAAACATAAGGACTTTGTCCAGCAAACATTTATGTCATCATGCAGTGCTACCACAAGGATACACAAAACCACAGAATGCATAATTTGCAGTGAGGATTGTAAGAGATTTGGTACATTATGAACTCATTCTAAACTAACAGCTTTTCCATACTGGTATTCAAGGGTGACACCACAGGCAGAATATAAACCCTTCTTAGACTCCAGAAAAAAACTGAGCTACATCTGTTCTTTGACAGTACAGGTGATAAAGCATCACTTTGATGGCTCAGCTGAGATCAGAGCACATCCCAGGTAGCACATAGACACACACTAAGATACAGCATCTGCCCTGCAAAGCTTTCATTTTAAGTACCATAAGACAGAGAGAAAAAGGAATTATTCATATTCCTGCACTACAGGTCAGGAAGCTGAACCCTGGGCTTTAAGTACAAGATTGACCTTCTTTTTGCATTATCAGGATAAACAAGGATTATTGACAGCATTATTGTGACCAAATAAGAAAAGCTGAGGCCGTTGCAGCGAGGGTTATGTTTTGGCATCCATGTTAACTTAAAGCTCACAGGTTTGGCCCATAGGCACAGAGACAGAAAATACCGATGTTACTGCTGCCGAACTTTAAGGTACTGATCACAAACCCTGTGCCCTTTCTACTGGGTATTGTAAACACACGTACACTTACACACACCCCAACAGATGATTTCTGCTCTGGAAAGCAAAGGCTCCCGTGAGGATACTGCTGCAAGATCCATGTGTCAGTAAATTCAGCATCATTGTGCTGTCAGTCTTGCAGCATTCAATGGCCATAGAACAGAATGTGGCCACCCCACAGAATGAGTCAGTCAGGTACTCTGCAGCAAAGGGAACAGCAAATCCCATTCATCCAAGCTGCTCTGCCATCTTCTTTAACAGAGACAGCTGAAGAATTTATACTCTTCTCCATGCTTACCTTCCAGCCTAAAGAAAGAAGTCTGTAGCAACTTATCCCAGTGAGTCAACCAGTACTGTACAATACAACAGAACAAAACACAGAACAAAAACCACAGAAAGAAGGCCGTTGTGGAAACTGAAAAAGTTCTTTCTACGTTAAAGAGGACCAATGTCTATTCTTGTTGCTTTGTATACTCCAGGCAGGCTCCCTAATCCGTCCCATTAAACACTAGACCTCAATTACAATCAAGAATAAGTTACAGGCAGAAGCATCAATGCCCAATATTGGCTGATTTTCCATTATTTCCTTGTCGGTCCTTGCCTATTTTTACTCAGCTTCTTTCTACTGAAAAATAAAAGTGACTTAAAGAAATTCGGGTTTTGGGGGGTTTAGTGTTGAGATTTTTTGGGAGGTGGCAGGGAAGGAAGGGATTTCAGAGCCCATATTCGGAACACTAGCAAAAGCAAAGTTGCCTTGACAACTGTAGCCATCTTTACATAGTGATTCTCTTTGCAGGGTAGAAGACTGCTTAAATTCCTCATTTTTTTCCTCTCTGTCTACAAGCAGATCCCCTCTCACTGCCAGGTAAGGTGCTGTCATATACACGCTGTTTTTCCTTCAGCATATACTAGGGTACAGTTGATCTCATTGACTAAATCTGGAGATTTAAATGATGCGATCTGACTTTTACAAGCATTTCATATTAAGATTTTCAGATTTAATTGACAGATATTAAATTTCAAAGTCCTACTCTTCTCTTCATAAATCACTAATAGTATTTTATCCGAAACAGAGCTAACCTAATAAACAGATGAAATTTTGTTGTCATTTCAGCTGCTCAGAGCTCTGGGCTGTCTATAATTGCTCTCTTCATTTTACAGTTCTTCTGCTTCGGATTAAACTTTCTCAGGATGTTGCAATGCCAAAACATGCACTCGAACAGGAAATCAGCATCAAAGGTAACGGGATCGCAGACATCTTTGATGCTTTGAAACCAGAGGAAGAGAAGTAACTGTTTAATTTACAACAGTTATTGCAGAAGAAAGAGGAGGGGAGGGAACAGAACAACATGACTGATGGATACAAGAAGTTCAGCACTGATGTGCTGGCTGCTGCTGCGTACTTGGACCCCTCCTCCCCTGCTCTGGGAAGAAGTACAAGCCCAGCACATTGCTAATGGGCATCACCAGCTCTGCAACTCCCTAATCGAGAACTGGCCACTTCTAGTGGTAGGAAATTGCTCTGAAGCTTCATTTTGTAAAGCCTGCCAACACAGGCATTGGAATCAGGGTCCTCCTCAGCCTAGAGAGCCAACCACATTCTGATCTGCATCCAAAGCAGCCTGGCCAGCAGGCTGAGAGAGGTGATCCTCAGCTGAAGTGCTGTGTCCAGCTCTGGACTCCTCAGAACAGAAAAAACATGGACTTGTTTAAGAAAGTCCAGGGGAGGCCACCAAAATAATCAGAGGGATGGGATCCCGCTGTGGCGGGGGATTGGACTAGATGATCTTTCGTAGTTCCTTGCAATCCCTAATGATTCTATTAATCTCTCTGCTATGAAGGCAAGCTGAGAGAGTTGGGGTTGTTCAGCCTTAGAAGAAAAAGCTCTAGGGAAACCTTATTGTGGCCTTCCAGTACTTAAAGGGCCTGAAAACAAAGAGGTGACAAGCCCTGCTAGGAAGACTGCTCACAACAGAACAAGGAATGATGGTTTTAAACCGAAGGAGGTGAGATTTAGACTAGACACAAGGAAGAAATATTTACAATGAGGACGGTGAACTGCTGGGTCAGGTTTCCTAGAGAGGTGATAGTAGCTCCATCCCTGGAAATTTTCAAAGCCAGGTTTGATGTGACTCCAAGTAACCCGATCTAAAAATGTCTCTGCTCACTCCAAGGAGTTGAAACTAGATAACCTTTTAAAGGTCCCTTCCAAACCAGAACATTCTACAATTCTCTATATAGCATTCTAAATATTCTTTTTAATGAAAAATAACCCCAACCAGTAAGCGAGGAGAGTAAGAGAGTAACCAAGTAAAATAATCCTTTTAGAAAAGAAAATCTTCACATTGAGTGTTGGAGGGGTTTCCAATCAAGAATTGGAAATTTTCAAGGAGAACTGGTATTCTTCACCAACATTTGCTGCAATTTTCCATTCAGTAAAAATGAGTCTTTAATTAGCTGTGCTTACAACATCTGCGCCCACACAGAAATCAAAGTTATCAACTTAAAACAAAAGAACTATGGAAATGTATGTAAAAGCATGGAGACTCCACCCTTCCAGCAACCCTCTTCACGGAATAAGTAATGACCTACAAATGGCAGTTTTGGTTACACACACAGAGTCCCTCGACTGAAAAGCCAGATGCTGCATTACAATATGTGGGTATGCACCTGCTTCCTCCTCCACCCCCAACACCCAGTGGTAGCACTTTGAGAGCAAATTTATACAAATCTGATGCTTATCACCTCAATATGCAGAGCTGACGATTTTACTTCCTTGGTTTAAAGGTTTAAGGCAGACCCTTGTGGGTTAGGCAAGTGATGATAGCAAATACAGTTAGAAAGGGCCTTCCCACCAAGACTGAGTGCACACATTGGCCACCTACACTCAGATTCACCTCGCAACGTCCTGCTGGACCCCACAGGCTATTGGAAGGAAACAAGGCATCAACAGTTACAAAGGAAGCTGATGTGTGGATGTGTGTGTGTATGTGCATAAATGCAGACAGAAAGGCAGCCACAATGATTAAGCACACAAACTGAAATGTAATTTTACAAGACTCAAGAATTCTAAATTATCCTAGTTAAAAACCATTATAAAAGCATATTTTGATAGACTTCTTAAATCCACTTTTAAATGCTTCAAATAAAGATTGATCCCTTCTGAACTGGATAATGATGCCAATATATTTTCTTTTGAAAAAAGACTTTGGTTTAGGGTCAGATATTCTGTCAAGTGGCAAGGTAATCTTTCAGATGGTCTAAGACATTGTGATCTGCTGGAGCTTTGACTTTGATATGTTGAGTAATCTACAAGGCACCGATCACTAAGCCTCGGTTTCCCAGGTTGTAAAAGGGTACAACAACCCTGTCACTGAAAAAAGCACTCAAAAGACTGCAGATGAAGCAAACCAGATGATGCCATCAATCAGAGCAGCATCCAAGTAACAAACAGCAAAATGTGGCTCCTCTCCCAGATTAGTATTTGGATAAATGTACACAGAAACAAATGATCAGACAGGAGACACCTGTTTTTATAGCAATCACATAAGGATATTCCTTACATGTCTGGGAGGATAAAAGAAAATAACGATGAGTGGACACACATCTAACTTCTCTTCTAGAGTTGTATCTTGTTCATAAAGTCCACTGGCTCCTATTCCTCCTGCTCAGAGGAATCTTTGATAATTCACATGTGAAATTAAAGGCATCTTATTTATTCAGTTATTTATTATTCTGTGTAAAATGAGTTAGGAATTTGTCCCTGTGAATAATGTTAGCCATAATAGTTAATTTACTCCTATTCATTGGCAGTAATAAAAATGTACAAGGGGATGCAGAAACATTATTATTTCTTGCTTGAAGTGCAATTTCATGTGGTGAGAAAAACATGCTAATATGCTGCAAAGTGCTACAGGAATTTAGTTCTCAAAGGAATGGCGGTATTAAATGTATTCTGACAAGAAGGGGCTTTGGAAGGGAAACATTTATCTTCATAAAGTCATTAAATTTACTGAGCAGCACCGCATTCTTACTGCAATCTGCTCACTCCATTAAAGGCAGAGCTGTGGAACGGTCTCTCCTGTATTAGGAGCATCTACATTTTTGAAAATTGTAATAATGGGGGGATAGAAGACCCAAGGAGGGAGAAATAATGTCTCCTTCTTTAAAAAAAACTCTCTGCATTAAGAAAAAAACAACCCACCAGAAATCGCCGCTCTAAAAGAACAAGTTTCACTGCCTGCCTCTGGAAAGAAACATATTATAGGGGAAGTCTGAAAGGTAAGACTTTAAAAACACTGAAATAAGGACTAATGGCTTTGAAGGCACTGGCAGCACATAACTGGCATGAGAGAGACACTCAAAGTAAAGGGATGAGAAGAGGAGCTTTGCACATTCTGCATTTGGCCGGTAACTACCTGTTCATGTTCAGGCTTGTGACAACAAAATGGAATTAGGGCAAGTAGGAAACTCTTGAAACTGAAGATGCTGCTCTTCTCAGTGCCTCTTCCCATGTAGCTGGTTACTTTATTTCCCTTCACCCTTTATAGCTAGTTGTGTTTTTACAAAGATAAAACCTCTGTGCATGCTGCAATGCTTCAGTTGTATTTTGGTCTACTGTGCTAGTCCAAAGGCCTGGGTCAAAGTCACACCACAGTGATCTGCATAATTGAAGAAGAAAGCTCTGCCTCCAGAGGAAGCAGGAGAATGTCTCCTGGATAGGAGAAAACTATCAAGGGTGATTTTTATAGAGCATTTAGTATGCTAAGCTAGCATGCCAGTAAGAAAACAGCCCCAAAATAAGTCATGCCTTAGATGTGAAAATTATTGCATGGAAGACTCCAGAACCAGGGCTCATACTTTGTTTTTTTCCTCTTCTAGTCCCTTCCTAACCTCTTTAATGGCTTTCAGTGCACCCACCGGAGAAGGAAACTACCTATGCTTGAACATCAAGAGCAGAAAGCTAATTAAGTACCAGTCAAATATGACAGGAACACTGTAAAGCCACATTTCTGAAAAACAGCCAGAGCCATCAAAAATATCTTTCCTGCAGACTTTTTCTACCAGTATCACAGGGCACTGAAGCTCTCCAGGAATTCATTTCAGAAACCAAGCAGTAGAAAACCATAGCATTAACACCACAAACCCACCTGCCCTTCTAACTGCAAAAACAACGTGGCACACAGACACCTCAGTAAAAAAAGCTATGTGAGCATCAGAACTTGAGCTTCATTCCCAGTGTGACCAAACCGATTCAAAACAAAGGCAAACCAACACTCTTAATGCCCCTATTCACTGCAGTGGGAAGTATCATACCTCCTTTAATTGATTTTGTTACCATCACATCTACAGAAGCTCAGAAATGTTTTTGCCTGGCTCATGAAAGCAAAACAAGATGATGTTAGAACTAATCGACCCCATTTTCACAGAGGTTGAACGCAAAAGGTTTCAAGTGATGCAAGTAAACTCTATAAGCTTTTCCTTTGAGAAGAGACAATTATCATCATGGCCCAGAACACCGGATATTCACTGATCTCTGGATTTAGTCAGTCTAAAGAATGACTTTCTGATGGCTTAATGCCACAAGTGCATCAGTTCTGCAGATTAGTGTTCTTTCACACCTTTAACAACATCTAGGTTAAAGGTCTGAACCTTCTGGATTTGTTCTATCTCTAAATGTGCCAGATAAATGTAGCAGGTAGAAGTTAGATAGCCTGTAGATAATTGTACAGTCAAACCAATTTCTAATATACTTGTAGCCAGTTGCAACCTTGCTGTAACGCAGGAGCAAAAAAAACCCTCCATCAGGAAACCACAGACTTCCCTAATGGGTTACGGTGCATAATTGAGTATAAAGAATAGTTATTGCTTGAACTACAGTTGAACTGAGATTTCCAGCTTCCATAGCAAATGTTCTGCTACTGTTGCTAAGCTATAGTAATAATTTCTAATTGTGTGGGTTTTAAGTGAAAACAGTAAGAAATGCTGTTCGATTTGTTACCGTAACCTCTTCCTTCTGATGCTGCCAGGTCACTGGAACAAACGCTGGAAATCAGAGGTCTGTTGCCTAAACAACTCTAGCAAAAGCTGGAAACTAATGAAGCAATGCAGCAGCAGCATCATGCCCATTATATGATTCGAGGGACAGCATTGGACACCATGAGATTGTCACACACCTTGCTAACGAACCGTGCTTTACACATATTTAATTAATTAATTATGGCTGAAGTCATTCACTGCTAGCCAGCAACTGCTTGATTATACACAAACCTGACCACCTTAGAAATACCACTCTGCAGTGCTAATGAGCTATTAAGTGGGACTGCACGTTACCAGCAATTTTGCAAGAAATCAAGTAATAAGAGATCAAATATCAAATAAAAGAGCTTTTAATCCAAGTGAGATAATTAATTGCACCTCCTGTCTCACAGCTTTCCTAGTACTTTACGAGAAAAAAAGAGCTTTATCATCAAATTAATTTGATCCTATTGCCAAAAACTTTTTTAGATTATGAGTGCCATTTAGTGAACATGAGAGGAATTGTTATTATTTACATCACAGTTTCTCATTGGGATTTCAGTTTATCCCAGGCACCTCCTTCAAACACCCAGGGAAACAGAGTCAATATGTCCAAAAAGCTGGAGAGATGGATGAAGAAGGAAAGAGGAAGTTTCTGCAAGAGAGCTAAAAATAATTCTCTAATTTCCCTCGTTCATTTTCAGCCATCCATCTGCTTCTCGAAACCATAAAGAATATAAGCAGGGTGCAGAGAATATCCAGTGCACCTTCCCTAAGGCCAGGAAGAACTCCAGTCTTTGCACTTAAGGCTGCTCTCAAGGGAGAGCAAGGCAGGGAAGCTGAGTAAGAGCCTGCTTCTCCAACACAAGAGCTTGCTAGACTCTGCACTGAACAGTCTGCAACCACCTTCATGTACTGAAGTCCCCCTACGCTTGCTCTGTGCTACTGATCTCTAGAACCTATTGCCAGTGAATATTCCAGCCTAGAATAAGAAGGCATTTATGAACAGATTTCTTTATGCTCAGTTGCATTTTAAAAAGAAGCCACCACCAGCATCATCCAATCTAACTTTAGATGTTCCCAGCCTAATAAGGAATGAACTATGCTCTGCCTTTGCTTTTCCCTTTATCATAAGGATGATCATAAGTCAGTACAGAAAATTAGTTAGAACATTTCCCCCTGTGCTGGGCACTGGAGAGGCCACACCTTTGTTTAGTTTCAGGTCCCTCAGTACAAGAAAGACTTTGAAGTGCTGGAGCATGTCCAAAGGACAACAAAGCTGATAAAGGGTCTGGAGCACAAGTCTTGTGAGGAGCAGCTGACCGAACTGGGATTGTTTAGCCTAGAGAAAAGGAGGATCAAGGGAGACTGTATCGCCCTCTACAACTGCCTTGGAGAAAGGCAGGGAGTGAGTCTCTTCTTCCAATAAATTAGTGATAGAAGAGGAAATGACCCCAAGTTTTACCAGGGGATGTCTAGATTGAATATTAGGAAAAATTGCTTCATCATTAGAGTTATCAAAAATTGGAAAAGGCTGCCTTGGGAGGTGGTGGAGTCACCAACCTGAAGGTATCTAAAAGACTTGTAGTGCTTCATTTAGTCATGATCTGGCAGTGCTGGGTTAACAGTTATGGCTGATCCTAAAGGTCTCTTCCAACTAAAAAGATTCTGTGATTTGAGGACAGCAGGCTTGATGTTTGAGTCAAGGAAACCAACAGCTGAGAAGGCTTCAGCTTAATTTGGTAGCCTAAATAGCAGTCTTCTGCATTCTTCTTTGGCCTGTATATGAGTGTGTTCAAGAGTATTGTAAATCCCTGGGGCACTGATACAGCTTTTCTTCTACAGTATCAGTTAAACATAGCTTGGCAATGACTTCCATAACCCCTCCCAGAGTGTCTAAAGTAATGTGATGAAAGCACAATCCGTTTCTCCCTGGATCCAGAATTAAACGTTCACTATGTTTAAAAGTCTTACTTTTTTATAGCTCACTGGCTTATACCCTCATCTCTGTTATCCAATTATTTCCTTTCCACATGGGTTTATTTCTGCTTAAGCCTTCAGGTCTTTCAGCATTCGGCTGCCCATCATTAGTTAATTCCTGTTGATTTTTATCATTTGTAGTCTCCCTAATTGGTTTGTCACATTCCTATTTCCTTTTCATTCCCTGTCCATTTTATATTCCTACATTCTAACTTCCTCCAATTTATTTTCCTCCTACCTAAACTATGATTTTTATTGATGCTGAATGCAGCCCGCAGGCCAAAAATAATAGTCAGTCCAAAACCAAGTGACCACAGTTCTTCAGCTTTTCACAGATTAATTTCAGAAAAGAGGTTCTATTTGGCTAAATTTCCTTTTCTATATTTCCAGCTAGTGAAGAAGAGGCACATACAATAAATATTTAATAGGAAATCCCCTCCAGCTGAATTCAGGCCCCACAGCATCTCATTACCATGTCTTGGAATAGCATCCTTATTGTCACTTGCTTAATTATGCTAAGAAAGAGCTGAATTGTGTGGCTGTTGGGATCAGAAAGTGATTAAATTCACTTGGCAAGACTTTGGATATCTCATTATGATCCTCATTTAGCACTTCTAATTGTGTCCGTTTTTAATTTATTGGTTTTAGTTTTTGAAAATCATGATTTGGGAAAATCTTCCCGACAATAGAAAATATTTCCTGAACTTTTTCCTTCTTCTGCCTTGTGGAATAATCAGGTGAAGATTAGAAGCACTTTGACATCCTAATGCATCAATAGTCTTTCTGAATGACCAATACCCTTACAGAAAAGGGAACTGCAGCCTCCTGGAGTAGACAACTAATTACTGATGGAGTTCTCTTTCCTATGCACTAACACTTGCTGAGTATATGGCCCTCTATAAATGATCATAAATGACAGCTTCCTCCCAAGCAATTCCCCTGACCACTACTCCCCAGCAGCTTTTTGTTTCTTATTTCACTCTGAAGGTAAAGATGAGGATGCTGTTGGGAAGAAGCAGGTTTCTACTTTAAGAGTTGTTACCTTGCCTGCAGGAAATTACTGTGGAGTAAACCAGCAGAAGAGCTAGATACCATTTCAATCACAATTAACATGTCAAAAGACAACTCAAGTGATGCACAAGTGCCAGATATCTTCACAGGGGGTTAATTTTATCCCAAGAAGTCAGATGACAAGAGAGAGCTCTATTAAAATCAACACACATACAGTTTACCAAGCATAGATATAGTTCTCATACGAGTATTAGGAAAGTGTTTTAACAGCATCAACAGACAAACTTGTAGCAATAGCTATACAGTCAGAAACAGAGGCTGTTCATAGATTCTGACTTGTATAAAACTTCCCAAAACCAGCATCACAAAAATGTCTCTTTGTGGATGATGTGTGTGCTCACTGAATTCTATGTCAGTGCAGAAACACTGTTGAAAGTCTCTTCCTCACAGCAAGATACAAACAACATTGCTGTAACCTCTGAAATTAAATATCATTAAAGAGCAAAGGGCATTTGAAGGGCAGGAATAGGGACTGGGTATGCTAGGACTTCTCCCACAGAAAGAAAACATCCTTAGGAGTCTTTACAACCAACAGCCATAGCTGAACGGTGGTTGCTACTTTTTTATTTTGTAGAGATGTAGACAGATGAAGAAATTACTTTAAGAAACTCTGGAGGAGTTCAGCTACAAGACAAACAGAAAGAAGCAATAACCAATAGGGAACCATTAATCACCTCAGCATCCAATAAGGCATGTACATAAAAGATGATTTCCATTTTATATATGCGAAACCAGAGATGGGAAAAGGTTGTGTGATTTTGCTGAAGCTTATACAAAAAGGCCAATATGTCCTGAGACACAGACCTTTATTGAAACCCTTGCTCATGCAGAGTTCTACTGAAGACAAGGACTCTGACTCAACATAGCACCACTGCTGCTAGCCTTCTCCAATACCTGACCAACTTACCCTGTCCCAAGTCTCACACAGAGAAGTACATAAAGTAAGGGTACTTAATTTTCCAAATCATAGTAGTTTCTTTCTTATTCCTGAAAAACACTTCTTTTCTTGCAGGATCATTCAAACACGTGGATGTTTCTTTTTCAAGAATGAACTTCTAGGGCTTCCTTCTTTGCAGGTTTAAACTTTCCTCAAAAGGGTCAATGTTTGTCCACTGTAGCTGAGGATTTGACCCTTCACTTTTCGCACAACGATTGCCACAGAAAAGTTTCTCTCCAAAAGTTGCATAACAATGTCCTAAAATATCCTTAGCTACTCCGAAGTTCAGATTTCAGTGACTGGTAGTCTTACTTAATTTTCCAAACTACTAAATATTTGCAGGCATAAACATGTCTTCTTAGCAGTTCTTTAAGATCTATTCAGAGAAACAAAGGGAAAAAAGAAGTAGCAGAGAAAATCTTAAAGCCTCAAGGCCACCATCAGCCTAAGGATTTGTGGTTCTCCTGAGTGCATTTTTTTGTGTCTCTCTGTTCAAGCTGGCACAGGAGATTGACTTTTAAGGTTGATGGTATTGATCTAATTCACAGCCCTATACTCATTTATCATGATTCTTTAATCAATAGTCTAACTACTTAAGATACTAGGAGTTTGGGTCCTTATTTATCTAGATGACATTTTGATAGCACCTATCTCCTCTGGGGCTCTTGTCTTTTAGGTCAGCATTTCATCTCACCTCATCTTTCCCTAAGGTGTGTAAGCAGTGGGAAGACGCTAATGTCACTTGCCTCAATATATGTCAGGGTGTGGCAACATCACGTATTGGACTCCTCAGCAGGGTTTATCATCATAAAGGCACAAACACAGGTCAAGTGCTGACCTGGTGGAAGCTTAGCCACCCTGATTTCCAGCAGTTTGAGCTCTCTCCTTCACAATCCAGGTAAGTCCCTTTACTTCTAACACAAAAGGAGCTGTTTAAGCTTAAGCAATATGTGATCCCAAGTACAGTAGGTCTCATTGTTTCATCTCCCCACCTTTTCCTCCCTCAGAATCAAGATTTTCCTGTCAGTATTTCCTTCACATCTCCAGGATGCTTGTCTGAAGCACTAATTGTCCCTGCTTTACAATAGATGCTCTCCACTCCTAAAGGTCTATCAAAATACATGCTGGCAATTAGTTTCCCACTAAATCATTCCTGTTTACCTAATGACAAGTTTCTGGTTCAATTACTCATTTTAAAGATAATTTGAATTATAATCTTTTCTTAGGAAGGAGGATTTTTGCTTCCATTCCAGGAGGCAGCAGAAGTTATTTGGCTTTCATTGCAAAAGCAATGCACTTCCTCTGCAAAAGACTGCTGAGCACTTCATTAAAAGCAAGCTAAGAATAGAAACCTGCTGGTCCTTCATGCTGAAACACAAACCATCTCAAGCTCTGAGGTGTCCAAGGGTTGTATGCTGCAGCTCCAGTCCCCCTGCAGACCACTGCAACCTCAGATGCTGTGAAGGCAGTGAAACTACTTCAGTTTCACAGCTGAACATCTGGTCCCCCACAACAGGCTTGGCATTCCGGTAGCTGAATTTCTTTAGCTTATGTACAACACAAGATAAGGAACACAAGGAATAGAATCACAGAAGCTCAAGCCTTGAAAGTGAATGGCTGCATCATGAACCCCCTCAACATTTGCTTTTTTCAGAATGGAATGCAAGCGTTCAGTGTTTTGCAGGTCCAGAGTAGCCGGGACACAAACATCCTGAAACTTTTAACGCAGCTAAGCCCAGCCTTACCAACTGCTACCAAAACCAGTTCTCTCCAGTTGATTTCATGCGGACCAATGTCAATGCTTTCTTGGTCTTTCAAGGCCAGCTGGAAACAGAATAGTTTCCCCTAAAGAAAAAGTAAGATCTACAAACTTCCAGAAGTGTGAAAATCAATGCTGCAAGTTGCAGGGGAAGGTTTCTGGAGGGAAGGTCAGAGTGGAGAGACAGTAAGTTTTCATGGCTCTATAAAAAGTGTTCTTTAGAACCATTTGCTTTGGTTTAGAAGAAAATCGCAGCTCTACAGAAGAACCCCAAACTTCCTAAAGCTTACTTTGATTGGATAAGTGCTAAATAATTATAAATGCATACACAGGGATAAACACAATTCAGTTGGTGCTGCTATCATACTGAACACTACCCTGCTTTGTGATTCTACCTGTTGCCCTGAGACGTCTCAGAAAGCACCATGCTACCGCAGTACATTCACCATAGGATTGTCACTGCTTTTTCGTGCTGCAGAGATCTCTTCTCTCTACGATGATGATCCTCTAGAGTTAACAGCTGTGTAGCTGCTACAGAGTTTTCAGTATGTTACCACACTGGCTGCATGGCACCACAAGCTTCACTTGGTAAACTGTCTCCAAATTGTTCCTCTGTCACTATGAATCTTTCCTATCCCATAAACTTGCTATTAAGCATAATCACTTCTCACAGCACTAGAAGGCTGGGGGTTATCTCCACTGAGGTCTATATAGCTACATGTTCAGTCTTCGTGTAATTATGAACTTCAAGTCATTTACATGTGAAAAAGGAACCCTTTAGAAAGCAGAGCAAATACAGTCAATTCCCACCGACAAATTTTACCTGAACATACCAAAACACCACAGATGACATTTACCCTTGTACACAAGGACTTCGCATTCACTTCCACCTTTAAAGTAGTTTATCTAAGAGAGAAGTGATGCTTGAACCTCCTTCAGAGCTTCTTTACAGAGGGGTGAATTTGAGCAGACTATTTACTCAAAGTCATTGCTTCCCAAATCAGTAGAACATGACAGCTGCCCCCTGACATGCAAAGAAGTGTCATCTTTAAGAAGGTCTGCTGCGGCTTGTATCTCAAAGGCAGAATAAGTAATGTGGGCTGACAGATGCTTTCATAGCTGGTTTTGCATTGGAGAACTTACACAGCACATACATAAATATATCTACGACACATGCGAGGAATACTTTATTTACACATTTCCTTCTTGTCATATTTAATTCACACACGCACACACTCAGTCTGCTGTGTTCCAACTTGGCCAAATCCTCCTTCACCAAACTATCTTCCCTCAGCACTGCAACATCCTAAGGGCACACAACTGAGAGAAGAGGGAAAGCCTATTAAGTGATGAGGATGCAGTGTTTATAAAAATTAAAATGTGTGCCGGGTGTTTGGGAAAGAATGAAAAAGATTCAAGAGCTGCATTGAAGTACGCTGAATAATTTTAAAATATTAAATCAGGGCCTTAATTACTGTGTCTCTAATCTCATACAGTCACACTTCACTTTGAGGCAATTTGTGATTAAATAATAATACTTTAAGGCAAATAACAACACTTGGCACTTTTATAGTGCCTTTTGCCTAATTAGTTTGGGATTAGTTCCTTCGCATTGGGTATGGGGCTTTGAAGATATAAAGTGCTAAGTATCATTATGACCTGAGGATCTCAAAGCATTTTACCCGTACGCATTAATTAAGCCTCAGAGCGCTCCTATGAGGTAGGTAAGTATTTTTGCATCCGTCTGTGGTTGGCAGACCCAAAGAAAGAGAGGATTGGCTAGTGTTTTGAAACTTGCCAAAGCATCCTGCAGGCACTTCAGACCACAAGCTACCTTCCTGGTCTGGGCAATGCCATCATCCCCCGACCAGAAGAGCATCCATATGAGCATCTTCACGTTGAACTGTAAGGCTGTTGTACCAGAAGGCTCTGCTGTGTCAGCTGGGCATGCCCAGAACTGCTGATTACTTAGGAAAGAGCTCTAAGAATTCTTGCCCATCCGCAGGACCCCCAATTTTCTTGGTCAAAGTCCTACAGGCCTGAGGAGTGAAGCTGAAATATTCCGTTAAATCTGAGAACTTACACAGTAGAGTCAGATACAAAGTCGTGGCCCTCATTCAGGTTATACAGCCCTCAGGCCTTCTCTAGGAACACAAGTTTCTTTTCTCTTGTTTGTTTCCTCCCAGCACCAGACCTCAGAGGCAGCCAAGTGATCACAGACGGTTACTAAGGCAAAGAAAGGAAACTTCTTCCTTTTTAGTTCTTCCATTATGAAAACATAAATCAGCAATAAGAAGCTACAGAATCTTCATTCTATTTATAATTAATATTGTACCCGGAGCAGTCACCTACAGAAGAAAGAGGTAGGAATGGATTTCAACTTACTTTGATAATTAAGGGTATTTAGTGTCCTTTAAACATAAAGTTTAAAAAAGAGGAAATCCACAATCTGCCTGAATGTTCTTAGTTCAACAAAGTCTTTGAGTTGACAGCTAATAATTAATTAACAATGAATGGTGTCTTTCAGCCTGTCACTGTGATTGACACTATCATCCTCTGAAAAGTGAAAGATTTGTTAATGTGGCAGACTACAGTCTGGGAAACATTAAAGCTTCACAATTCCCACTGCTTTCAGCTAGATGTTTAACATGACAGGTTAGCTCATTGGAAAAGAGTAGGAGGTGAGGACACCAGCAACAGCCTGTGACGGTGGACACACCGCTTCCCTTTCGAGCAGAGTTCACTATAGGCAAACAGACAGAAGAAATTAGGGATAAAAAGACCCGACTGGCTCTGAAAATCCCAGTTGCTGGAGTCTGGGTCAGTAGGCTGGGAAGCATTAAACTACACAATCACACCGTGCTGATGGCTTCTCCTGGTCCCACTCAGCAGCAGGGCAAGGGCTGGGCTGGATTCTGGCAGACCCACTGGAAGGGCTGCTGCCATCACCCTACACTCCCTCAGAACTTCTCTGCTCAGCAATGCAGCTCTTGTTTTCTCCCAGCATATTCACCAAATAAACACCAAACAGCTGCCCAAGACAGCCAGTAATTGGAAGTCCTTTTCAATTATACATATTTGTTGATTTTTTTTTTAAATTTATTTTTACAGACTGCCAAAAACTATGAAATATGTGTTCTAACTTAAAATATCTGACCTAATTAAACCAATTAAGCTGCAGAGAGATACTCCATTCTAGTAAACAGTCCTGCTGGCTTGCCCACTCACTATTGCTGCTGCCTAACATGGATCCAACTTCTCATCAACCCTCTCCTTCAGCATAACTCTCAACGACAGCACGAGAAGCCAGCTGCACTCACAGCCATCCGTCTCCTTGGTCACATGTTTCTTGCAAGTGTGGCTTGACGCTTCTACTGCAGAGCCCTTGTTCTACAACTGCCTTTATCAGCACTACCTGCTTTCTCCATCTCATTCTTATTTTGTATCAGTCAGATTTTTCACAACTCAATTGCATGAGGTGTCTAGTACACAGGAAAAACTTTTGTTGGCTTTCAATCCCCTCCTCACTGCCTTAGTTTCTCTCTTTTCCATTAAGGAAGGTCTCTCTTGCTTCTTCATCATTAACAATGTCTGATTTTCCTAGTCTTCACCCCAGATCACCTTCATACACCACTTCATCTCAGCTCACAGAGAAAAGCAGCTCCAGCAGAATTGTGGAGACAGAATTACTTCCTCCATTACTTTCTCTCTGGCATCCCACAGCTAAGTTTGCTTTTCTGATAAAAATAAATCCACCTCCACAATTCGTTCTGCCTCCTTTATCCACACAAGCTTCTGCCAACTGTCTACCAAGAAAAAAGGACACAGGATTTTTATTTACATGTCTTACTCTTATGTCTGCCCTTTTCCTCCTCCTTTCCTATCAGATACAGAAATTGCTTTGCTTCTGCCAACTCCCTTAGTTCTCCATAAATTCTTCTGATCCTCAACCCCTTTCCCATTTTCATCTTCATGCTCACAGCACTGCCATAGTCAGCGTCTGCCTGCTCAGAAAGCCCTCACGCTGACTCTCCTTGCTTCTCCACCTGTTGAAACATCCCAGCTTCAGTCCATATTTTGCTAACTCCGCCTGCATAATGGTGTTTGTTTCCCCCCAGCTCTTTCACAGAGGGACCAGTCAATCCTACTGTCACACTACAAAAATCACAGAATCACCTTGGTTGGAAGTGACCTTTAATAACACCAAGTCAAAGCATCCTCTCTCTGACCTTCCTAATGCAATCTTCCTTCAATACCTTCCCACCCAAATCATGTTGCAAATACCTTTTTCTTCACTCATGTGTTGCAGCTTTGCCCCTTCCTCCTTGGGTTCTCCCTTCTCTATTATTTATGGATTGCCTGCCTTAAGTTTTGAAGCTGTTCATGATTTACTGACACATCCCATTTCCTCTCATCTGCTCCCAAGATGTAAGTTCTTGCCTCCAATCAGTCCTTGGCACCAAACTTCTCCGTTTGCTCTTTTTTAAAATTAAGACTTTCTTGCTTCCTTTTTCTTCCTCCCATGTTCTCCCCTCACACAGGAAACAACTTCAAAATTAATTCATTGGGGTTTTCAAAAATACTCCTTCCCATTAATGTCTGTAAAGGAATGGGCAACAATAAATCACTTCTTGCTCAGAACTCTTCACCTAAAATGCTGTTTCCTTAGGCTGTTTGTGCTGCTGCTTACCAGGAATGGCCAAAGTCCCTAAGTGGATCTTGTAGCTGCTACAGGAATATAAAACACTAAATTACACAAAGACTCTGGCACCAGAGTAGGCAAGGTACACGTGATTTAGACCATTTTCTCCTTTGCAGTGCAAACTGCAGAGAGCATCTGCAAATGAACTGACAGCCCTACAACCTGAGCAGACTAACATGCCAATATTGATGATGGAAGATAGTCAAGCTCTGTACACATATTTACCAGTCTCCTTCAGGTGTTGTTTCCCTTCTTATGTCAAACAAGAAAGGGCAGGGAAGAGTATTACAAGCCATCCCCTCTAAAATAGTCTCTCTGAAGTTGAAACTTAGGGTGCCTTGCATTAAGTATGCTAAAAACACTGCAAGCTAACAGATGCATAAGACTACACAACTTGACTTCTCTGGGACTCCTGCAAGCACAGTCTGCTTAGTAAAGGCTTTAATTAACAACTTTGCAAAGGACAATGAGATTATAACAATTATTCACTGCAGGCAGCCAGTCTTTCCTCTTCCCGTCTCCAGCATTTGCTTTAGCCCGCATTCCAGATAAATATTTTATTCTGTGCAGGCAGAAGGTTCATTATGTAAGTGACAACGAGAAAGCATCAATTGCCACATGCACAGATCCTAATGCACCTGGTTAATGTAGTTATAATACATCACTGCAAGCATCTTGTCAGCATTTTGCAATTAAAAAAGAAAAGCTACTGCAATAATAAAGGCAATACATTTACCAGAGACAAATATCACATGTAAGAAGATCTTTCAAGGAAAAATAGACATTATCAAAGTAAAGCCTTGATAACCTTGCCCTACATACTTCAGTACCCTTGAATGCTCTCTGGCCCGATGAAGTACCCTTTTCCTCTCCACAATAGCACTATTCAGATAAGGAACACTGACCAATCTACAGGGCTGCAACATTTTTCAAAGGACAAAAAGCGTCTCTTTCCCATTGAGTCAGCAGGATATTTATTTCCTTGTAACAAAGAGTTTTTTGAACTGCTGAGAGATTTGTCAAAACGGACTCACAAGTGATACATTAAACAACCAGAGAGGAGAACTTATTATTGGCATTAGAAGAGAAAGCTGCAAGTTTACAAATAAGAATAGGACTGTGTACTTGACTTTGTAAATTCTCAGTTAATGAGAAATCAAACATGAAAGGCAAACATTTAATCTAGGGTAAATTTAGTCATCTACATCACAGCCACTCACAATCCTGCTGTCTTGCACTTCATAATACACAGTAAAGGGCAACTAGCAGGGCATAAATATGTGCTCTGCTTTCCAGAAAATGCTGTTGTTATTTAAACACAAGTTATCAAACCACCAGGAGGAACTTTATATTAAGAAAATGCCAGCATCTAACCCATAATAAAAGGCAGGCCACTGGACTGGTCTCAGCACCTCACCTTTTCCAAGAACATGTCCTGCTTGCAAGGCTGGAAACTCTCATTGCCTTCCTCTGCCATGGTGAGTCCTGAATGGGTAATTGCAAATGCCCAGAAGGGCACAGCACACTCATTGAGTAGGTTTTAAAGATTTAAGAATGAAGGAAAGGTGGTTTCAAATTCCCACAAGCCAACCACCCTATCAAATCTGGATGTCCTGCACCCCAGATTTCAGCTCTGAAAAGGTAAGGGAGAGTAACATCTGCTTCCTCCATCAGCCTGAGTATCAGCTGCTGTGTTTTAGCATGAGACAACACAATAGAGGAAAGTACTTCTTAGCTGAGTATGCTGGCCCCACACCAACGCCTTCTGGCTGCCATGGCTCCAGAGAAACACAATAAAGATTTCTCAAGCTTTTCCCAGTAGCTAGACTAAGTTAACCCCCTGCTGAGTGGCCCCTCTTCCAGACTCCACTAGCAGGCATTTAGCTTCCCCTGCACATGCTAAGGCCCCTGGGGGTCCGGTCAGGAGACAGGGCAGTGTTCAGTGCTTGCTCTCCACTGATGACCCGGACATTTCTTACATACAGCGTAAGACTGGAAAAAAACTCCTGTGTCACCAAGCTTACAAAAATCACAGTACTGGAAGATATCCCAGAAGGCCGTTTAGTTCATCCTTCTATCCATGGTGAGATCAACTGTAAATACAGTATTTGTTCTTAAGGATCTCCAGTGAGGCAAAAATCACAACCTCCCTGAACCTCCCTGACAGTCTCCAGCTTTCACTGTCCTTTCCATCAGCAAGATTGTCTGGGTAATTTTTCTTTTTGCTCCAGCTAAGGCCACTACTTCTTGCTCTCTCTCCATGGATATAGGCAAAAGTCATACACAATCTGACCTGTGAATCTATAGCACTAACAGCAGTCTTTCAGAATTAACATTCTTTGTTGTTTTCATAACAAGCACTGTGAGGCATGAGAACACGATAAGACCTGAGGCTTCTGCAAAAGACTTTTGAGATATTTTTACAGAGAGGAGAAATGCAGGGGTGATTCACACTTTGTTCTCATACTTGTCATTCACCTAAGGTAATGATGTTAAAAAACCCAAATGGGATCGGATTCTGGGTAATAGATAAAAAGGCACTCACAGCTTGGAGATGGAAAGGGAAATTAGCAGTAACAGAAATGTTACAGGTTTTGATCTGAACAGTTTCTTTTATTCAACATTAAAAAAGGGACTCACCCACCATTTCAGAATCTCAGTCTCTGTAGTTGAACCTGGATTATCATGCACTAACACAATTATCCTGCAGGCAGTCAAATATAAGCTTTCCTCTTTCCTGTTCATCTCTCATGTACATCCATGAGCACACATGGTTTTCCTCTCTAATCACAATCAGTTCTTAATCCATTACTGCAATCAAGGTTGATGCTGGAGGATAAAAGAGAGAGAGAAAAAACAGCACTGGAACTCAAGGAGAACGGGTCTATTCTGTGAACATGTATTAAATAACATGAGGAGTATATTGGTATTTATGGCCATCTGCCCATGGCTAGAACAGCTGAACAGACATTGTTATATGTATATTTACAGTGTTTTACAACTTTAGGAAGAGCATTGGTAAGAATACATAGACTATTTCAACCCATTAAAGACTCATAAACTATTAGGACGTTGCAGCTGGAAATATTTCCCTGCTAGGAACTCCCACTGTCCTAAGTACTTCACTTGCTCCAATGACATCTCCTATAAGGAATATTTGGGGATTTTGGCAGAGTTTGTTGCCTTTTTTCCTTTTAATCTAACATGTCTCCATAGCAGCAGAAAGTTAATCTTTAATTGATGAATGCAAAAGCTTAGACAAACCACAAACGTACTATTCAGCATGTCAGGCTTACAAAGAAGTTCTAGTTCTATCAGGTTTCCACACCACATACAGCTGCAACATTGGCTTATATTACTAATCACTTGCAGTATTTGTGTCTTGGGTTGTAACAGATGGTGTTTGTGAGGCATGCAAAAGCTTCAGATAGCCAAATGGTACAGCAGTTGAGATAAGGGAAAAAATCCTCAAAACAAAGTACCCATCCCTACTGCAGAGGCTGAAATGTGAGCAGTGTTTAAATTGTTCCTAGTCTCTGAGAGCACAGTGGATTTACAGACTCTTAGCCCTAAACAGGACTAGATTCAATCTTTCATATTTCATTACCCCAGTAAATCCGCACAACACCAGCTAATAGACACAAAGCAGAGCAACACAAGACAAACCACAACACAGTAAAGTTATGTGCCTGATACTTTGAGAGGCCTGGGCTCCAGATTACGCCGGTACAACTCAGGTGTAGGTCACAGATGTTTTGGTCACATCTCAGTTCTGATGGCAAAAGGTAACATCCCATATGCTAGGGCTCTTGAAAGTTCAGCATGATGCACCATTAATTCAACCCACTCATCTGTAGAGAGTGTAGTAACCGGCTTTGCAGGGGCCCAATGATCTGTAATTGTCAGTGCTGAGTGGTTAGCAGGTAATTTTTAGGGGACTTCAATGAGTCTCCATCTCAGGGGAGTCATTTTCGGCCATGAGCTTTTTTGCCTACATGCTGACCTGGCTTAATAGACAAGGAATGGATGAAGGACAGTGCACATCTTCATAGCAGCACTTAACTTATTGACACATCACAAGATCTTTCAGCAGTTTCATATGTTTAACAATAGCAGATGCTGGAGCCCAGGGCAGCTGCTAATCAAGACTACCTAGGCTTGCTTTGAGATGAAATAATAAGGAGGATGGTACTAATTTCTGTCAACATTTCAAGAAAATCACAGGTCTTCCTAACAGCATTCTCAAATCACACACTAATAAGATTATTACTGTTTGTCTATTGCTCTTGGTTAAGCAGTGATCATTCAGCAACACTGTATGGGTGGGGGGGGAAGCCTATTTCATTATCAAAAATTGTAGCTGATATTATACTACTTTGGACAACAAAACAGCCCCTCCTCAATTTCTATCATTCATTCTTTATCTTCATTTTACGTTAAAAAACATAGGAACAGGACAAAGATTCATTTTTCTTTGTTCAATAGAAGAGAATGCCTCTAAAAGTGCTCTGAATGAAAGCATTTGTTTTTAATTAAAAAAAACCCAACTTTTAGAAGATGCTTTGACCACTGCTAGATACCATTAGGCAGAGCTGACTTTAATTATACTGAGTGCAGCTGGACTCAACTCTCAGTTCCTAGGGTTTGTTAACACTGAAAGCCCAACCTGCATTGCTTTTAAAATTCTTCTAACATACAGGCTTCAGATTCTCTCAGCACTGGCTAGTAGGCTTAATTTTATGGTGATATTCACACTGCCTATGCTTTTAAAACTGTCTGGTTTTGTTTAAATGACAATAATATTTAAGCACAATGCCAGTCTGAACAGCCCTTACTGTGGCTTTATGTGACCTTGACATGCAGCAGCACTGACATTTATTATCAGTGATACCTGGATGAGATTTTTGATGTCTCACTATCAGATTTGGAACCACTGAAGAGAAAACGATTTTACTATTACTTTCATTGAAGCAGAACTACTGGTTCTGTAGAGGGATGCCCAATAACATCACCACAGAACTTTGTTTTGGCAGAACACAAAGCACAGAGAATTAATACAGCATTAAAATACAGACAAACGTGCCTGACTGGGCCATTTCAGATAATGCACAGGTGGAAGTGGAACACATCATTCACCAAGGATTTATACAAGCACTCAACAAAACACACCTGATCACATCTTTCTGCCATAGCAAAACTATAGTTACCTGCCCAGATAATCAGCACTTGCCTTTCCTCCCCAGCGTGTCAATCTTACAAAGTCAGTAAATCCAATGCTTCTCTGAGTGCTTTCAAAAAGCCTGATCCTGAAAAAGCAAGAGTTTTCTCAGGTCTTCTCACAGAGAGGACAGAAGAGAGCCGAGATAAACACCAGCACTGCACACAACAGGTACACGATGTAGCTTTATTTGCTTCTACCGTACCATAAAATTATGAGGAAGTCAATGCAAAAGGAAGACAGTAGCTCAGCATGCACAACTAATAGAGGGCCTCTCAAAAAATCCAGTAGATACTTCTCCTAGTTGTATTCAGAGACCCCGTGGATATCCTTACAAATATCATCTGCTCTCTTTCTCAGGACTTCAATTCATCCTACTGTAAAATGATAGCACCAATCATCAGTTGTTATTGGGTCTTTTTTTTAACCACCACAAGTATCACAGCACCTTACAAAGATTTACTTGCTTCCTCTCATCACACAATACAGCCATAGGCAGTCAGCTTCATCGCATACGTTTCATTGCTGATCTAGCTCCTTCCAAACAGTTTGTTGTCCCATATCAATCAGAATACTTCAGTGGTTGGTCAGACAACAATTCTGCCAGCAGTGTCCTCTACTGCTACCATGAATGATCAAGCACGCACATCAAATTTACCTTGAAAATCTCTCTACTTGTGGAGCTGAATGCAGAACTAACCTTGTGCCATGGAAATGCAACAGATAGTGAACTGCACTAGTTTTGCACAAAAAGCTTCCTACCTGGCAGCCTTTCTGCAGTAGACACAGCAGCCCCTAGAGACATCAACTCACATGGTGCAGTAATGCAAGTGACAATTTTAGTACATTTAGGCAAAATCCTGGGTCACTTGATTTCTATTAACGGTTAAAGGAGGAAACAGTTTCTCAAGGAGGCAATCAGTCTTGCTAAAGTACATGAGCATAAACTGAATCAGAGCTTCAGAAACTCACTTTACATTTTATGTAAAAATAGAAAAAGTAATATATGCAGTAGAGCCATTAAAATGCATATGCATTTGTGTGCAAGTTCTCTTTCTTCTCTTCCTTTCCTTTCCAGCTTGATAACTATATTGTTGATAGGAATAAAATATCAGCCTTTACTTGTACACATACCCGAGATCTTGTAAGTCATTACAACGTGTTTTTGAGATTTGCCACTTCACTGCTCTATAAAAAGCTTCCTGAAAAAGTATTAACAGATGGCCTCTTACTCTCTGAGACTGTTCGCAATACACCAGATGGCAACCTGAAAGAGAAAATCCAACTTACATTTTCAAAACTGAAAGAAATGTGACAATATCCTCACAATAAATATACAGCATGAAGGTAGCAATAAATGATCCGTTTGAAGCAAACTGGCTTGCTTTATTTAAGCAGTGAATCCAGCCCTCATTTTATAACATATTGCAGGGTGCTTCATATCCAACGCTGGAAGTAATTTCTGATGCAAGCAGAAAGTTTGCTTTAAATGAGCAACAGATTTATGAGAGGCAAGTTTATTTGAAAGAGTGAAAAAGCGGGCAAATAGCCTTGGGGATTAAGACTTCGTATACTGGATCCCTTGTATCTGGTTTGTGTCTGAGAACTAGTCAGTAGGTTGTAGTGTTTTTGCTATTAATTTTAGAAGTATGAAAGTCAACTTGCCAGTTCAGCTTTTGTTATGGAAACGTAAGAACTCTTCCAGGTATTTATGCTTTTCAAACTTTCCCATTCACCTGCTAGAGAGCAGTTTAGCTCAGCTCACAAGAACTGGGGAGCCCCACTAATTACAATTAACCATTCTCTGCGTTACTGGCTGTTCTCTGGCGCTGGGACTATCATTTAGATGAATCAGGATATCCTTCAGATAGGAGCAATCCCTATCCCACAGTAAGCCACTAAAACACAAGGACCAGTGATGGGGTTAGAGATATCTTCCGGCACACATCAGGAAACCCAAAAAGTCATCTTCATATTTGTACAGTATTAGCATGATGGGGTGTTTTCTCTTGGATGAGGCTTTGAGGTATCACTCTAACTGCAGTAAATTAATCTGCTTATAAATGTCAAAGCCCCAAGGAATTCTAAAGAGACCAAAACAGTTCAAAGGGGAGGGCAGGTAACTTCCCAGCTATCTTACACCATAGATCAGTGTCATTTTTCCAAGCAAGTTTACCTCTCATATGCAGGACAAACATGGACAGTCCGCTGATTTCCTTCTCCAGAGCCTCTCCAAAGAGTACCTAGAGACGGGCAGTGGAAACACAAATGCCTACACTTGCCTTTATAGAAATACAGAATTATCTGTTATGTTAAGGTGTTAAGCAGAATTCCCTATTGAGGCCAGTGTGCCATAAGCACAACACTGCCTGTAGGACAAATTATAAACGTACAACCTAGACAGCTATCCTACCATCACCCATGAAGGGAGCGCATTTCTATCGAACTATTTATTATTAACAATATAAAATATTTATAATGAAACCAGATGTTTGAAAATTGTCACTGAGAGAGTTTCCCTCTTTGCTTTTTTTCTTTGGCAACCAGCCCATTTTCACAAGCCAGTAACAGAAATAATTCTGTAGCAATAAGACAGCTAATAGGATTAAAGCCGGACTTTTTGTGCAAACATACCACCATGCAGCTAAACCCCTTTTTTTGTTAGTCCAAAACAGTAGACTGTATTAGCAGGCTACAGAGTTTCAGGTAAGAGGAAAGGCAACTGCTGAGTTCTAACTCTAAAGTCAACTGCAAGAGCCTACAGATTTCACCCTAAAACAAACATGGGTTTAGTTGCCTGGTGATGTTGTGTGACTTAATCATTTTCTGAATAGACCATAGATCCATAATGGTAAAATCCTACACAAATTAGTCTTCAGAAGAGCACAGGATAAAGCAACTCCCCAGTGCCAACATTATCAATGTTTTGGCAGTCATTATCCAAATCACAGGCATGATGCTTAAGTATGAGTCTTTGAATGATGTACTGTGCCTGACAAAAGGGCCAGTGTTTTAGAATCTTGAGATTGCCCAATTTGAAAGTGGTAGTAGGAGATCCCCTTTAGTTTTATTACTCTAAACTGCTGTTCATTATGTGCACTTCATCCAGTTCCCACCTGGTGCTCATCACCTTCTGGAATCAGGCCAGGCTACCACATTCACCTCTTGGAACAACATACTAATGCACATTCCCCAGTTGCACTGCTGCTTTTATACAAACACCACACTCCTTGCAAAGTCGCTGGAGAAGTTCAGATACATTGCTAGGCAAGGGAATGGTAACTGCATTGCTTTCATCTGTCTTCTTCACGTAGGTGCTAAGTTCTGCAAGGCAGGAGCTGCGTCCCAGGTCACTCACTCTGACACTCCTCTAACTTCTTGGTGAGCTAAATCAATGGGTTATCAAGCCAAAGCAGCTTCCAGCAAATAAGACACACACCAACAGAAGGGTGAGGGAAGAAGCAGCCAGCTGTGAACAGCAGCAGGGAGATGAGACCACCCCTGCTCTTGGCAGTCAGCACAGCCTTTCCTTAGCCATGGCTTGCACTGGGCGCTTATCCAGTAGAGCCTCTAGACCCAGCTGAGAATGGGAGATTGGAAACTCTACGTATTTTCTAGTTAAAACCCAACATGGCACCATTTAAACTAGAAATCTAGTTTATGGCCATTGGAATGAAAAAGTGCAAATGTGCTATTCCATGGCTTTCTTGCACTCACACCAGCAGAGAAACTGATTTACTTTATGAAGCATGTTTAAAAAGTATCTGGCAACCAGAGTTTCCAGTATACTTTGCCTCCATTATTCACTCAATAATCAGATGCATGGAAGTCCTCATTTCTACCTCACAAGTTTGGGTTTCCGTGTAAAGCTGAACAACACAGGGTAGCAGGAAATGACAGCCCATCCCCATGCACTTTTGGAGCTAGCAGGCTGGTGTGGAATGCTCTGCCAATGAGCAAGCTCAAGAAACAGAGATGATAGACCCTTAGAGAAGACTGCAGATAACTTCAACCTCAGACCTGTGACTGCTGTCTACAAAGGGCTTTTTGCCTTGCTGGTACTAAAGAGGAAGGTACTGGCATCACACCAAATGGGCCAGGGTTACTAACGATGAGGTAGTAATCACCAAAGCGCAAGGTAACCACAGAAGTTAAGCTGCCTGACAGCTTGAAGGCTGTGTGGAGAAGAACTGAAGAAAAGAACACTACTTTTCAGGCAACTCTCCATTCCCAATGCAACCAGCATTAATAATATCCTTATGAAATCAAACACCAAGCTTCAAACTCATCTCCATTGTCCTGCCCATGACATGTCCAAGGCATAAGCATTCCTTAACACCAGCCACTTGTAGACTAATGGGTTTTGCTGCTCTGATGTAAGAGGTCTCCTTTGTTGCAGCTCACAACAGAAGCCTCACTGACCTCCTTGTATATCTTTAAGTTCAAATAACACTGAGAGTTTCCTAATGCAAACATGACTTTCTATTACCTCTGAACAACAGGTTCCCTATGAACTTGTCTGTACAGATAGCAATCAACCTACACTGACAAATAACATGTCTCAGAGCCTTTGGATTTAGTTTTCCTTAAGCTTCTCCTGAATTCAAAGTGGTGGGGAAAAGAAAAGCAAAACAACAGAGCCAAGGTGCAGAATCCAGATGAAATTAAGTCTTTTGCTCAGTTTTGAGCTGTGGCAGGCAGCATAACCATCTTTAATATCTTACTCCTGGAAGAAAGCTTTGGAGTACAGTTTGTTTGGTGAAGTCTAGGGACAGGCCTGTCTCTCTTGGTTGCCTTTACATTGAGAAAGGTTTGCATTTCTCATATTGATGTTGTTCATGGAATTACACCAATAGTTATAATTTTTGTATTTTAGATTTTAGAAATAGTAGATCTTGTTTCACTCTTAGTAATTCCAGCATAAATCACAATATATCTTGTAAGTGTAATACTGGTGTGAGGGAAGGAAACATGACTTGTGGAAGATAACCATTGAAATGCCTTGGCAGAGGTTTCTGTACGCAAGGGAATGAGAAAGTAAAAATCAGCCAAGCTGAGCCAAGAATGCTGGGAAACAGTGTTTTCTGTTTCATGAAGAGAGCATGGCTCTTCGGAGTGCAGCACTCAAATAAGAGTCAGCATTTTAGCTGGAGACAAATGCACTAATCACGGTCATGAACACAGCTGAACTAAATGTCTCAGCAAAACCACTCAGAAATGGCATTAGTCATGATAAAGGAAACGAGTATTCTCAGGATAGGACACACTTGAAGAATACAAGCAGAATCCTTTGTGCCTGCTTCTGTAGAGGCATGATTCACAGTGTGTATTTGAACAACTTGCTGCTAGAATAGCAGCCCAGTTCAAGACATCCTTTAAAGAAATGCAGCTGGAACAGAAAGAGCTGCTCCATAAATTGTTTTTTAATTGTCCAGATGACCAATTCCTCCATCACCGAGCAGGAACAGTTTAGCAGAAAAAAAAAAGAATTGAATGATTACAGGAACGATTACAGGAACAATTACAGGAACAATAAGGGTTATTTTTAAAGTAAATTGAAACACAAAAACATCTCTATTTTACCTGTAAGCATTCTTAAGCCTAGCCTTTATTAAAAAGTGACTGATCTGTTCTATACTCTATGAAGCTGTAAGAACATGACAAATAGGACTCTGAGCCTATTTGTAAAGTCATCTACTTTTAACCACCTCTGCTTCACACACCGATCTTTTCTTCCAAGCACATTAGCGAGCACAGTGTGGAGAAAGTGCCAATGCAAGTGAAGAGATCATTATATAAAGATTCAACAGTAAAAATTCCTGGAAATCAGACTTTTTCCTAAACTACCTCTCACGTGGAATGATGCATCTTACTATGTAGGGACAAATGATATTAAAAGAGTGACAATTTTTCTTCTTAAGATTTGGAAGCACTACTTCCAACATGCTTCTAATATGAAACAATAGACAATAGATACATTTCACTGTTCAGGACACATATCTCGGTGACTTATAGCTGCTGCTGATAAACCACATAACAAATCTTCATTTCAAATGTAAAACAAAATATCTAGTGGTAGCTAACATCCCAGAGCCTGGGGTTTTCTGTCTCATATTCATTGATGTGTTACTGACCTCTAGTCGAGGAGCTCTGGAATTACAGAGCAGGGCCGCTCCCACAGATGCGGATGACAACTGAAGAACTGTATTACAAAATCCTAACAAAGAAGTGAAAAGGTGAAGGACTTCTGCCGCCTTTCAGCTGTGGTCACAAAGAGGAGGTCATGCAAAGTACAGACAAGCTCCATCTGAAAAGCCGATGGAAGGTTTCATGAGGTTTGTGTATGAGATTGGTGTAGGAACGTGGTGTGTTTGCCCTTCCTACTTAGTAGTTTTAATGCCTTGTGACTCACTTAAACCACTCAAGGAAAGTGAAATGTTATTGATCTGTAATCAAGGATACAATGAACTTTGAGAAATCCAAACTAATCCAAACTGTTTCAAACTAATCAATGTGAGACACGCAAGGTAGATGTGGGAACCTTAAGTAGCCTAACAAACATAGAGATTCCTTCCTATGCAACCAAAATCTTGTCATGTAAACCAAATGCATTCCTAAAAAGCAAACAGTTGACCTTAAAACACACTGCCAAGACCTCTTTTTTCCAGCAGAAGTCTTACTAATATTTTCAGCCCACTGGGCTGACTTGGGTAACTCTAGTACCAGGATGCATGTACCAGTCTTCTGGCACCGGTTTAGCAAAGCATTTTAAACACTCAACTGATGCACATTTTACTGAACAAGAATGTGTTTCAACATCTCAGTGCTTTGCTGAGTTAGGGCCTATCTGTGTTTAATAAAGGCAAGTGAGCCTTTATTAAAGTGAGCCTTTTTCTCTCACAAACTGAATGCTAGAAGATTCCTTAGACAAACCATCACATACAAAGGTAGTGAAAAATTGTGATCTCATTTGTATGGTTTACATCAGGAAGCCCATCATTGCTTTAATAGAGCAACACGGAACAAATATAGAAGATACTTGAGGCGTTTTCCAACAAGCATTCTGGAAAAGAGTAACTGCAGACAAAAGTAGCAGTTGCAGAAACACATTACCCTCAGAAGAAATGAGGATTGCCAAATTTGTAAAATATGAAGACCCATTTAAAGCAAACCCATCACCACAGTCTCCTTGCCCAGAATGCTACACCTCCAAAATAAATAGCTTTAATCTCTGCTAATCTCATTTCAGCAAAGAAAAGCTAAAGCTGGCGACAAGGAAATGATTATACTATCAAGTTCAATAAGCAAATCTATTTGTTTTTAACATCCCCAGCCCTGATTTTGTTTAGTAAAACAAGGTATCCGAGTTTTCCAGCAGAGCACATAGAGAAAGAAGATGAGTATCCCACAGCTGCATGTAATGAGGGTTCCGTCAGTAATGGATCACGTCCTTCTTGCTGTGAAATATTCAAAAGGGCCCAAGAAAAGAGAATCATTTCCTTCAGCACAAGATCAAACTCACTCTGAAAACAGGAAAACGTGGGAAGCATTAGGCTGGCCTGTAGGTTCAATCAAGGATAGATATTATACACTTCATACCTGCCAAGATTTGTCTTCTAGGAATTATATTCTAATTCTATTACCAGGAAAAGTATTTCAGAAAAGGCTCTGTTCTTTAAAGCTGGAATAGCAGACACAGAGATCAAAACCTTTTTCCAGACATGTGATTAATACTTACCCTTTTACTCGCAATTTGTTGGGTGAAGAATCCCTGTTTAAAATCCACTGCAATGCTTTGGCTAGGGGATACACTTCGTGGGCTCTGCAGGGGCTGCACAACCTGGCTTTTCAGGAAGGAGAAGAGGGGGAAATTGTCCTTCCCCAGCAGCATTGGGGTGAGCCTGCCACACAGGACAAAGATTGACAGTAGTGGGGCTTGCAGGGAAATCGAAAAAAAATCATGCTGCTCTGTTTTTTAACAAAAAATAACCGCTGGCCTTTTCCAGTTGGGCACCTGTTCTTTACAGGAGCAGCTCCTCAACTCAAGGCTACTTTGTGTCATCTGCAGACCACATCTGTAAGCTTTGGAAAAGCAGAAACAGACGAAACAGCCTTGGGTAAAAAGCACCAGACAAGGAATCAATGTCCTTTTAGATTCATGTCTGCTCACAGTTCTTGTCCAACCTCGAGTAAAAATTTCAGCTCTCTAAGCTGGAGTTTCCCCACCAATGACAGAGCAGGAACCTTACCTGACTGTCCCTCTCTCAGTTAGTCTGAGTGCTGGGGCACAGACCCACACTTCTCTTTCTAGAGCCTCCCCGAAAACCTAACTATAGCCTTCAACACTGCACTAGTGTGGGTAATTCTTTGTCGAGCCAGATTAGAACTGGCATTTTTAATTCCATGAGAAGCTGCACAAACTGGGATTTTTCCATCGTTTTTGTCTTGCCAGTATTTTGAAGTTTGTTCCACAAGACAAAAACTACAAAAACTTCTGGTTTCAAAACTCAAAACTACGCTGGTGAAATGAGCTGCTCCACTCTGACAAAGGTGAACACTTGGTGGCCTCCTTCCGAGGCCAATGCTTTTTGGGTTTGACTTTATTATTTTCACAAGTAATTGCATTCTCAATTCTTCTAAAACCCCTTTATATTATGTCAAAAACATGAAATATAATCAAAATTGAACTAAAACTGACACGAAGGTCCCTGATCTTATAAAAGCAATGCCTTTCAATAGAACTGCCACCAAAGCAATCTCTCTGCATGACAGCTTGATTTAATCAAATAAACATCTTCCTAACACCAAAAAAAAAACCCAGAAAGACTGCAGTCAGATGATCCTCAGTCAGCTCTTTTAATTGCTACAAAAGATGCGTAAGCAAGACTTTGTTCGTAAGACTTGCAGCCCAACACAGCCCTGAAGCATACCAGACTGACTCCATGTGCATCCACTTTACCAAGCGGCGTCAGCCAAAGAGGAATCCAGCTCAGAGATCTGCTAAATATTTAGCGCATGCTGGCCCCGGAGCACGTTCAGACCATTAGGAATATGTAACCTACATGCATCTGTGCTTCAGTTGGACAGTAAAGAGTAAACTGGGAATCTTCAGCACAAGTGTGGAGCATACTAGAAACTAAAGGATTTGAAACTACAGTGGCATCAGGACTACAAGAGTTAGAGGTTTTGAATACATGAATCAGGCCAAATTGAGTCCACTTGGGACTGAATCACACCACCCTGTCCAGAGGCAGAGGAAAATCCAAAGAACTTATGCAGTCAATTACAACACACACAAAGCTTACAAATTTTATACCTGACCCATAGAAATCAGTTAGAGAATATCCTGGTTTGAGTTAGAACAGAACTAATTCTCTTCAGGGACTTTACTTTTCAGGTCAGTCTTTCCTAAGTAACTGCACAAACCTCAGAGCTGGAGTGGTCACAGTGGATGTTGGTGGAACTATGAAGTTTGCTGTTGTAGTAGAGAGTATCTGCCACTTGTTTAGTAGCCAGCACAGCCCTGACACTTAACAGAGCAGAAACAGGAAGATCTGAGTCCCCTGAGATGCCTACTTTGCCTAAAACTGAGATATAAAATACTTCCCTTTCTAGTCTTGCTCTCTTTAAATTCCTATTCTTTCTATCTTCTTGCTAGATCTTAATCTTTCAGGTCATTACTTTATATCTGATTTCACTGTTCATTACATTTTACTGTTTCTTTCCTCACTGCTGCTTCGGTCTATTATCCCCACACCATGTCCAACTGCATCTACAGAAATATCACAAACGTTGCCACTTCTTGCTTACTCTTGCTCCATTATAGTTGGGACCTTCACATACTGCTGGATAAAAACGTCCTTCTACTACTGAGCACTGAGCCTGAGCCAAGTGTTATAGAGCAAAAAGCTCTTTTTGCTGCTTCGCATGGTGGACCTTAACATTGAGAGTCTATCTTTCAAAAGCAGAACTCCCACAGACTTTAAAAGGAGATCTGTACAAGTGGGCAAAGTATATTGGCGTGAAGACCCCTGCATACAGATCTGAAGATAATTTTCATCAGCTAGGAAGTTAAACACAGAGGCATAAAATGTTTTGACAGAGTCATCTTAACTTGGCTGGGAGTTTCTGGTGTGAAGAGCAAGAAGGTCTATAACCTAGAAAACCGTGAAGTGCTGAAAATCTAGTTACCAAGAGGGTAATTTCATTCTTTATGTAGTGTTTCACATTTGAATGCTAAGTAACCACTAGAGGGGAAAAGAAAAAAAATAGAGAAAAAAAATCCACATTTAATGAAGGATCTTATCTGCAACTAACAGGCACTTTCCAAACACAGTCTGAGACTATCCTAAAGATCTGGAACACAAGCTGAGCGCAGTGCTCTGTAAAAGCCAGGCATTGACCATGACATTATGGCCATTTTGCTGAGGGCAGTAATGCCACCTATCAGAGAAAATACACATCAGCACTAGGAATTGAGAAATATCTGTGGTAAAAGGCTCATGTTTATAACCCAGCCTCCATGCTGTGGAACCCTCATTCCAGCAGGGGACTCCACTTGACCAATACAACACAGCATCAACTTGCTAATACATAATTAACTTGCAACAGTGATTAATTAGGTAACATCTCACCAATAGCTGGGACAGTCTGATGCTTTTGCCTGTCTCATCATACAAAAACATTTCCAACTCACACAGACAGCTATTAATTCAAAACAGAGCCCGTTTCCCCTAGCAAACACAGAACACAGGCCAAAGGGGGGATTCCAATCTGCTGCACAGCACAGTATGGAACTACAACATTTCCAGCTACTCCTGCGTGCACAGCAGGCCTGAAATTAGACCCAAATCTTTCCTCTGCAAACAGCATGCTCACAGTGTTCAAGCAGAGTGTTTCTAGGCAGACCCAAACACACAGCCAGGCTCCCATGGCGTCCTTCCACACAGCACATTACTTACTTTGCTTTAACAATTTGGGGTTTAGGATGATGTATGTCTGTACACCAGAAGCAATGTGACCAGTTATGATTGACTGACACACAGCTGGTTAGGGACCACAATTTTAATTCCATTGCTTAATCACTGCTGTACATCAGCTTATTAACAGAGGCCTGTTTATTGACTCCACTTTGTGCCAAATGCTTACAGCGGCTACTCTCGAGTCCCCCGTGGGATCTCTCCATACATGTACCACAGGTAACAATTCCTGCTGATGCAGCATCATGCTGTTCTTCCAGCTGTTCTGGTGCCATCCTGAGAAATAGGGTCAGCATTGGCATCTCATTTATTTCCTGGTGCTTGGCTTGCATCCTCTTCCCTCTAGAGAGGGCACTGCTCACAAGAGTACTCAACTTTTATTGCTACTGTTAAGCTCTTTTGTTCTACAGTGGAGGCTGCTCAGCCTAGCAAAGCCCACAGCTCTCCAGGAGCAGCAGCATTTTGGTTTGTTTGAAAAACATACCCTCTCCCTTTGTCTCCCCTGCTTTTGCATTTTGTTCAACCACCTCCATAACAAAACTCACACTTGCAGGAGCAAAGCTTATTTTACTGCTATGCCTCCCCTCAACCTCCGAAACATCCAAACCTCAGCTCAGCAGCAGGCAGAAGGGACCAGGTCCCTCCATGGACCACGGCAGCTGTTGGGTTCAGCAACTTGTGTGCAATTATTCAAGAACATCCTTGCCCTGAGAACGCAGGTAGGCGTCTTGATTCACTGGCTGTCAGCAACAATTCCGTTTCATGTCTCCCCAAAAGATTACTGGATTTTGATTAAGGAAGGTCAAGGGCGGCCTTTCCCTTCCAATATAAAAAGAGTATGGCTTGAGGAAAAAGTATTCATCACCTCACACCAGGTCTTTTATCCCTACTTGGAAAATTTAAATTGGCTGAAGTGATGGGAAGCTTAGGGCAGGGTACATAAAAGAATGTTTTCATGCAAATCAATTCCCAAATACTGTACTGACATGCTATGATTTTAAGTCCCACCCAAAATGTGGTGTTTTTTATTACAGGTATTTTAGCCAGAAAACAAAAAGCAAAGCTCAGGTAGCCAAGTCTAAAGCAATACTCATTTGGCAGATCAATTGTAAATGCACATTGTAGTACCGACCTAGGGCACCAGAGCTTTAGATTAATCCTTAACGCTTCAATGCATCCCCAAAAATAACTTTCCCAATATTTGATTTCCCTTTGAAGAAAAGTGTGTCAGAGATATAATTAGCTCTAGCAGCAGACTCCAAATCTCTGCCTGGCACCATTCTCAATAAAACACACCTTCAACCAGTGTGAAA
The DNA here is from genome assembly GCA_013397515.1 of Upupa epops. Taxonomy (NCBI): domain Eukaryota; kingdom Metazoa; phylum Chordata; class Aves; order Bucerotiformes; family Upupidae; genus Upupa; species Upupa epops. Next base: position 241,573 of record VZRI01010676.1, on the reverse strand, counting down.
TTGGTGTAGCTGCACTGAATCTGCTACACCCAACTGCCAAATTTCACACCAGCTGAGGATCTAAGTATACATCCGTAAGTGAGGGGGAAATATGTTTTCATCGGGAATGATAACGCTGCAGAACACACAGCATCTTGGGCTGAAACAAATGACAAGTTCACAAGAAATATATTCTTCTAATTGACTTTAAGACACTAAATAACTACTGTCTTCCAAGAGAGAATCAGATTCATAGGGAGTAGCTCTACATTAATTAGGAATAAGACTGTCACATGGATTTTAATGAAATAAAGTTATGTCTGTGGCTTCTCTAGAATATTAGAGTCAATTTATCTGAGGAAGACAAGTAATAGCTGGCACTTTTTATTTCTGTAGGAATTGGAGCATTTAGTTCCTGGAGGAAGGAAGCAGGAGTAAGAACTGCCTGAACAAGCTCTTATCGGCTAAGGTACAAATTCTGACAGCCTCAATTACCAGGATGGAGCTGCAGAAATCCAGCAGGCTGATGCAGAACACAACACAAGAAAGTGCCACAGTTTACCTCACAACTGTGAGCAAAAGCTCCACAAAACAGTAAAATAAAACACTCAGCAAAACCATTTCTCTTAGATACAAGCTCCTGAACATATTTACCTTAATGCATTTGGCCATAAGGAAATTGACTTACCAGCATAGCCTGGGACAATGAATGCTCCACATCCTGTCTTGCTAAGTGCCACACAAAACTAAATGGAAGGCTTTTAGCTATCCTGGTCTGAAACAAAGAATTCCAAGTCCCACTTAGCACCTACAAATCTAAGCATCCACATTCATGTCACTGGATATAACTTCCAAGCACACCGGGCAGTTCAGCAACTACTGCAACCAGCAAGCTACAATAACTAATGGTTTCTCTCTTCACCAGTGGCATCTCCTTGATTCAGTCCTCATGAAAAAATACAGAACATCCTGGTGTTTCCTCAACTCCTCAGTCTTACTCGGTATTTCACTGATGAAAGTACTAATTTCACCCATATTAATTAAAGATCCCTTCATGTATGCTAAGCAGCATGACTCTCCAAATCAAAGTGATTATCTAAAATAATTACATTTTGCATTAATTTTCTATTCTAGCTCTACTCAGAGGTAAGACTGAAGACAGAGCTCAGTCCTTCTCCACTATCAATTATCTCCCTGACCAGCCTCAAGTTTCCTAATAACATTGGACAGTCAGTGTTTACAGACACATATTACATGTACAGCCTTTCAAACACAGAGGTTTCAATACCATACCAATTTCAATTTCCATACCACCAGTTTCAGCATGAAGATTTTTTATTCTTCAGTCATTACAGAAGACCACAGAGATGCTTCACAGTATGGTGCTGCATAACCCATGTGACCTTTTCATACACGTTGTGAGCTTGTGGCCAGAAACAGAACTGCCGAAGTTAACTGTAATTACTTCAGTGTAATAAGGGCTGTAACAAGAAAAAGGCAACAGCTCATATTTTGTTACTAACAGGATTTTACTTAAATCCAAGTGTTTTCTGTACAACAGAAAGGTTGTATACAAGAAAAGGAAGTGTTCTGTTACTTCAGTTGCAAGAACAGGCACAGAAACATTTCTGAATCCTAGTGCTTCAGAAAGCCAAGGATCTTTTTGAAAAAACAACCTTGTGAAGTGTTGTTATAGATGTTATAGTCCTGGTTTGGATCAGTCTCCACCATGTATAACTCTCCTGCATGGATATCTGCAAAGTCAGCACTGAAGTTGTTGGGATTAAACCGAACCCACACAGTATACCGGTAGTAAATGGTACGCATGGAATAGCCCATGACTCTGATGTCTTTCAGCTTTGGCTTGTCCGAGTTCCACTGAGGAGTGTCTGCAGGCCGGGGATACTGGCTAAAAGCACCAGGTTCTTCAATACAACAGTTGTGAATGTCATCACACTCATCCTCCTCTTCCTCTACCTCCTCTTCAGAGGTATTAAAATACCGGACAATGCTTGGGCCCTCACAGCACAGTGCAACATGAAATGAAGTTTCTGGGCACATAGGAGGAACCTGCAGACCAGCAAGTTCAGCAAGTGTTGGAAACAGAGACACGAGCTCAACCACTTTTCTGCTTCGTCCTAAAAGAAACATCAACATACAAGTCACGGAATATGACAGTTTGGCAGACACTGGTTGAACATTTCAGAAATTTATTCTAATAATTCAGTTGGCATTTTATTGAAAGTGCTTTGTACTGGATTTGGGGGGTAACAAAATGTGCTGCAGTTAGCTCTGAAGATGCTCATCTAAACATTCATAGAATCATTAGGGGTCAGAAGGGACCTCAAGAGATCAGGTATTCTAATCCCCCTGCCACAGCACCTTGACCAAGTCACACAGGAACATATCCAGACGGGTCTTGAATGTTTCCAGAGAAGGAGACTCCACAACCCCCATGGACATCCTGTTCCAATGCTCCGTTACCCTCACTGGGAAGAAGTTCCTGCTGATACTGATATGGAACCTCCTCTGTTCCAGCTTGCACCCATTGCCCCTTGTCCTATCACCAGATGACCTTGAAAATGACCTGGCTCCATCCTCCTGACACCCACCACTCACATATTTATAGACATTAATGAGGTTTCCCCTCAGTCTCCTCCAAGCTCAAGAGACCCAGCTCCCTCAGCCTTTCCTCATAAGGGAGGTGTTCTACTTCCTTCATCATCTTTGTTGCTCTACCCTGGATACCCTCCAGCAGCTCTGTGTCTTTCTGGGTCTGAGGGGCCCAGAAGTGGACACAATACTCCAGATGTGGATTCAAGATGTATTTTTAACAAAATGCTTTGTACTTGTACTTCTCAAATGTGCAGCCCTCAGGACAATAATAGTCATTACTTGAAAAAGAAGTCTTCAGAAAGACAAAGCAAATTGCAGAGTCAATAGTTTAACACATGAGTGTCTGCATCAAAACAGCTTCCAACGCCATCATTTCACATGCAGATGCCCCACAGAGAACGTTTACTAATCACCCTTGGAAAGAGCAGCCCTCACTACAAACAATAGGTTAAAAAGTACCCTTTCAGGCATCTACACCACACAAAAATGAATTGTGTTAACATAGACATACAGCTGTTCCCACTACAGCAGATCTGACCGAAGCAGAAGTTTGTGTGCAAGACTTCCTTTCACTGTCTTGTTCCTCCTCAGTACAAGAAGCACAGGCAATGACACTGACTCAAGCTTCAACTTTACATACATCCAATGCAACCAAACACTAAATGCTCGAAACTTACCTTGAGGAACCAAGCCTAAAACATGGTTAAAAGGACTGAGGTAGGGGAAGATCCTCTGTCCTTGACTAACAGAGGAAGTTGTCATTCCTGGTACATAAAACATCAGTGGTACACGGGTAGCAACATCAAAATTGCTGTACTTTGCCCATTCACCATGTTCTCCCAGAGACCATCCTAAAAGAAAAACACCTCAATGCAGAGCAGTCACCGGGCTGTAACTTAATAGTTATTTCTTTGACTCTGGCTCTTCAGGCCACCAGTCTCTTATCAAGGTTATATTAAAAAAAAAAAAACCAACAACATGTAAAGATCTTCCTCTAATGAGAAATCCTTTTTTATTAGAAAACAATTACTCCTTTTCTTATTTCCCCTACTTCAGATTTTAATTAGGAAATCAGCATTAAACCAGAATAAAATTGGAGCTGGGGTGTGTCACGATGCCTGAAAGAGTCTCCAGATCAATTCCACAAAGCACTTATTTAAGTTTTGAGCAGCTGCCAGCTCTCCAATACGCCTGTTAATGCTGTAACTGAACATCCCTTGGAGCCAAGGCTGCTGTCTATGCCAGACTGCCATAGCAGGATGATACCCCTGAGAAAGCAATAGAGATCAAAACTCCTTAGCTCTCTTCTTTTTGGAAGAGATGCCAACACAACTTCCTTCCAGGCAGATTTATCACCAACTTCTCTTTGGGGGAAGACAAAGGAGCTCTATGACAACTATGTTAACACATAATTGTTTTGGATCACTTTGCTAGCCATGGCACTGGAAACACCAAGTGTTTACAGTTAAGCACAGCAAAGAGATGAGGAATTCAGTTTACAACAGAAAGTCCAAATCGAAGTGGCAAATCAGAAGAAACATCTAGAGTCACTTTTGTATCAGAATTATTAATCCCATAGCTCTACAACTCCTAAGAGCTTGTTTATACACACATGTTCACAGAACATCAACTACATGTACTGAATTAACTAAATGTGCCTTTAAACTGATTGACTTAAGCCTTATCCTGTTTAAAGTCAGCTGAGCAATACTCCAATTAAAGGGATCATGGGTGTGGGGATGTGTGTTAGAGCACCAAAACAAATGTGGAATATTGAGGAATTTATCCCAAATTCAAGTTCAACTTTTTTCTCCCAACATCCAGAGTATGTAAGACTACAGTTAAGAGGGGGAGCCATACTGTTGTTGGTTTGGATGCTCTGCAAGCAGCAATGACAAGTGCAAGAAAACACAGTTCAGCAGTTAATGAGAAAAGCCTGCCACCCACTATAGCAGATGGTTCTCTACAAATCCTACGACAGGGGGAGTAGTTGCTGTCCTTTCACAGCGCTGATCCCAGCAACAGTCACTCCTTGGTTAGGAGGTGGGAGTACAGCCAGCTCAGCCCAGTGCCCTGGCAGACTCATCACTGACTAAAAAACAGCTGATTAAAGGGAGGCACCTGCAGGGGGACAGAACTCTGCGGCCACAAAAGCCTCTGTCAGTCTATTTAATTAGAGACAGACCAGGCAGATAAACAGGGTATGGTAGCTCTGCTGTACCTTACTAACACACACACTTGATTAACACAAAAGCACTGTGTTGAACAATTAACTATGAGATAGAGATTTCAACACTTACCATGATCAGCAGTGAAAACTACAATTGTGTTATTTGCAAGTCCTACATCATCCAAAGCATTCAAGAGCAGGCCAACTTGTGTATCCAGGTAAGAAACTGCTGCGTAATAGCTCTGACGGATCTGCCGCTGCAAGTCAAGGAAACAGGGAAGGGAAGAAAAGGTTTGCTTTTTCCCAGACACACACAGGAGAACCAGCAGGTTGCTGTGTAAGCAAAGGAACCAAGGGATTTCACTTGTGAAGCTTCACTTAATAATGTCCATAGGCTGATAAATGTGCCACAAAGGTAGACAAGGGAGCGGGCAGTTAGAAAATTCTATTTCCCGAAAGTTCTTTCAAAGCAAGACGTTGCAAATCAACCATTCTGCACCCCTCAGAGTGCAGTCAGTGCACCTTACTTTGGCATATGCAATGGGAAGACAAGAAAAACTTTGCAAAAGAAAACAGAGTGGTCACTTTAAACAGATAATCAGATCCAGGTAATGAAAACAAACACATCAGTGGTTGCTCCATACGGTCCCTCAGGAGCACACATTACTACTGCCAGTTCATGGCTGATTTCTTCTTGCCCACCCTCAGTGAACGTCTGCCTACATAGCTAGGGATGGCAGTGTGAGGCAGGGAATTTGTATCGCAGCTGCAAACTGCCAGCTGCTCAATATCTGGAACATCTAAGAACAGCTAACTGCTCCCTTGCATTGAACAAGTCAAGGCAGTTTGACTTCATTGTACTGACACCTTACCTGGAAGTCATCTGGAAGTGGTCCGTAGGGGAAACTAACATTTAATGCTGCCACATCATCCCTCTGTCTGAGATCTGTCCAGGGGTTGTAGGCCACAGAAGGCAGTTTCTCAGGCACCCAGGGATCTGGGGCTAATGTGATGTTTTCCAAAGGGTACAACTTGAGAAATTCCTTTACGGTACAAACAAACATAAAGAGTGCCCTTACCTCTAAGGTCTGTTGTACACTTTGTGTTATAAAGCAGCAACTGTTTCCCCTTTCATGGCCTTTTAACAGTCTTATAATTTACAAGGCTTCATCCTCTCTCCCCCAGAACATAAACAGTGGCAACACTATGCTAGTCAGCCCCAACCAATTTCTGATAAACACTGAGTAAGCACCTAAAAACATCCTCCTGTATCTCAAACTAACCCTGAAACAAAAGGTCCAACATCGCTTCCTCTGAAACAATTTCAAGTTTTCCCACCAACTCAAACAGGGAATGGAACACAAGATCTGGCAAGGCTTCACTATGTCATACTCCATCTTGCTGAACACTGTCTCCATAGGAGTCATCTATATGCCTGCTGCAGATGCAGGTATGCAGGTAGATGCCTGGCTGTTGGCTGAGTGATCACAGCTCATTAAAGATTCTGAAATGCAACACAGGGGACTGCTAAAGTTAGCAAGGCTGGTTTTGCACTTGCTTTCCAGAAACAAGCACAATAAACACTTCTAAGATTTATTTGGATGAGGTGCTGGACCATCTTGTCTAGGTTGGACTAAGTAATCTTTGAGGTCCCTTCCAACCTGGTGTTCCATCATTGTATGAGAAAACATCTGTGGAAAGAGGTTTGAAAAGCAAAAGCAAGGCTTGTGTCAGTTCACTGAATAACAAACAGATTTATTGAAGCTGGAAAAGGCCTCTGAGATCACCAAGCCTAGTCTATGGCCTAGCATCACCACATCACCTAGACCAAAGCACTAAGTGCCACATCCAGTCTTTTCTTAAAGACCTCCAGGGACAGTGACTTCACCACCTCCCTGGGTCACCCATTCCAGTGTCTGATCACCCTTTTCCATGAGGAAGGGGGTCCTAACATCCAACCTAACCCTCACCTGGTACAGCTTCAGGCCCTGCCCTCTCATCCTAGCACTAGTTGCATGGGAAAAGAGCCCAACCCTCATCTGTCTACAACTTCCCTTCAGGTAGTTATAGCAATAATGTTCCCCTGAGTGTCCTCTTCTCCAGGCTAAACAACCCCAGCTCCTCCAGCCTCTCCTCATAAGAATTTCCCTGTAATCCCTTCAGCCTTGTTGCTCTCCTCTGGACCCATTCCAGCACCACAATCTTTCTTGAAGTGAGGGGCCCAGAACCGCACCCAGTACCTGAGGTGAGGCCTCACCAGTGCCAAGTATAGGGGGAGAATTGCATTCCTAGTCCTGCATGCCTTTCCATGTTCCTTTCCATGCAGGCTCCAGTTTCCTCACCTGTGGGTACCTCAGTGGGATATGTGGTTTGTGGTAACCGACAGCCAAGAAGAATTTTTGCTTGCTGCTTTTCATAACGTTCAGTAAGCGTATAGCCTCTTCAGTGCTCTGGATATCAGGCAGTGTACCACTGGGCATTTCAGTCACATTCACTGGGCACACCAAGTTAGCATAAAGTTTTCCACCTTTTCCCCTACAAGTCTTAAAAAAAACCACAGTATAGATGTAGTTCTGTAACATCTGTATAAGCAAAGAACAAACCCTCTGTTCTGTAACTTTCAAACCAATTTGTTTCTTACAGCAACAAGAGACTGTGGGTTGAATACAAAAAGGAATTTCACGAATTCCATGAACACCAAAGGTGCCGACTACATTGATGACTGTGCAGACAGCTTCAGGAGTTGAAGAACACAACTTCCATGTTTATGGAAAAGCAGAATCCTCTCTAGAACAAATGGCAGTAGTGAGGAAAGGTATATTAGACTAAATGGTGGGCCAGGAGAAGGTGGCCTCAGCAAGGTGTATGGGACAGCTGCTAAATGAACAGAAAGAAAAGCATATCATGGATGCAGATAGCCTCGATGTTAAACCAAGGCTTTTTCAGATGTAAAAGCAAGAGATAAGCATCACCATTGCATTCTGCAGCATCATGGCATCCTAGTTTTACAGCACATGATTAAACAGATTATTTGTGCGACAGTAAGAGTAACAAACTTTATAATCTGATTAATTTTTCTATAAAGTTTCAGATTATTTCAAGGTTATTTTAACTATGACTTCCACTCGCTTAGCCTGGCTCTTTACTGAATCAACTATTATTCACCAAACCTACTGACAATGGTTTGCTACTTACTGAGCAAAGCCAGACTTGTGTGGAAGTTGACAGTTCCACTTTCCATATAAAGGAGTCCATGAAATAAAACACAAATTAAGACTGTGCTTTCTTGCCAACATTTTACTTGTCAGTAGCTTAAGCTTCCAAGTACTTACTTAGAAATGCAGTATCTGCAGGGTGGGCACAAAGATAAACAGAACACACACCTGAAGAGACAGGCCTTCTTGAGGAAAGCTAAAAATTAAGTACCAAACTGGCTTGTGCCCCCCTTCACAAGGTGCCAGTGTCAAAAACCGCAGAGTATAGCTGTGCATGGTTGGATCTCCAAAACCCTTCTTTGCTAGGGTCCCTCTAATCATTCTTACCTTATCATTTTCATACTTTTCTGCTGAAGGATGAAAAGGTGGAATGGACCAACTGTATGGGTAGTCATCATTGTAATTGGATGAAACTCCTGAAAAGACATTAGAAATGCTCTAATGGTTCGCTGAACCATGAAGAGCTCCACCACAAATTTGTTTTCACTTGTTTTTTAAAATGTTAAATTATGAAATATTTAGAATTGTCTTTGAAAACCGAGAAAAAGAAAATAAAGAGATAACAGTACAAAAGTTTTAAGACAGATTTTTTTTACATGAAATGCACCTTTTACTGGTGAGGGAGACTCAAGCCTGTTGCTGAACTGTACACTTCAGGGAACAGCAACAAAAAAAAATCCACCATAAAACATGATAAATAAGAGTCTCCACGTACCCCCTTAATTAGCTCTACTGTCAACTGAAAGTTTCTATCTACGTAAGTTTAGTTTGGTGGTAAAGTACCACAAAGAGTCAGTGTTACAGTCTCCAATCAGTAGTGTTCATGCTTTACAACTAGAGAACTTACTTCCTATCTAATTGGCAGCATTAATCATACATTCCCTATCTCCTGATCCAGACAGCCTTTAAGACACATGTATATTCCAAACTAAGACAATGAAGCTGTTCAGTAATTTCAGTAATTTTATCTTCAGCAGATATCCAACTTCCAGACATATTTTTAGAATGTTAAGACATTTATTCCCACAATCCCTACACAAGATGTAAAAATATTCATTAGTTAAGAGTCATTTAATGTATTCATCCCTAATGCCTTAGGATTTAAAATTAAGCTTTGAGCACAACCTACAATCATTGTACAATGTGGCTCATGGTTATGATTTAGCTTGTTAATGCAGACAAGAATCATGCAGCTGACACTCATATGGACAGTCTGGTTTGGAAACCTACACGTTAAGTATGTGCACATGAAGCACGTGACAATCCAAACCATACCAGGATGAAAGACTTTCCCCACAGACAGTGTCACGTAGCCATTCTCCTTGAAGTACTGGGGCATCGTGGAATAGTTTCCTGCATGTACTCTCCAGTAGGAGTAGAAATCGTACAACCGGGTGGTATCAGGTCTGCGTCCAGTGAGAAACGACACTCTGCTGGGAGCACACAGAGCTTGCTGAGGAGAGAGCCAGATAAAAAGACAATACAGAAAGAAAAGCAAAACAAACATATGAACTGACTGGAATGTGTGTAGCTGGACAAAACATCCAAAGGTTCAGGAACTGCAGTCAGTGTTTGATATCATTTCAAGCTGGAATAAACAGCATCCTTACTAAGAGTACCAATTCCCAACTGCAAGCTTTCAGCAACACATACATATACCTACTTATATTTTTTTCCTCAAATACCTAACTCCTAAGCACTGAAAGGTTTGGTTATATAACTAATAGTGCAAGAAAACTCCAACCAGTCAGGCTGCATTAATGACAGTGTCTTAGAAATCCAGCTGCTCACAGAGAATTAAGCAGCAGCAGCACAAGTGTTGACTAAAGCCCAAAGATCTGGACTGATGTAATGAAAAGGATAAACATCCAGAAGGAACAGGTTGTGGTCCAAAGGCCTCACCATTCTGTTTCAGATTGGGAAGTGACAAGAGTTATTCCTAATTGCCAGCCACAATTAGATTCAAGCTTCTAATTTCTCAGCACAGAGAAACCCGAGAGTGCAGGCAGCCTATGCCAAGCACTTCAGTTAAAAGCAGCTAGTGAGATTTTAAGCGCTGCATGTAACAACGATGCTCACCACACAAGCTGCCCCTTCACCAAACCCTATAGATTTCCTCCACAGAAATTGTGACAGCATAAAGAATAATCTTTAATAAACAGCATAAAAAGATAATTCTAATTCAGTAAAACAGCATTTTAAGCAGCCCTTTGCCTGATTTAAACCAATTCAAATGCCACGTTTCCTTTTTTCTTACTTTAGTAGACAGATTCATACAGTAGAGTTCAACCCAGCCATTTATTTTCTACTGGACATGTTTAAGGTTAATCAATAGTCGCTTTCCCAACGCTCTGCTAACACCAAACTGATAAAACAAGAAACTATTTTGCTTAAGGTTGTCTCACCTGTGCATATGCATTGCTGAACACAACACTTCGAGAAGCAAGTTGATCAATGTTGGGAGACTTCACAAGCTCATCACCGTAACAGCCTAGAACCGGGCGCAGATCATCCACAACTATAAACAGGACATTCATGCCATCTGTGAAGAAACAGGAAGAACACTAACCAGAGCCTCTGTAAATGGCGACAACTTAATGCAGACTTCTTTAGCTGCCTTTAACCCTGAAATAAATAAATTTGATAAATGGATTAAAGAACTGTAATTTTAAAATAAATAAAATGAATCGCAACGTCTGATGTCTGTGCAAGGAAACGTAGACATTGCAATGAATTCCTTCAATCATCTGTCATCAGCCCAGACAGAACTGTTCGCTTTTTACTGCCCTTCCCGTCTAACCTCCCCGTCTCGGGATTGTTCCCTCCACCTGCCTTCGGGTGGCCACAGAGAGCGGCAGAACACGAGACGTTTTACAGTTCACTCACAGCCTACAGCTTTGTCAGGAGTGCCAAGCCACCCCTCCGACACGGTTACGCTGCGCCACCCCGCTCCGAGCAGATAAAACACCCCTAATTCAGCTCTGTTTCTCCAAACAGCCTCCCAAGGCCGCGGTGACTTCTGAGGGCGCCTGGAGAATCTCATCAAACCCCCGTGGGTCCCATCAGGCAGTGACTGAGAACCCCGGGGCTCCCTGCACATTCGGGAACGCGACGGGACGGGAACGGAACGGGACGGGACAGGACGGGACGGGAACGGACGGGAACGGGACGGGACGGCCTTCTTTCCCAACCCTCCCTGTTGCTGCCCCGGCTGCGCACCTCCGGGCCCCGCCGCTGCCCCACGCTTATGGTGCCAACGCGTCGCTGTGGCGCGGCGGGGATGCGCTACGATGCCTCGGGGCAGCCCCGGCCCGCACAGGCACAGGCACAGACACACGCACAGCACCGCGCTGCCCCACGGTAACTCCGCCATCCTCAGGCCGCCGGGGCGGGG